>CM046435.1:43092214-43459714 GCA_025506505.1 Flaveria sonorensis
CTCGTCTTCCTGGTTGCAGCGGCCTTCTCATCAGTAACCTGAAGGCCCGTTGAAGCTCCCCCGCGCTTTAACATATCAGTCACGGCTGTATCTGCCCCTGACCCATTCTCCGTCCCACCGGCTCCCACTGAAACAAACTGCCTATCCTGGAACACCCTGAGAACAAACACTCTCCATATTCAGCAAGTAATCATCTGGAGAGATTTTATTAATGGAATATTAGTTTTTTTAACCCACTGTCGTCTAGTAACTATGACTGAAGCACAACCTGTGCTCCCACTGCCACGAAATCCTTTAACTGGTTTTCCTGAACTCTTCCATGCACATCACTTTGAATCTTTCCTGTGACTGTAGGTTCTTACTTGCAATACATCTCTTACTTGCAAAGCAAACCTTCTTCTGAGCACAAGATTCTGCGAACTGATTTAGTCTTCTTCTGAACTGGACGTCACTTCCTTCAGGCGTAAATTGCCATATACAATGAACCCATTTCTTTTCCACGGCAATGACAAGATTCCCTTTAACAATTTTCCACTGCTTATTCCGAACTTAACCTCATGTCCCTGTTCATCCACTGACCGACAGAAATCATTGTTTCTTCAAATCAAGAATCACCCTGACATCTTTCAAGTCCATGAACTAGCTGAAGTAACTAAATCCATGTCACCCATGCCCGTAACATCAAGAACATCATTGTTCGCCAGTCTTACCTTAACCAAAATCACCTTCTTTTAGATTCTGCAATGCTTCGCTGCTGTGGGTAGCATGAAACGAAGCTCCAGAATCCATGACCCAGGAATCCACACTGCTCTCCACGCTACAGATTAAAGCATCATCGTCTGAGTAGTCTGCTGCAGTGTTGACTTCTTTTTGATCATTTGGACACTGATTCCTGAAGTGTCCCACCTGTTTTACAGTTCCAACAAGTCACATCATTTCGAGCCCTAGACTGACTCCTTTTTCCCTGTTCTTGCTCCCACTACCTCTGTTATTCTTTCTTCCTCTGCCCACATTCTGTAATTCACTTGATGATTCACCTGAGTTTTCTTCGTCTGGTGTCTTCGCCCATAATAATATCCCGAACCCCATTTAAAGTGAACGCGCTGGTGGAACTAGTAATCGCTGTAACAGTACCAGTCCAGCTATCAGGCAATGATGATAACAGTAGTAGAGCCTGAACCTCATCCTCGAACTTGATGCCAACTAACCCAAGTCTTGACAATATCGAGTTCAAGTTGTTGATGTGCATTAAAACTGAACTTCCCTCTTTCATCTCTTTGTATTAACCAGCTCTCGAATCAAAAAAACTTTATTTGTTGCCGAAGGCTTCTCATACATATTAGCTAATGCATCCATGATACCTTTTGCTGTAGTTTCCTTCAGAATGTTGAACGCAACATCCTTTGTTAGCGACAACCTAATAACCGCCTTGGCCTTTTTATCCAAAGTTTCCCATTCAGTTGGCTTCATATTTTCTGGTTTCTCACCCTAAACAATATCTAAGTCTTTCTGAACAAGCAAATCCTCCATTTGCATCTTCCACCACCCAAAATCGTGACCATCGAACTTTTCAATCTTTGTTCTCCCGTCCTCAGCCATTATTCCTAACCACAGATGCTTAACAGTCGAGTCAGAACTGAGAATTATGACAACCAACAGTGGCCGGCTACCTGAACTTGAGTGTTGTTCTATTGACCACTATTCTATGAAAACCAGTTTCAAAAAAACCAAAATCAACGAGTTTGATAATGCACCTGAGTTTTGAAATGCAGCAGACAATCAAACTACCCAGTAAGTTCGACAGAAACCCTAATTCGATAGAACAGGTGGCGACTGCAGAGTGGCGGCGACAAAGCGGCGGCAGAACGGAAACGGCGGCGCGGCGGGAGAACCTCGCAGAACGGCAGCGGCTGACACAGTAATCAAGAGCCTGAAGCTCTGATACCAGTTGTTAGGATCAAACCGCGCACAAACACACAAGCAGAAACACGCGAGAGAAAATAATAACAAAGATGAACACGAGAGATTTACGTGGTTCGTCGATGTGACCTACGTCCACGGGCTGCAACCAGGATACTCTTTTTACTGCTTTTTCTCTGCCTCACTCGTGGAATTAAAAGTACAATGATACAATATAAATAGAGAAAATAGGGTTTACAACTAATCTCCAATAAAACCTTAATGGGCTAAAATTAAATAAAAACGGGCCAGGTCTTTAATTAATTAATCTGCCACTGAGTTGTCTTTACCCGAGCCCAAATCAAGACTCCACAAACCCAACACATAAAACATATTCACATGATATATAGGGTCCCATGGAAAATTTGTACCTTTCAATGTTGACCCACACTATTTTGATTGGTTATTTACCTTTTTTTATTCTTTGGTTCATTTGGGTCCACATTACACATAAATGCAAGTCGAATGGGTCACTTTAGAAATTGTTGATAAACTGACAGGTCCAAAGGGTTAAAGACTCACAGAACAGGTTGTTTATAAAATCCTAAATCACCTCATACCATGATAAAGAGGAAGGATGTCAACAAAAGTCGATGTACCACTCATAGTTTGTCTTCTGTCAAAACTGATTTCTTTGACGCATGCTACGAATACAGATTTTTTATGATTTTTCCCTAAGTTTTGGTTGCACATCCCATATTCATTTTTTTTATTTGATTAACCAGGATCCGGTTATTTTAGGGTAATTTTTGCCCAGCGATATAAAAGCTAGATAAAAAGATAGGTCAATATTGCTCAACATTTCATGGTTTTAAAAGAACCACACCACTAGTAAAAGTAATGGATGGGATCCTTAGAAGAACCTTTCAAAGAAATGATGATAGAGAAGCATAAAGACGTGGCAAGCATGTTTGGACATTGAAGAGATACCCCTCCTAATTGGCCAAGACCTAATGTGTTAGGCTCGATCTATGTGAATCCACTCTCGACAGACCCAATCTAAAGTTGACCCACTAGGGTAAGGCCCCCATCCTATAAATAGTCTCTTCAACCTATGTTGTCAAAGGCGCAAGGCACACTCAAGGCGCAAAGGCATCGCCTGTCGCCTAGGCGCAAGGCGCAAAAAAAGGCGCATGCCCGAGACAAAAAAAAGCGCACTACTAGAAACAATAAAAAAAATATAAAATAGCCATAAAAATATAAAGTATACAAAGTGTAACATACAAAACTTAATAATCTAGTAATAAACAAACTTAAAAATTGAATATTTAATGAACTTTATTTTCCTGCACTCTTTTTCTGCAGTGTAACATACATAACTTAATAATTTAGTATAAACAAATTTATAAATTGAATACTTAATGACCTTTTTTATCTTTCTGCACTTGTACTATTTTTCTGCACTTGTACTACACAAATCAGCCTTTTCCCTTGCTATTATTTTTTAAACTCTCTTAACACACAATCACACACCAAACATCTCCTCTCTCTTCTTACCAGTACCTGCTACAAAGAAAAAACTCCCCTGAGTTTCATATTTTGGCCGGAATCCGGCCGGAATCTTGTCGGAATGTCTCCGGAGTCTTGATGGAGCGCCTCGACACACAGCAAGGCGGTTTCCTTGCGCCTCGCCTCAAAATGGCGCCTGGGCGTGCACCATTGGCGCTTTTGACAACACAATCTTCAACAATTAGGAAGTTATTCTCCCTTTCGTACTCTCCCAACATATGGTTACATATTACTATCCTAGTCACTTTATGACAACTCGACTAACTTGAGCGTTAAAGCGCCCTTAGGGCTACGGCTCTCAGCCCTCTCACTAGCTTTTCCTGTGCTTGCAGCGAACACCTTGATCGAACACATATTTGACCATTATATATCTACATATTTACATACTAGACTAAAAAATACTTTCTAACAATGACTCATAGACCTATACTTAATATTTAGTTTATATATTTCAACACTCCCCCCGAAACTAACACATAAGTGAGGTCTTTAACTTGCTTGTCCTGCTTTTACAATAGCGTTGGTTCTTCGTAATAGATGAGATAGGATTTTCTAGCTTTTATTTCTCCTTGCTTCCATTTAGTGCATTTGTTTGCAAAATGACTATGTTGTGCACATACACAAGTAACATAACAACTAAACTTGCTTTCATCTTTACTTCCACAACTCATGCCTCTTCCATATCCATTTTCTCCTTTGTTAGAGCTTCTATCTCGTACTGAACCACGGCCTTGATTGCTTGAACTTGCCATTAGAAGTTTGCTTTATTAATTTGCCTCTTGTTCATCTTGACTTTTAGTACATTCTTTTTTGGTTGTTATTCTTCCAATGGCTTCTTCAGATGGCATTGTGTTAATTTCCTTACAAGTTTTTAATCTTTCAAAGTAATATCAAGACTTTTGAGCTTGGCTTTTATACTGCTTAACTTTCCTACAAAGTCACCTACTATTTCAATTGTATTCTTTTTCAAAACCTCCAATTCACTTCTTAATGTTTGTAAATGTGCTTTATGAACTAGATCAGCTCCAAGGTATTTGACTTCGATGTATTTGATTTTGATTTAGTCCCAAACTTCCTTTGCAGTCGAGTAATGTGCAACTTGCATTAATACCATAGCTACCGAATTCACTCTAAGAGCCGTGTATTGCATATTGGATTGCGTTGTGCCCAATCCCAATTCAAAAACGTTCCAATCTTAGTTAAAATCGCAATTTCTATATCTAGGAACAACGCTCGAATAGATTTGAAATTTTTAAACTAGATCGTTTTCAAGAGTTCCCATCAACTTGAATTGTGACTAAAAGTCTTGGATCGCGTCTTTTCGATTGAAGCAATAAAACACCATAAACAACTAAAGCAAGGAACAACAAATCCAGTCCTTTTCTAATCCTATCTCCAGAAACAACATGAAATTAGGGATTTAATGGCAGTGTTCCAAATTCCAATTTTAATTTCACATTGCAGCAATTAAAGCAAACAAACTTGTCTTTATTCACTCCAACATTAGACATCAATTTCATTTTTCAGATTCTTATAAATCTAGCCCCCAAAACATGGGACACGAATCTGGAAAGCACATATATAGAAGGTTCAACAGCTTGCTTAGAGGAAATGGGAAGATCTTAATGACGAAGGCATTGAGAACGAGAAAGGAAAAAGGCAGCGGCTAGATTAGAAATTTAGAACTTTTCTTTTTATGTTTTTGTTTTTTGCATTGGTGATTTGGAGTTTGAAATTTGGTAATTTTGTTTGAATTGGTGTCACAGGACCATACTCTATGGTACTACATTCCGGTTCGTAATGAAATGAACCTACCCCCCTCCGTTATACGTCCCCTCTAGCGAATCACGTACCTGTTCCTCGTTCCCGTACTTGAGCGCACCACGATCTATGTAACTATGATTAATACATCATGAGGCAACGTTTGGAAGATCATTGCATTGGTTGTTTGTACTTCCTTTTTATTAATCGTTTCTTTAACAATAATCGTTTCTCAAAGGCCATAAGCCTTCAAGATTGTTTCCATCAACAATGCCCAAGTAGTATAATTTGTTTCGGTCAACTTAGAACATTAAAGTGTTATATTCCCTAGTTCACGAGTTTGTGCAGAACTGCTTGATGTTTTTTCTGACTTTTTATCTTCTGCATATCAGTGCAACTTACATGCTAGATTTTCTTGCTAACTTGCTTTTGATCGGATGATCACTTTCTTGATCAAATAGATCAAAATGTCTTGCTTAGCACTTTTTTTGACCTACTTGCTTATTAGATTCTTGTTGCTGTGAATTTAATCAATAATCATCCAACCAACTTGCTAATTGGACTTTAATTTTGATCCATCCGCTGTACTTACGTCTTTGTTAACCAGATTTTATGTGCTCTTGCTATTCGATCCAAAGGTTCTACTTGCTACAAACCAATGGGTTTGTTTAACTTTGCTATGAACCAAAAAAAGGCTTAAGACTTCCTGGTTTTTTTAACTTGCTACAAACCAAAATGTTTTTTTGTCTTGTTCTCCAACTTTGACATAGGATCTCCTGGTCCAGTACGTTATTCCCCTACCCTGGCATGTTAGCATGTTCAATTACCCAAACATACAAATACACTCCTGATTAGGCCAAGACCTAATGTGTTAGGTCCAATCCATGTGAACCAGCAAAAGCTAAAGTTGGCTCATTAGAGTTAAGCCCCCTCATCTCTTATAAATAGAGGACTCTTTTTCAACAGTCAGGAGGTTATTCTCCACCCACTCTTACACTCTTTACATACTAATAAATATTACAATTATGATCACTCTATGACAAGCCGACTGACTTAAGCGTTTGAGTAACCATAGAGGTACGGCTTTCAAATCGTCTAACGAGCTTAAATTGTGGTTGCAACAACACATACATTAAAGTTGGGGAAATCGATTCCACAATGTAACTAAAATGGGGTTGTCTTCTCTTTTTTAATGAAGCATGTATTAGAAGCCCTAGACCAGCGGAATTTGTATATTCATTTGTAGAAATACCCTTGTAACTAGGCCAAGACCTAATGTGTTAAGCCCAATCCATGTCAACCCAATCTTGACAACGCCAAGCTAAATGCTCACAGGATTAAGCTTGCATGCCTTCTATAAATAGAGAACTCTTCTTCTACAAAAATGTGGTTATTATCCCCTCTTTCTTAATCTCTCTACATACTATTAAATATTATTATTCTGATAACTATATGATAAACTGAGTAACTTGAGGGTCGGAGTGCCCTCTGAGCTACGACTTTCAGGCCCTCTGAGAAGCTTTTCCTATGTTGTAACTTGTAACGAACACCTACATTGGAGAAGGGAAAATCGATTCCATATTGGAAATAAGATGAGGTTGTCTTCTCTTTTTTATGGAGCGTGTATTTGACTCCCCGAGCCACATGAAGTTGTATCTTCATTTGTAGAGACACCCTCATAACTAGGCCAAGACCTAATGTGCTAAGCTCGATCAATGTCAACCCAATCTTAACAGCCCCAAGCTAAAGCTAGCCCATTAGGATTAAGCTTGCATACCTCCTATGAATAGAGGACTCTTCTTCAACAATCAGAGGGTTATTCTCCTCCTTTTCTTAATCTTTCCACATACTATTACATATTACTATTCTAATCACTCTATGACAACCCGACTGACTTAAGCATCAGAGTGCTCTTTTAGTTATGGCTCTAGGGCCCTCTAACAACCTTGATCGGAGAGTAACCGATTCCACCTCGGAACTGAGAGGGTTATCTTCTCTTTCTTCATGACACATCTATAATGGAATTTGTTTCTTCAAGCATAAAGTCAAGGTTTAAAAGTACGGAATCGAGCCTCGAGGCGTTTTCCCTTCGCCTCATGAGGCGTAAGCCTCGAGGCGAACCGAGGCGTAAGGCCGAGGCGGAATTAAAAAATAAATATAAATATTATATATCTTATAAAAAATAAAATACAGACTAATTTCATCATAAGATTCATCAAAAACATCAAAAAACACACATTAAAAAGACATTGAACGTTTGAAACTAACATAAAAAGTCAAAAACATCAAAACAAAGTGAAAACCCCCTGAGGCGCACCCGAGGCGCACCTGAGGTGCACGCCTCAGTCATATGAGGCGCACGTACAAAACAAGCCCTGAGGCGGCGCCTCAGACTCGTTTTCTGGGAGCCTCGCCTCGAGGCGCGCCTCGAGGCGCACGCCTCGACCGTTTTTTAAAACCATGCATAAAGTAATTACAAATAATATCTTTAATACTTGAAGAAATATGAGATATAGCAAAATTCACGAGTTCAACTCATAGTTACCGAATTCGCTCTAAGATTCATGAATTGCGTATGGGATCGCGATATGCCCAATCGATATGCGAAAACGTTCCATTCGTAATGAAATCGCAATTTCTATCACCAAGAACAGCACTTCAATTAAACAGAAATATACACCGGATCGCTTTTAAGCGTTCCAACAGACTTATAATCATGAATTGAACAACGTATTGGATCACACCTTTTCAATTGAAGCCATTATATCGTCTTCTCGAATCCTATCTCCAGAATCAGCGGGAGATTGGGGATTTACTGGTGGTGTTCCGAATTGCAATTTTAATTTCACATTATAGCAATTAAAGCAAATAAACTTACCTTTATTCACTCTACATTAGACTTCAATCTTGTTTTTTTCAGTTTCTTATAAATCAAGCCCCCATAAAAGTGGGACATGAATCCAAAAGCACATACATAGAAGGTTCAACTGCTTGCTTAGAGGACATGGGGAGATCTTCATAACAAAGGCGTTGAAAAGGGAAAGGAAAAAGGCAACGGTTAGAATAAAAATTTTAAACTTTTTCTGATTCTGTTTCTATTTTTTGTGTTGGTAATTTGAAATTTGGTAATTCCTATTTTGAATTGTGTACATAAACCGAACTCTATGGTACAACGTACCGGTTCATACACAACACTCCCCCCCCCCCCCCCCCTCTAGCGAATCCTCCCATACCAGAGTGAACCGTGATCTTGGTAACCATGGTTCAACAGATAGGCAGATGAGTTATGAGAAGACTCCTTATGTGGGTCAAGATGTTATAACTAATCTGCAGACTACGCAACTTCTAAAATGGATAACCTGACTAACAACTACATCTAAGAGACATCACCAACTTGAATAGAAATTCAAATTTGTAGCAGGTAATATCCTATGGCACCATGTTTCGGGAAAGAGTGAGATAACATTATGAAATGTATATAATGAGGGTCTTAAAAGAGGCAAGGCCATAGAATATCAGTAAAGTATGGATCAGGTTAAACCAAGACAAACTCAAGTAACCAGAAAAAGTAATTATATTAATCATTGTAACAGTCTGCTTTTTAAATATAGAGCAAGCAAGAAGATACTTTTAACCATTATATCCAATTCCTAAGCTAGGTTCACAAAAGTACCTAATGTAGAATGAAAACAAAACTCATAATATAGCCATAAAGCATGTTCAAAAATGTAAGATAACATAGGATTACAGGTATGAAATGACTCACCTCTATATCAAGTTTTGGATACTTTTCTCTCAGTATGCGTACCTAATCATCATAATGATGTATGATAGACAAGAATTAAGAAACTCACATTACAATTTAGCAAACTGCTCATAAATGTGTCTTATTTAATATATACCTTGTTCATCATATCTGGCATGAATTTCTGCCCACCAAATCCAGGTTCCACCGTCATAACAAGGACCATTTCAACAGGATTTTCACCTTCAAGCTATGAACCAGTATAATAAAAACACATATTAATCCTCTGATTAATCACTTAACATGAAGAAGAGAATTCTTTTACCGTAACAGTACATGCTAGAATGAGAAAATATTTTAATAGCATATGACTATTACCAGTGGATACACTTCCTCAACAGGTGTTCCTGGTTTTAATGCCACACCAGGCCGCATGCCTTTTGATTTGATCCGCTTAACAAGTTCTTGCCAATTATCTGCCAAAACAACACTTTCTCACCACGTTCTGAGTAATTTAGAACAAAAAAACACTCAAAACAATAGAGTGACGCAAATAATAAAATAATCCCACCTTTAGACACCTCTACATGAAATGTAAAACCTGAAGCACCAGCTTTTCCTAATTGATCAACATAATCAAGAGGATTTGTTACCATAAGGTGACAATCCAGATACGCCCTGCATAGAATCAAAAAAAAAAAAAAAAAAAATTCTTTCTAATGAACCGTTCATGAAACTAAAGTTTGAGCAACAAGATCTTACTTAGTGCGATTTCTCAAACTCTCGATGACTGGAGCACCTATTGTTAGATTTGGGACAAAATGCCTGCAGAAAATGAAGAAAGTCAGGGTGATTAGCCATTCATACAACTGTTTGTTTCTGATAAACAAGCACAACAGCGACAAATAAATGAGCTTTAGCGGAGTCTGGAACACACCCATCCTGCAAATTTACATCAATTTATCAGGGACAACACCAACAACCAAAGAAACAAACTATAATCAAAGTTAGTAAAAATTTGTGATCCAATGTTTAAGGAGCAAAGAAGTTGATTTGTACCATGATGTCCATGTGAAGCCAATCAGCACCAAAACTGACCATACGCTCAGCCTCAGATGCAAGATTAGCAAAGTCCGATGACAGCATCGAAGGTGCGATCTTTGCTTCCAATTGTGTTGCCATTTGTTTGAAACTCGAACAAGATTTTGATTTTTTAGGTGCTGACAACTAAAATCTGTAAGCAATGAATATTAATAAAGTGTATGATTCTCCATGGCTTCTTAAGCTCGAAGAACAAATAACTTAACTATATAATCTTATAACATACAATATTATTTAGCAGTTTTGATCTTTAATCATGAAATCGATATAGTAGCAAAGTGTCAGAAATCAGTTGTGATGGACATGTGTCATGAAGAAAATAAACATAATCTACTTGTGCAAGTATAGATGTTGCAAATTGATAACTTACCGTAGAGAAGCAAATCGGAAACGACACTATCAGAGCAGGATCGAAAGCAGCAAATGGAAAATTGAAGAAACTGGGTTACAGAGGGATGCGAACCCTATGAACTTTTTTACTTGATTTTATATATTCGTTTAATGAAAATATCAAAGTAGCACACAGGAATTTATACCACTACGGTGTCCGCGCCGGATGCGAGATTTCAATTACGATACGCGTGTCTAGTAAACATTGTATGTGAATAATATTGTAAACCAATGAATTTTAAATGTTTTTATTCCAAAAATGTTAAGATGAGTTTAATTATATTGTTAGATAACAAATTTTATATAAATTATGAAGTAAGTAAATAAAACCTTAATGAAATAAGGTAACACATGAATCAAAAAATTAAGTCTTGAAAAACAAATGTTGAAAAAGGAGAATCATAAGTGTGGGACTACTTGCATCATGAGAGCAATTCAGTTGTACGTCTCACAGAGCTTGATGATCTCATTTATATTGTTCCACCACCATTCGCCATAGGGGACCCCGAATATCTTGTACTTCAACGTCTTTGGCTATCACATCTTTGGTAGGACGAATATCTTCGGTCTTTTCAACGTTGACCGGCACCTTAGTAGTTGATGCATCGTTAGGCACTAATAAGAAAATTATATTTAGATTGCTTCATGCCATCTTATAATAAGCATCATTGTTTTATAATTACGTGTATATGCGTTGTACTAGCCAAAATTACAAAGATAAAGTCATGCCTAGCATGTCTTCTGGATTAATCTTTAGCACATCCATATCAGATTTTTGTTAGTGTTAACAAATTTATCATATTTGTTAAATAAAGAAAAACATGTATCATATAAAATGTAAGCATGTAGTCATGTAAAATATCATTAGCAGTATAAGAAGTTAAGCAAGAAAATATAATAAAACATATTCTTACATTGTGGCAAACACACATTTCATATATCATGAAACTCTTCCCGATATACCACTTTCTAGGTGTATACCCCCGGTTGCTAAATTTTTTCAGAATGTACTAACACCTTGGTATTATCCCGTGATATACCCCTTGAAAACGTCATATAAAGTTGACATGGGAAAATACAAAGTTAGAAAGATAAATGCCAACATTTAGAATTGTTTGACCTTGAACTTTGTTGGTTGTCATAGAAAAACTAAATCAAATTGGAAACTGTTTTCTTTTCAGCTTGAACGGGAATATGTCATATTTTGAAGAAGTTGGAAGGATTCTTGGCAGAAATACTCTGTAAGGTAATATCAGAAGATTATAAGGCTGATGCAACCAAAAGAAGCCAAAAGAACCAAGGGTCTTCCTGCATGCATGCACTAGACGTACAAGGTAGAAATTGCTTCAGAAGTTTTACACTCTACATCAGAAAATACTCTAAGTGTAAAAATCTTCCAAAGCCAAAGTCCAAAATCTTCCGAAGCCAAAGATGAAGTGTTCCGAAGCTTCAGAGACAAAGTCTTCCGAAGCCATTTTGCTGTGAAGACTGATTTCTTCCGAACACAGAGAAGATATGCTTTCTTTGATCTACTTTACATAAAGCTGACACACTTTCCGCTGCAACTCTGAAGACTCACCAACTTGTATGAGTTGGTGAAAAGTCCATGCTTTTGGAAATAGTAGAATAAGGTCTTTGTCTGTAACTTTCTACTTTTGTACCTGTAAACCTTTTTATATTAGAAAATGATGTGAGCTATGACATGTCATAGTCATTAGTCAAAAGACAATCTTCCTTTTGACTCTACATTGATCTTGTTGTCTAGATTAGTGTTTCCAACTGTATTTCTAAGTATTGACGGCTGTAGGATGTAGTATAAAGTGTCTCGGGTCCTTGTATTTCGAATATGCTTTGTAACACTTGTAATAGAACTTGAGAGCAATATACAGTATCCTTGAAAACCATACTTGTTTGTTCTTGCTCTTTGTTCTGTCTCACTACTTACTTGTGTTTTTAGTATCATCATACTCAAACCCAGTTCCCCATTTGAACTGTTAAGTATTCTAAATCTCTCCTCATTGTGAGACTGATTGTATTGACCACCCTTCACACGGTCCTGCAATTGGTATCAGAGCATTTTAGGCTCTTGATTGTAAGATCTCACCGTCTTTAATCCTTTCACTCTCATAAAATACTTAACATATCAAATGGCAACTATCACCAAGGCTGACATGGAAACTGGTACTATGACAAAGTCCCCACTGATCACTCCTGAAGACTTTGACACTTGGTGTCAAAGAATGGAAGGCTTCATCAAGTCCCAGGACTCCAGGATGTGGGGGTTAGTAGTCTTTGGACCTCATGTACCATTCACCCCTTCAGCTGCTGCTGGTGGTGGTATGATACCTAAGGAAGTGGCTGATTATTCTGATGAAGACCGGAAGAAGATAGATATTGATCAGAAGGCCATGACCATACTCCAATCTGCTCTTCCAAACTCCATCTAAAGAGGCTTCAAGAAGTGCAAGACCGCCAAGCAACTGTGGGATGCACTGAAGCTGATGTATGAGGGGTCCAATGAAGCTAAAGAGAACAAAAAGGACCTCTTAAAGTAGCAGTTTGAGAATTTCACCTTCAAGACAGGTGAGACCATGACTCAATAGTACTTCAGGTATATTAAGATTGTGGATACTCTTGCTGATATTGGAGTAACTCTTGAGAATAGGGATATTGTGAGGAAGTTCATGTCCCATCTCCCCAGACAATGGACACACTATTGTGTGGTCATCAAAAAGACTGAAAACCTCAAGACCCTTACTTTTACTAAGTTGTATGGCATACTCACTGGCTACCAGATGGAGATGAATATGCAAAATTCATCTGGTAACTCCAGCATCCAGCAGAGTTCAGCCCTTCATGTGATTGAAAGGGACTACAAAGAACCATAACACCACCTTATCTGCTACCCTGAAAACTCACAGAAGGGGCCTTTCATCACCTTCCCAGAGACACCAAGGGAGAGCTACTTCCCTGGAAGCCCGTTCCAGGAGACAAGCTCTTCACAAGCTTTTGTGTCTTCAGATGAAATTACAGGAAACTTTCTCTTCACTCCTGAAGACCTGGACTGTATCCATCCAGATGATCTCGAGTATATGGAAATAGTCCAACAGATGGCTCTTCTCACTCACAGGGCCAGGAAGTTCTATAAGAGGACTGGGAGGAAGTTTCCCAGCAATATGTCTAGTGGAAAGTTTGGGCTGGACAAAGGTAAGGTAAAGTGTTATAATTATAACCAAATGAGACACTTTGCCAGAGAGTTCAATGAACCTAAGTCAAATGGAGGCCAAGCACAAGCCAGACCAAACTACACTGAAGGAGCATACCAAAATGAGAATCCCAGGCAACATGCTGTAGTTGCTGAAGAAGGAGGCTTTGACTGGAGCTTTCAGGTAGAGGATGTTGATCCAAACCAAGCACTTATGGTAGACCATGATGAAGCCAAGGTATTGGAACATCTCTGTACATCTGAATGTATTGCTAAAGTCAATAAGTATAGGTCCTGTAACTTAGAGATGAGATTAGATCTTGAGTCCTTAAATATCTTAAAAGTTGATTTCAAAGGAGCTAAAAATGATTATAAACTGAAAATAGAAGATCTAGAGAAAACCATTTCAACTCTAAAGCATGAACACACCAACTACAGGACTCAAATTAAAGATCTCATCACTAAGTTAACTGAATGCCAGGTTGAGCTTGTGATCAGCAAAGCCCGGGCAGAAAAACTTGTTTTTGAAGAAGTGACCTTTAAGAATATGATATCCTCATCTTTGTTTGCACAAGTTTGTTATCAAAATAAGCAGGGACTAGGATCTACTTAGATAGCTCCTTCACACACTCTCTTATCTGTAAGATCTCCAAGGTGTGGAACTTGTGAAGATGAGCTTCCCCTCATAGACCCTAATGCTGAGGAGGATGAGAAGGAGATAGTGAACGATGTGTCTGAGAAGAGTGAAGAAGACCATCCTAAGAAGGGACACTATTCTCCTGAGGAGAGAGATGAAGAAGCTGGGTTGATCAAGTCTCAAAGAAAGAAATTAATCAGGAGAGCCAAAATAAAGGCAAAGAAGGCTCAAGAAATCAAGGCCACCTTTAACTCTAGGCAGAAACAAGTGTTTATCTCTGCAGGGTTTGAAGTGGTGAAGGCTGAAGACCCAACCATGAACTCTAGTACCAGGAGTTCTAGTTCAGGTCCAAATCATCTCAGCAAGGAGAAGAAAACTGATCAGCTGTGTACCACTGCTACACAGCCTGAACCATCCAGTACCAAGTGCAAACCTCTCCCCAAGAAGCTTGCTACATCATCTATAAAGGTGAAGATGGAGAGGGAAAGTGATCAAGTTCAGTCTTCATCTCAGAAGAAGACTCTCAGAATGAAGCAAATGGACTGTATCATGTATGGTAGTACATCTCATCTAGCTAAGGATTGCATCTACAGTCCTAAAAGTACTATTCACATGATCAAAGAGAAAACTTCTGAGAAGAAGAAGGAGAAGCTAGCTTCGGAAGGAAAATCTGTTTCCTTTGGAAGCTCCAAAGTGAAGAAGAAGACAAGTGAAAACTTGGCTTTGGAAGAAAATTTTGTCTTGAAAGAAAGGAATGCTTCCGAAGTACTAAAGCATGTTGTAGTGAAAGCAAGATCTTCCGAAGGTCCAGTCTCTAAAACTTCAGAAGTTGTTGAAACTTCCGAGGTGTTGAAGGTCAAGTCCAATCTTCCAAAGATGGTGTGGAAGATGAAGAAAGACCTGGTGACTGAAAGTTCTTCATCAACAGCAACTAATGATCCTCAAAGCTTGAATATAAGATCAGTTACTGTTACATTGTCTCAGATCACTTTGAAAAGCCCAAGACCAATGAGGCTTGGGTTTCCAAGTGTAACTAACCACTTCTTTTTGTGCAGGAACAGCTAAAGACCAAGGGAAATGTGTGGATCATTGATAGTGACTGTTCCAGGCACATGACCGGTAATGGTTCTTTATTTCACAATTTTTAGAAAATTAATGGAGGACCAGTTGCTTTTGGAGGAGATGTTGGTGGTTACATCACTGGAAGGGGCATGGTCACAAATGGTAAGCTCACTATTAAGAAGGTAAATTTTGTTTAGGAGCTTGGGTACAATCTACTGAGTGTATCCCAATTTTGTGATCAGAGACACAACATGCTCTTTACTGCCCCATGAGTACATTGTTCTCAAGTTCGGGGTGGTCATTCCTTAAGAGCATATCCTGCTTAGAGCCCCCAGGAAAGAGAACATGTATAAGATGAACTTGCAGGAAACATCTCCCTCAGGAGAGGTTTCTTGTTTTCTATCTAAAGCAAATAGTGATGAGTCTTTCCACTGGCATAAAAGAATGTGCCATGTAAACTTTAAGAACATGAATAAACTAATTAAGAATGATTTGGTAACTAAAATGCCAAAGAAAGAGTTTACAAGTGATGATCATTATGTTGTATGCCTGAAAGGGAAGCAACACAAAGTGTCTCATAAGCCAAAAGAAAAGAACTCTATCACTAGTCCCCTACACTTATTACACATGGATCTCTTTGGCCCCACTAGTGTAATGAGTTTAAGAAGGACCTCATATTGTTTAGTGATCACAGATGATTTCACAAGATTCACTTGGGTCTTTTTCCTTAGAACTAAGGATGAGACTCCTGAGATCTTAAAGAACTTCATTCTGAAAATTAAGAATCAATCTTATCACAAGGTCAAGACAAAAAGATATGATCAAGGAATAGAATTTAAGAACCAAATCCTTGATATATTTTCTAATGAAAAGGGTAATACATGACAATATAGTGCTCCCAGGACTCCTCAGCAAAATGGTGTTGCTGAGAGGAGAAACAGGACACTTATTGAAGCTGCAAGAACCATGTTATCTGACTCTAAACTACCCATCACCTTCTGGGCAGAGGCAATTAACACAGCCTGCTATGTGCAGAACAGAGTTTTAGTGGTTAAGACTCATGGTAAGACTCCTTATAAGCTGTGGCACAAAAGGAGACCATTTATTGGTTTTCTCAGGACATTTGGATGTCGTTGCACCATCTTGAATACCAAAGATCAAGTAGCCAAATATGATGAGAAATCAGATGATGGACACTTTATTGGATACTCTTCTCAATCTAAGGCTTATATAGTATACAATCTCAAAACTAGAGTAGTTAAGGAGTCAGCCAATGTGACCTTCAATGAGCACACCCCTAGTGTGAAAGGTTCTGAACCTGATTGGCTATTTGATATTGATTTAGTTACCAACTGTTTAACCAGTCTTGTAAGGATGTTTCAGGATCTACAAGTAACATATCAACAAGAGATCCTCACCCAAGATTTGAGCTGAGAAGACCAAGCAAGAATACTACTTCAGCTCTAGTGGTAACTAACCTGCAAATGAAGATCCTATAAGCATAAACATGACAAATTCAGCTGATACATCTGAGATGCCTTCAAATTCCAACTCAGAGGTTCAAAACTCAGGTGAAGGAGCTTCAAATGTAGGAGGAAATAGAGGTGGTGATAGTGATCAAGAATTTCTTAATGCTGATAACCACTCCATAGAAGACAACATAAATGATGTCACACACTCATTGGATCAAGTATCACTTGATAAGTGTGCTGATGTGGTGGGTGACACTCCATTGCCAGATCTAAATTTCTCTAATTTAAATCTTTCTAATCAACTTTCTATGATCTCTCAACTCAGGATCCACAAGTCACACCCACCATAAACGTCACTGGAAATGTTAATATAGGGGTGAGAATAAGAGGACAAACCCATGACAAAAATGTTTGTCTATACTCTTGCTTCTTGTCCCAAGTAGAGCCAAAGAAAGTTGATAAGGCTTTGAAAGATGGAAGCTAGGTTGAAGCAATGCAAGAGGAGCTGCTTCAATTAAAAAGACAAAAGGTTTGGAACCTATGTCCTCTTCCTCATGGGAAGACTACCATAGGAACCAAGTGGGTTTTTAGGAACAAGAAGGATGATAAAGGACTTGTCATCAAGAACAAGGCAAGACTAGTTGTTCAAGGGTACATACAAGAAGAGGGAATTGATTACACAAATGTTTTTGCTCCTGTGGCAAGACTTGAAGCTGTAAGAATATTTCTGGCTTTTGCTGCATCCAAAGATTTCAAGGTCTACCAACTTGATGTCAAGTGTGCTTTTCTGTATGGGGTGATTGATGAAGAGGTGTATGTCAAACAACCACCTGGCTTTGTAGACCCAGATCATCCTGATTATGTCTACAAGCTTGATAAAGCTCTTTATGGGATGTACCAAGCTCTAAAGAAGTGGTATGAGACACTATCTCAGTATCTCTATCAACATTGTTACAAGAGGGGTACTATAGATGGAACTCTCTTCATTAAAAGGAATAGGGAATGACTTAATGCTGGTTCAAGTATATGTGGATGACATTATCTTCAGGTCAACTAATCCAAAGCTCTGCAAAGACTTTAAGAGGCTGATGAAGAATAGGTTTGAAATTAGTGTCATGGGGGAACTTAATTTGTTTCTGGGAATTCAAGTGAAGCAAGTTGACAATGGCATCTTCATAAGTTAGTCAAAGTATGTACAAGACATACTTACAAGATTAAACATGAGTGAATGTAAGGTTGCTAAGATACCCATAGCCAGAAACCACTTCGTAGGACCTGATCTTGAGGGGTGTGTGTGGATGAACATCTTTACAGGGCTATGATTGGGTCTCTTATGTACCTCATAGCTAGCAGGCCTGATATCATGTTTGCCACATGTATCTGTGCAAGATATCAAGCCAACCCCAAGATGTCACACCTGGTTGCTGTCAAGAGGATTCTTAGATATCTTAAAGGTGCTCTCAAGCTTGGCCTTTGGTATCTCAAGAGTTCTGATTTCAATATGTATGCTTATACAGACAGTAACTATGGTGGTTGCAACATGATTACAAAGTCTACATCTGGGGGATGTCAATTCCTTGGTGGAAGGATGGTCACATGGCAATGCAAGAAACAATCCTGTGTCTCTGCATCAACTACTGAGGCTGAATACATTGCTGCTGCAAGCTGCTGTGCTCAAGTGCTTTGGATTCAGAATCAGATGCTGGACTATGGATTCAACTTCTAAGAGACTTCCATCCACATAGACAACAACAGTGCTATCTCTATTATAGAGAATCCTGTGCAGCACTCAAGGACCAAACACATCAACATTAGGTATCATTTATTAGAGATAACTTTGAGAAGGGATTAATCAAACTAGTCAAAGTTAACACAAATGAATAATATGCTAATCTGTTCACTAAAGCTTTTGATGAACATAGATTCAAATATCTTGTATCAGCTATTGGGATGATTAACTTTGAGTAGATTTTCTTAACACTTAAACCAACTTTGTTTCTAAAACCTGTGTGTCCTAAGTTGTCTATTTTATCACCTTCATAAGGCCAGTTTATTTTGGAAGAAATTTTTTTAATGATATTCCTTAGATTTTTGAAAATTTTTCAAAACATGTTTCTTTTGAAGGTTTCAAGTTGCCTTCGGAAGAAATTTATGTCTTCAAATCAACTAACTACTTATAAGAAATTTACCTTCGGAAGAAATTCTGAGAATATCTTCCAAAGCTTAAATATGCTTCTAAGTACTTGATGCATTTGAAGGACAAATATCTTTCGAAAGTTATTAAGTCTCAGAAGAATTATTCTCTTAGAATAAAACTCCCAAGTCTTAATATCTTTCGAAACCAAATATGTGTCAGAAAAAAATTTCTCCTAAGTAATTTTCTTCCAAAGCCAAATTTTCACAACTCTTAAGAATATCTTCCAAAGCCAAATTGGATTCGGAAGCTTTTTCTTAAAACTTCCGAATCAAAATTACCTTCGAAAGATTTTCAACTTCCAAGATAACTACCTTTATGGGCACTTTTTCAGAGGTGGGACCGACATCCGGATTTCAAAGTTTATCATTTTGTTTTAAATTTGTCTCAAATCCATTTCATATATATTCTCATAACGGTTCCCCCTCTTCTCACGCTCCTCTTCATCTACATTTTTCTCTAACCTAATTTCACCCACAAACCGCCTTTGTTCTTATCTTCCTTCACAGTAAAGCTACTTCAAATGGCCAATCTTGACCGTAGAAACCAACCCGATTATTCCATGCATCTTCACAGGCAACATAATCAGGTTGCTCTGTTAGACTATGAGAAAGATCCATGTTTCTCAAAGGTTTGTCGTTACCTTTCTTTGTCCAACTGCTTCACCTCCCTCACCATTGATCCTCCTCTTTATAAGGATCAGTTGTTAGCATTCTGGCAGACTTGCGAAGAGGTCACCATGGATGGGGAGAAGGCACTGTCTGCCACAGTGCAGGGGAGGACAATCTTCATCACTCCGGCCACCATAAACACACATCTTCAGCTGGATGATGTAGAAGGTGACTTGTCCTTTCCCAAAGGTGATGTCAACCAATCCTTTGAGCAGATGAGCTATGATGGTGACTTCTCAGTCAATACCATCAGGAAGGGGAATGTCTCCTCTTAATGGAAGTACCTCCTCCATGTTGTCATACACTGCTTATCCAACAAGCATGGAGGATGGGACCAGATTTCAGAAGACCTCTCCTTCATTGTCCATAATATGGTTCAGGGGGTCAAGTTTAGGTATTCATAATTTGTATATACCAATTTACTTGATAACTTAGACTCCCTAGAGTATTACATGTTCCCTAGTTATGTCCAGCACATTCTCAACTGTGAACTGGGCACACAATTGAGGGGAACAGGTAATATTCTAAAACTGGGACAGATGAAGCCCAACATCTTCAAAATCATGAGAAAGCCAACTATTGGCTTCTCCAGGTTAGAAACAACCCTAGTCCCAAAAATGTTAGAGCTCGTTGCTCAAGGTGATAACCTAGCAGCACCAGCTAGTGTTGAACCCACACCTTCTACCTCCCAACCCCAAATACAGCCTACAATAACCATCACCTAC
Source organism: Flaveria sonorensis (assembly GCA_025506505.1). Classification (NCBI taxonomy): domain Eukaryota; kingdom Viridiplantae; phylum Streptophyta; class Magnoliopsida; order Asterales; family Asteraceae; genus Flaveria; species Flaveria sonorensis. The sequence continues at coordinate 43,112,646 of CM046435.1, forward strand.
CAGAGAAAAACCAAGCGAACCCTTGCACATGCTATTCAGCCTGTGTAGGCCCCCATATCTCCAACCATGTAGGAGGAAGTGGACGCTCGAGCTCCCACTTCCTCTAAGGGGCAAACCACTCCCATCTCTTAAATAATCAGTGCTGAGGTTCCTCATGCTTAGCCTGAAGAGCTCACAACCCCAACAACCTTAAGCCTTCACTCAGAGTCTCAACACTCTAGCGAACAACCTTCCGGGGATAGTTACCATTCCCAGCCGCTGGATCTAAACCAACCATTTCCCAGCCTTGACTTCTATGATGATGAAGACATGGGCTTCAGTGAGTACCATGAGTCTCTCTTCTCCACCCCTACTCAAGAAGAGATGAGTGCCCCTGTCTCACCCATGTCTAGCCCACATCATCCAACCCCCACAGAGGTGGATCTTCCTGAACCTGTTCAGGAGATCCATATGGAAGAGGTCTCACTTTAGAAAGTGATTACATCATTCAAACCTCGACCATGGCAACCCAGCCTCTTGATAATTCTCTTGAAGTTGTCATGATGTAGGGGAAATCCAGCAGCCAAGAACAAGTTGTTGGTGATGAGGAAAAAGACATTAGTCCTATTCTCTCATCCCCCAGTGATTCTTCTGATGAAGATGAGGGGAGTCTGAAACTAAAGGTGCACATATTGACTAAAACTTGCACCTATTTAGTCTCTATGATTAGTCACCTGGAATCTCAGGTGACTATCTTACAAAAGAGGGTCAATGACCAGCAACTTGAGATCACCGATCTCAAGGGAAAGTTAGCTGAGAGACCACTAAGAACAACTCAACCAGGTCCACAAGAACCTGTGAATGTGATAGACTCAACCCCCAGCTCACTTATGCAAGAAAGTGATGCTACTAAAAAGGGGGAGAAAATCAGAACAGTCGCAGAACCTGGGAGTTCTTCTCAGAGTATGGACTTGGAGGATTCACCACCCTCACTTGCAATAGTCCATACTCAGCAACCTCCTCAAGTTCACATTGATATGGACTCACTCATATATAGCCTATTTAAGGAGGGTATACCCAGAGCCATGTCTACCCCATATCTTCACTCTGAGAACCCAATCTTGGGATGGAGGTATGACACAGAAAGAAGGGCTCTTGTCATCTCTAGAGCTCAGGGTCAAAAGGAGATCTTCAATTTTACAAACCTGAGCTTCTATGAGTGCATCCATCTGGTTGATCTTCCACTTGTCAACCTAAGCCAAAACAATCAAGCTGAAAGATTAGCAGATTGGATTCAAGGAAGGATGCTAGAAAAGTTCAAGATGAGATCAAAATTATATAGACAGAGGCTAACAGGTAAGACTTTTGGTCAAATGGATGTTGAGGTGGACCCTAAGATTAGTTTCAAAGGGGAAGCCAAGTTGAGCCTGTGAACCTTGAGACATGATCTCCTTCAGCACCCAGCACTCTCAGTGAAGCACCAGCTGGTGAAGGTGTTTCACATCCTCTCTCTGGCCAGAGCTTGACTGCTGAACCAAGCGATGAAGGCCAAAGCTCTCTCCACCCTGAGTCACCAAGGCCTGTGCATGACAAAGGGAAGAGGAAAATGACCTCTGAGGAGTTAGAGGAGGAGAAGAGAGAGAGGAAGAGGAAGCTAAGGGGAGAGAGTTCAGGAGGGTCCTCAGGCTTCATGGAAGCTACTATCCGGGCTGCCCCTAGGCCAAACACTCAAGATGATAAGTTGAGGGCAGCTAGGCTAAACTACCTTGGGACCAGGAATTATAACATTGATGAACTCATATCTCTCCCCTTAGAAGAGTTAAATGAGCTGGCTGATAATGAGTTGTCAAAGGAGAGGAAGGAGGCAGAGGATGCAGCATTGCTTCTTAAGATCAAGGAAGAAAGGAGACTGAAAAGGCTCTATAAACAGGCTCATGTCCTCTCCCTAGTTCAAGAAAGTCCTAAGACAATGACTGTGGCAGCTGCACAACCTCAGGTAGATAAGGAAGCTTAAAGAATGAATATGATCAACTACCTGAGTGCCATAGGACTCTATTAGGCAGCTGCATTTCTTCCCTTATCCTTTGAGTATATTGAATTTGAATATCTCAAGCAGTTAGAGGAACAAGCCACAAAAGAAAGAAAAGCTGCTAAGAGAAAGTTGAGGGAAGAAGTTGCAAAGTCATGGGCCATCATCCATAAAAACCAAAAGAAGTCTGAAGACAGACAAAGGATAATGAGCTTCTTGAAGCTATATGGATTCTCTGGAAGGAGGCTTGGTCCTATGTCTCTATCCACTATGGATAAGCATATAAGAGTGATCAAGTAGAAGATCAAAAATGGAGAGCTTGTAGATTTGCATTCTCCACCAAGTCCAGCTCAACCTAAAATTGAGGTGAAGGTTGAACCCCCTGAGACAACACAACCTGAACCTAGAGCGGCATCTCAGCCAACTTCATCTTCTAATCCACAGCAGGGTTCTCTTCTCTCTCCTTCTGAACCTATGAGAGAAGAGTTCCTAACTGAGAGAGACATAACAGAACAATCTGGTGCTGAAGACCAATCCTCTCAGTTAAAAACTTCAAAGATAAGGAAAAGGATGGCCAGGAGAAGTATCTCAAAGAAGAAGAAGACCAAGGCATCCACCTCCACACCTCAGGTTGAGTCAGAGCATCCTGAGGTAGTGCATGAAGAGGCTGCTCAACCAACTCCTATTCAAGTAGAGCCTCTTGCCATTGGAAGACCCATCTTGTCCTGGAGTTTTGCTACTAATCCGGATAGATGGTATGTCATCAGAGATCAAGGAGGTCAAGATGTCTACTTTTGGCAAGACATGCTTGATCTTTCTCTACATGATCTCTATGACATAAGAAGATATTATGAGAGTCTGAGGGATCCTGACCAGATGATGAAGAGAGGCTTGGTCTTGATCCTAATAAGGACTATCAACATCTGAAGAACTTCTTTGTTTTGGTAGCATCAGCCAAGGGGGAGTTTGTAAGGTAATATCAGAAGATTATAAGGCTAATGCAATCAAAAGAAGCCAAAACAACCAAGGGTCTTCCTGCATGCATGCACTGGACGTACAAGGTAGAAGTTGCTTCGGAAGTTTTACATTCTACATCAAAAAATACTCTAAGTGTAAAAATCTTCCGAACCCAAAGTCCAAAATCTTCCAAAGCCAAAGATGAAGTCTTCTGAAGCTTCAGAGACAAAGTCTTCCGAAGCCATTTTGCTGTGACTGATTTCTTCCGAAAACAGAGAATACATGCTTTCTCTGATCTACTTTACATAAAATTGACAAGTTTCCGCTGCAACTCTGAAGACTCACCAACTTGTATGAGTTGGTGAAAAGTTCATTCTTTTGTAAACAGTAGAATAAGGTCTTTGTCTGTAACTTTTTACTTTTGTACCTGTAAACCTTTTTATATTAGAAAAGGATGTGAGCTATTCCATGTCATAGTCACTAGTCAAAAGGCAATCTGCCTTTTGACTCTAGATTGATCTTGTTGTCTAGATTAGTGTTTCTAACTGTCTTTCTAAGTATTGACGGTTGTAGGATGTAGTATAAAATGTCTCAAGTCCTTGTAATTCGATATGCTTTGTAACACTTGTAAGAGAACTTGAGAGCAATATATAGCATCCTTGAAAACCATACTTACTTATTCTTATTCTTTGTTCTGTCTCACTACTTACTTGTGTTCTTAGTATCATCATACTCAAACCCAGTTCCCCATTTGAACTGTTAAGTATTCTAAATCTCACCTCATTATGAGACTGATTGTATTGACCACCCTTCACACAGTCCTGCATACTCTTTTCCTGATCTTTTGACCAATAGCTATATAGGCATCAATAACTTCACGCTGGAAACCTCTACATATTAACCATGTGCCATTGCATAAACCATATGATTGATCGATATTCTGTAACAAGATGATAGGGCATCTGATTTTAAACACAGTTTATGAGGTGGGAGACAACTAACAGTCATCTGGGTAAAAGTTGTGGTGGTCGTCCTTGACTTCATCAAAACTGTGGTACATCTTTTTATCTCCTTAAAATTTTCAATCATCTGATCATTAATCTCGTCTACCACTCTCATCTATTATGGATAAGAGTTGCTCAAGATATTATATATTCCAAGGACTGTACATTGTTATGAACCAAACATGGCATTTATCAATTTTGTTACAACAGTTTCTTTATCGTTGAATAGATTTGATTGCAATGGAAAAACTAATCGAATAGGAAACTATTTTCTTTTCAGTTTGAACGGGAATATGACATATTTTGAAAATGTTAGAGTGATTCTTGGTAGAAATACTCTTTTCCTAGTATTTTGACCAATAGATATATGGTCATCAATAACATTACGCTGGAAACCTCTACATATTAACCATGTGCCATTGCATAAACCATGTGATGGATTGATATTCTGTAACAAGATAATGGGGCATCTGATTTTTGAACATAGTTTATGAGGCGGTAAACCACTAATAGTTGACTGGGTAAAGTTATGGTGGTTTCCTTGACTTTATCAAAACTGTAGTAAATCTTTATATCTCCTTGAAAAATTTCAATCATCTGATCATTAATATCGTCTACACTCTCATTTTTATGGATAAGAGTTACTCAAGATATTATATATTCAGAGGAATGTACATTGTTGGGAACCAAACATGACATTTATCAATTCTCTTACATCGGTTTCTTTATCCGTGAATAGATTTGACATGTCGTCAGGTATACGTATATAGCTTCCTTCAATAGTCTCTTTGGTTCAATCACCGACTCTTAAAAGAAACTCAGAAAACCACGGATCATTCAACGCTTTGATGTTTATAGGCAGCCGTATTTTTGATAACAGACATAGAGGAGATATTTGTAGGCTGGAGACTAGGATATGCATGCGTGTACCATGTTTAATGACCGGTAATACCTATCTGAAATCACCCCCCATAAGCATTATCTTTCTACCAAATAGGAGACTAATGCATATAATATCCTGAAGTGTTCGGTCCATTGCCTCTATTACTAATCGCTTTGCCATCGACGCCTCATCCGATATGATTAATTTAGCTAACCTAATAACTTCAGCCGCCCCGCTTTGTTTTTTAACGTTGGATATGAAATTAAGGGAAATTGGAATCTTGAACCTTGAATGAGCCATTCTACCACTTGACATATTATTAGCAACCACACCTGAAGAAACTATGGCTAGAGCGATAAAACCATGTGAACAAACTTGAACCAACAAAAAGTTTTTAAAAAATGTTTTTGTTGGATCATATGAGGCTGGTGCAACCAAAACAACACTTAGAAGATTTTGATGTACAATTGAAGTGGTCTTCCGAAGACGAAGCTGCTCTTATGAAGACAAGTCAAAGATCTTCCGAAGCTCAAGGTTGAAGAACTTCCGAAGTGAGAACTTACTTTTCCGAGACTAAGTAGTTCTCCTTCCGAAGTATATAACTTAGAAGATCCTAAAGACAAATTCTTCCAAAGAATAAAGTCCTGAAGACTTGCAGAAGACTCGGAAGAAGTTGGTTCTTCTGAAGTATAAATGGCCTAGGAAGAACTTAGTCTTCCTAAGCCATTTAGCTTTGGAAGAACCAACTATGAAACAGTGGACATAAGTATGGTGTGTCTGACTTCCGCTGAAACCTCTGATATACTGCATGGTGCTTTACCACGCCCATGTAGTTGGTCATACTTTAATCCACTGTTCACCTATTATCAGTTAGTGCAGTTGCTATTTTTAGTTGGTGACAAAAGGTAAGTCATGGACCTATCATGACTACCTAATCTAGGATAGTATTTTATCTTAAATACTTTACTTCTAGCTATGTAGTATTTGTCTAGATTACAGCTGGTTATCCAAGTATAATCGGCTGTAGATAGTAGTATATATAGTTTCTCATTGTAACTTTATAACCATGCTTGTAAGAGTCTTGTAATACTGAGTTGAGAAGTAATATATACAAGTATCTTGAAAAACTATTCTTGCGTTCATTTTTTTTCATTAACTTATTATATTACTTGTGAACTTAGTTATAGATTCTGCTTCATCAAACAGAGTGAGATTAAGTGAGCTTGTGAGATAAACTTGTGTTGTGAAACCAACACCGATCTTGCAGTTTTCCCCCTTCCATTTGGACCATTTATAAAAAACACACCTGGACAATCATTATCCACATGTGGCATTATCCACATGTGTCATTATCTCATCAAACATTCTTTTTTGGTCTAAATTAAGGTAATCCTTTGCACATAAGTGTTCAGGCTCCACAACTATCTCGTACTCCTCCAATACCTTATAAGAACATGAGTATTCTGTGTTTTCATATGCAATGCCTGGAAGATCAAAATCACTTATATTTCTACCTATAGATTATAGGAAAGCCTTAATGTCTGAAAGAACCATATCTTGAACATGTTAAACACTTTGATAGTACAACCGATGATTTTCAGAATGTGCATCGAAGTGTTCATTCTAAAGCCTAAGAATGTCACCAAGGTCGTAGAATATCATTATTGTCACAAATAACCTTTTGAGAGAGCTGGGAAACTGAACTAGAGTTGCTTCTGTGAGACATTATGATAAACTATTATCGTTCTCTATTAACCCTACATCAATAGTTGCTTTTCTGAATGTTGCATGCTTTACACCAATAGCCGTTCAAAAATCTAAAAGTATTATTTTTAGAAATAATAACAAATAAAATATAAGCTTATTTATATTGTAGCATGTGTTCTTATAAATTTATTTTATTTGGTTTAGTTTTCTATACAACATCAAATTTAAAACTAAAAAGATAGTAACTATAATATGTGTGAGTTGTCACCTGTTTAATACATTCATGTATTATAATCTGGAATGTATTTAAAGTGTTTGTTTATGTACTCTTTATGTTAATGTTATTCTATATGTTGTTGGGTTATGTGAATTAAAACTATGAATAATTAAAATAAAATTTAAATCTATCCTATAAATATTATAACTTGAATGTTACAATTATCTATACTATAAGTGTACCCAAGTAACCACTACATTACCTACTAGGTTAGATGCTGTGTGTTACATAGGTTGATTTAATGAATAGTTTATACTGGACATGGAATTGTGAATATGAGATTGTAAGATAGAAAACATACTTAGATATGAAGATGGATCATAATGTACATCTAAGCGAATATGGTGTTTGTAAGGTCATATTAGAAGATTATAAGGGTGATGCAACCAAAGAAGCTAAAACAACCAAGGATCTTCCTGCATGCATACATTCATCTACAAGGTAGAAGTTGCTTCGGAAGTTTTACACTCTCCACAGAAAAATATTCTAAGTGTAAAATCTTTCGAAGCCAAAGTCCAAATCTTCCGAAGCCAAAGATGAAGTCTTTCGAAGCTTCAGAGACAAAGTCTTCCAAAGCCAATTTGCTGTGAAGACTGATTTCTTTCGAAGACAGAGAAGACATGCTTTCTCTGATCTAATTTTTCATAAAGCTGACACACTTTCTGTTGCAACTCTGAAGACTCACCAACTTATACAAGTTGGTGAAAAGTCCATGCTGTTTTAAACAGTAGATTAAGGTCTTTGGTCTGTAACTTCCTACTTTGTTTTATATTAGAAAAGGATGTGAGCTATGGCATGTCATAGTCACTAGTCAAAAGGCAATCTGCCTTTTGACTCTACATTGATCTTGTTGTCTAGATTAATGTTTCCAACTGTCTTTCAAAGTATTGACGGTTGTAGGATGTAATATAAAGTATCTCAGGTCCTTGTATTTCTTTTATGCTTTGTAACACTTGTAATAAAACTTGAGAGCAATATACAACATCCTTGAAAACCATACTTCTTTGTTCTTGTTCTTAGTTCTATCTCATTACTTACTTGGGTTCTTAGTATCATCTCACACAAACCCAGTTCCCCATTTGATCTATTAAGTGTTCTAAAACTCTCCTCATTGTGAGACTGATTATATTGACCAACCTTCATACGGTCCTGCAATTGGTATCAGAGCATTTTAGGCTCTTGATTGTAAGAACTCACCATCTTTAATCCTTTTAGTTTAGCAAAATACTTAACATCTTAAATGGCAGCTATCACAAAGGCTGATATGGAAACTGGTACTATGACTAAGTCTCATCACTCCTGAAGACTTTCACACTTGGTGCCAAAGAATGGAAGGATTTATCAAGTCTCAAGACTCTAGGATTTAGGGATCTATTGTATTTGGACCTCATGTACCATCCACCCCTTCAGCTGCTCCTGGTGGTGGTATGATACAAAAAGAAAAGGCTGATTATTCTAATGAAGACTGGAAGAAGATTGATATTGATCAGAAGGCCATGACCGCCCTCCAAACTGCTCTTCCAAACTCTATCTAAAGAGTCTTCAAGAAGTGCAAGACTACTAAGCAACCGTGGGATGCACTGAAGCTGATGTATGAGGGGTCAAATGAAGCAAAAGAGAATAAGAAGGACCTCTTGAAGCAGCAATTTAAGAATTTCACCTTCAAGACAGGTGAAACCATGACTCAACATTACTTCAGGTACGTTGAGATTGCGGATACTCTAGTGGATGTTGGAGTAACTATTGAGAACAAGGACATTATGAGGAAGTTCATGTCTTCTCTTCCTAGATAATGGACACACTATGTGTGGTAATTAAGAGGACTGAAAACCTTAAGACCCTTACTCTCACTGAGTTGTATGGTATCCTTAGTGGCTACCAGATGGAGATGATCATGCAAAGTTCATCTAGTAACTCCGGCATCCAGCAGAGTTCAGCCCTTCATGTGGTTGAAAGGAATTGCAGATAACCACAGCGTCCAGCAGATGGTTCTTCTCACTCATAGAGCCAAGAAGTTCTATAAGAGGACAGGGAGGAAGTTTTCTAGCAATGTATCCAGTGGAAACTTTGGGCTGGACAAAAGCAAGGTGAAGTGTTATAACTGTAACCAAATGGGACACTTTCCTAGAGAGTGCAAGACACCGAAGACAAATAGTGGCCAAGCACAAACCAGACCAAACTCTATTGAAGGAGCTCACCAGAATGAGAAGCCCAAGCAGCAAGTTGCAGTTGCTGTTAAAGAAGGAGGCTTTGACTGGAGCTTTCAGGTGGAGGATGCATTTGCAAACCAAGACTGATGGCGAATCATGAAGACACCAAGGTATTGGAACATCTCTGTACACCTGAATGTATTGCTAAAGTCAATAAATATAGGTCCTATAACTTAGAGATGAGATCTGATCTTAAGTCCTTAAACATCTTAAAAGCTGATTTCAAAAGAGCTAAAAATGATTAAAAAACTTAAAAGAGAAGATTTAGAGAAAACCATTTCAACTCTAAAGCATGAACATACAGCTACAAGACTCAGATAAAAGATCTCATCACTAAGTTAACTAAATGCCAGGTTGAGCTTATGATCAGCAAAGCCAGGGCAGGAAAACTTGTTCATGAAGAAGAGACCTTCAAGAACATGATATCCTCATTCCTGCATGAACAGTTTGTTATCTGAATAAGTAGAGACTGGGATCTACTGAGATAGCTCCTCCACACACTCTATTATCTGTAAGATCTCCAAGGTGTGGAACTTGTATAGATGAGCTTCCCCTCATAGACCCCATTGTTAAAGAGGATAAGGAGGAGATAGTGAAGGATGAGTCTGAGAAGAGTGAAGAAGATCATCCTAAGAAGGGTTACTATTCTCCTAAGGAGAGAAAAGAAGCTGGGATGACCAAGTCCAAGAGAAAGAACTTGATCAGGAAAGCCAAGATAACATCAAAGAAGACTCGAGAAATCAAGGCCACTTTCAACTCTAAGCAGAAACAAGTGTTTATATATGGATCATTGATGTGTGGTAGTACTTCTCATCTTGCTAAGGATTGAATCTACAATCCTAAAAGTACTATTCATATGATCAAAGAGAAAAATTCTAAGAAGAAGAAGGAAAAGCTAGCTTCAGAAGGAAAAACTTTTTTCTTCGGAAGCTCCAAGGTGAAAAAGAAGACCAGTGAAAACTTGCCTTTGAAACTCGGAAGAAAATTTGGTCTCGGAAGAAAGGAATGCTTCCGAAGTACTGAAGCCTGCTGCAGTGAAAGAAAGATCTTCCGAAGGTCCAGTCTCCGAAACTTTAGAAGTTGTTAAAACTTCCGAGATGTTGAAGGTCAAGTCCAATCTTTCAAAGATGGTGTGGAAGATGAAGAAAGACCTGGTGACTGAAAGATCTTCATCAACAATAGCTAATGATCCTCAAAGCTTGAACATATGATCAGTTACTGTTACATTATCTTCAGATCACTTTGAAAAGCTGAAGACCAATGAGACTTGGGTTTCCAAATGAAACTAACCACTTCTTTCTTGTGAAGGAGCAGCTAAAGACCAAGGGAAATATATGGATCATTGATAGTGGCTGTTCCAGGCATATGACTGGTAATGGTTCTCTGCTTCAAAATTTTGAGAAATTTGATGGAGGGCTAGTTGCTTTTGGAGGAGATGCTGAAGGTTACATTATAGGAAGGGGCATGGTCACAAATGGTAAGCTCACCATTGAAAAGATAATTTTTATCAAAGAGCTTGGGTACAATCTACTGAGTGTATCCTAATTTTGTGATCAAAGACACAACTTGCTTTTTACTGAGCATGAGTGCATTGTTCTCTAGCACGGGGTGGTCATTCCTTAAGAGCATATCTTGCTCAGAGCCCTCAGGAAAGGGAACATGTACAAGATGGACTTGCAGAAAACATCTCCCTTGGGAGAAGTTTCTTGCTTTCTATCTAAAGCAATTAGTGATGAGTCTTTCCTTTGGCATAAAAGAATGTGACATGTAAACTTTAAAAACATGAATAAATTAATTAAGAATGATTTGGTAACTGGAACGCCAAAGAAAGTTTATAAGTGATGACCACTGTATTGCATGTTTGAAAGGAAGCAACACAAAGTGTCTCACATGCCAAAGGAAAAGAACTCTATCACTACTCCCCTACACTTATTATATATGGACGACTTTGGCCCCACCAGTGTAATGAGTTTAGGAAGGACCTCATACTATTTGGTGATCACAGATGATTTTATAAGATTCACTTGGGTCTTTTTCCTTAGAACTAAGGATGAGACTCCTGAGATCTTGAAGAACTTCATTCTGAAAACTGAGAATCATTCTGATCACAAGGTCAAGACCATAAGATGTGATCAAGGAACAGAATTTAAGAACCAAATCCTTGATACATTTTGTGATGAAAAGGTTATTACAAGACAATATAGTGCTCCCAGGACTCCTCAGCAAAATGATGTTGCTGAGAGGAGAAACAGGATACTTATTGAGGCTGCAAGAACCATACTGTCTGACTCTAAACTATCCATCACCTTCTGGGCAGAGGCAGTTAACACTGCTTGCTATGTGCAGAAGAGAGTTTTAGTGGTTAACACTCATGGTAAGACTCCTTATGAGATGTGGTATAAAATGAGACCATTCATTGGTTTTCTCAGATCATTTGGATGTCCTTGCACCATTTTGAATACCAAAGATCAAGTAGCTTTTTGGATACTCTTCCCAAGCTAAGGCTTATGGAGTATAAAATCTCAGAACTAGAGTAATTGAGGAGTCAACCAATGTGACATTCAATGAGCACACTCCCAGTGTGAAAGGTTCTGGTCCGGATTGGCTATTTGATCTTGATTTAGTTACCAACTGTTTTAACAAGTCTTGTAAGAATGTGTCAGGATCTACAGGTAACTTATCAACAGGAGATCCTGACCTAAGATTTGAGCTGAGAAGACCAAGCAAGAATACTACTTCAGCTCCAGTGGTAACTAACCCGGCAAGTGAAGATCCTATCAGCACAAACATGATAATTTTAGCTGATACATCTAAGATGCCTACAAATTCTAGCTTAGAGGTTCAAAACTCTGGTGAAGGAGCTTCAAATGTAGGAGGAAATGGAGGTAGTGACAGATGAAGAATTTCTTGATGCTGATAACCACTCCATAGAAAACAAAATAAATGATGTCACATACTCATTGGATCAAGTCTCTCTTGATAAGTGTGCTAATGTGGTGGGTGATACTCTATTGCCATATCTGAATTTCTCTAATTTAGATCTTTCCAATCAACTTGTTGTGATCCCTCAACTCAGGATCCACAAGTCACACCCCACCACAAACATCATCGGAAATGTTGATACAGGGGTAAGAACAAGAGGACAAACCCATGACAAAAATGTTTGTCTATACTCTTGCTTCTTGTCCCAGATAGAGCCAAATAAAGTTGATAAGGCTTTAAAGGATGGAAGTTGGGTTAAAGTAATGCAAGTGGAGCGGCTTCAATTCAAAAGACAAAAGGTTTGGAACCTATGTCCTCTTCCTCATGGGAAGACTACCATAGGAACCAAGTGGGTTTTTAGAAACAAGAAGGATGATAGAGGACATGTCATCAAGAACAAGGCCAGATTAGTTGTTCAAGGATAGACACAAGAAGAGGGAATTGACTACATAGATGTTTTTGCTCATGTGGTAAGACTTGAAGCTGTAAGAATATTCCTGGCTTTTATTGCATCCAAGGATTTCAAGGTCTACCAACTTGATATCAAGTGTGTTTTTCTATATGGGGTGATTGATGAAGAGGTGTATGTCAAACAACCACCTGGCTTTGCAGACCCAGATCATCTTGATTATGTCTGCAAGCTTGATAAAGCTCTTTATGGGCTGCCCCAAGCTCCAAGAAAGTGGTATGAGACACTATCTCAGTATCATTGTCAACATGGCTACAAGAGGGGTACTATAGATGGAACTCTCTTCATCAAAGGAACAGGGAATGACTTAATGCTGGTTTAAGTATATGTAGATGACATTATCTTCATGTCAACTAATCTAAAGCTCTGCAAAGACTTTAAGAGGCTGATGAAGAATAGATTTGAAATGAGTGCCATGAGGGAACTCAACTTCTTTCTGGGAATTCAAGTGAAGCAAGTTGACAATGGCATCTTCATAAGTCAGTCGAAGTATGTACAAGACATACTTACAAGATTCAACATGACTGATTGTAAGATTGCAAAGACACCCATAGACAGAAACCACTTCCTTGGACCTGATCTTGAGGAGGAGTGTGTGGATGAAAATCTTTACAGGGCTATGATTAGGTCTCTTATGTACCTTACAGCCAGCAGGCCTGATATCATGTTTGCCACATGCATCTGTGCAAGATATCAAGCCAACCCTAAGATGTCACACCTGGTTGCTGTCAAGAGGATTCTTAGATATCTCAAAGGTGCTCCCAAGCTTGGCCTTTGGTATTGTATGCCTATACAGATGGTGACTATGGTGGCTGCAACATGACCGTAAAGTCTACATCTAGGGGATGTTAATTCCTTGGTGGAAGGATTGTCTAATGGTAATGCAAGAAACAATCCTATGTGTCTGCATTAGCTGCTGAAGCTGAATACATTGTTGCTGCAAGCTACTATGCTTAAGTGCTTTGGATCCAGAATCAGATGCTGGACTATGAATTCAACTTCAAAGAGACTCCCATTCACATAGGCTACAACAGTGCTATCTTTATTACAGAGAATCCTGTGCAGCACTCAAGGACAAAACACATCAACATCAGGTATCATTTGATTAGAGATAACTTTGAAAAAGGATTAATCAAACTAGTCAAAGTTAACACAAATGAACAATATGCTGATCTGTTCACTAAAGCTTTTGATGAACAGAGATTCAAATATCTTGTATCAGCTATTAGGATTATTAACTTGAGTAGATTTTCTTAAACTTAAATCAACTTTATTTCTAAAATCTGTGTGTCCTAAGTAGTCTATTTTATCACCTTTATAAGCTCAGTTTATTTGTAAGAAAATTATTAAAATGATATTCCTTAGATTTTTGAAAAAATTTTCGAACATATTTTCTTTCGAAAGATTTCAAGTTGCCCTCAGAAGAAATTTATATCTTCAAATCAAATAACTACTTATAAGAAATTTACCTTCAGAATAAGTTATGAGAATATCTTCCAAAGCTTAAATATCCTTCTAAGTACTTGCATGTATTTGAAGGACAATTTTCTTCCAAAAGCAATTAAGTCATGAAAGATTTGTTCTCTTTAGAATAAAACTCCCAAGTATTAAGATCTTCCGAAACCAAACATGTCTTGGAAGAAAAATTCTCTAAGTATTTTTCTTCTGAAGAAAAATTTCACAAATTTTAACAATATTCGGAAGCTTTTTCCTAAAACTTCCTAAGCAAATTTACCTTCGGAAGATTTTAAACTTTCAAGAAAACTACCTTTTTGGGCACTTTTTCAGAGGTGGGACTGACATTCGGATTTCAAAGTTTATTCTTTTGTTTTAACTTTGTCTCAAATCCATTTCATATATATTCTCTCAACGGTTCCCCCTCTTCTCACTATCCTCTTCATCTGCAATTTTCTCTAACCTAATTTCACCATAAACTGCCTTTGTTCTTATCTTCCTACATTGTAAAGCTACCTCAAATGGCCTACCGCGACCGTAGAAACCAACCTGATTTCTTCATGCATCTTCATAGGCAACATAATCAGGTTGCTCTGTCAGACTCTAAGAAAAGATCCTGGTTTCTCAGAGGTTTGCCGTTACCTTTATTTGACGAACTACTTCATCTCCCTCACCATTGATCTTCCTCTCTATGAGAATCAGTTGTTGGAATTCTGGAGGACATGCTAAGAGGTCACCATGGATGGGGAGAAGGCACTGTCTACCACAGTGCAGGGGAAGACAATCTTCATCACTCCGGCCTCCATAAACACTCATTTTCAACTGGATGATGTAGAAGGTGATTTGTCCTTTCCTAAAGCTGTTGTTAACCACTCCTTTGAGCAGATGGGCAATGAAGGTGACTTCTCAGTCAGTACCATCAGAAAGGGGAAGGTCTCCTCTCAATGGAAGTACCTTCTCCATATCCTCATACACAGCTTATCCAACAAGCATGGAGGTTGGGTCCAGATTCCAAAAGACCTTTCCTTTATAGTCCATGGGATGGTTCAGGGTGTCAAGTTCAGGTATTCACAATTTGTCTATACCAATTTACTTGCAAACTTAGACTCCTTAGAGTATTACATGTTTCCTAGATTTGTCCAACACATTCTCAATTATGAACTGGGCTCACAGTTGAGGGGAACAAGTAATACTCTAAAATTGGGATAGATGAAGCCTGGCATCTTCAAAACCATGAGGAAGCCAACTGTTGGATTCTTAAGGGTAGAAACATCACTAGCCCCAAAAAATTTAGAGCTCATTGCTCAAGGTGACAACCTAGCAGCACCAGCTAGTGTTGAACCCACACCTCCTACTTCCCAACCACCAATACAGCCACAAATAACCATTACCTACCAGAGAAAATCCAAACGAACCCCTGCATAGGCTACTCAGTTTGTGCAGGCCCTATATCATCACCCATGCAGGAGGAAGTGGACATTGGAGCTCCTACTTCTCCCGAGAAGCAAACCACTCCCATCTCTTAAATAATCAGTGCTGAGGTTCCTCATGCTTAGCCTAATAAGCTCACAACCCCTACAGCCTTAAGCCTTCACTCAGAGTCTTAACACTCTAGTGAACAAGCTTCAGGGTACAGTTACCATCCACAACCGCTTGATCTAAACCAACCAATCCCAAGCCTTGAATTCTATGATGATGAAGACATAGGCTTTAGTGAGTACCATGAGTCTCTCTTCTCTACCCCTAATCAAGGAGAGATGAGTACTCTTGTTTCACCCATGTCTAGCCTATGTCATCCACCTACTGCTGAGGTGGATCTCCCTGAACATGTTCAGGAGGTCCATATGGAAGAGGCTCGCACTTCTGCAAGTGATTACATCATTCAGACCTTAACCATGGCAACCCAGCCTCTTGACACTTCACTTGAAGTTGTCATGATGCAGGGGAAGTCCAGCAGCCAAGAACAAAGTGCTGGTGATGAGGGAGAAGACCTTGGTCCAATTCTCTCATCCCCCCATAATTCTTCTGATGAAGATGAGGGGAGTCTGAAACTAAAGGTGCAAAAACTGACTAAAACATGCACCTATTTAGTCTCAAAGATAGGTCACCTGGAATCTCAGGTGACTATCTTACAAAGAAGGGTCAATGACCAGCAAATTGAGATCACAGATCTTAAGGGCAAGTTAGCTGAAAGACCACTTAGGAGAACTCAACCAGGTCCATAAGAACCTGTGAATGTGACAGACTCAACCCCTAGCTCACTCATGCAATAAGGTTATGCTACCAAAAAGGGGGAGAAAGTCCAAACAATCACAGAACCTGGGAGTCCTTCACAGAGTATGGACTTTAAGGACTCACCACCCTCACTTGCAATGGTCCTGTTGGTCCTAATGATCGATTCAACATTGCACTTGATGCTTGACAATGATTTCCCACCGAATAAACACTTACAAACTCAATAAAATAATGAATTAGATTGAATCTAAACAATAATAAACAATAACAAAGGCTCAATGATGTTGAAAATGAACTTCCAGCCACACACACAATTGCAACAACAATATTCTATTTTAGGTTTTTGCAAAAAGGTTTCTTACAAAGATAGAAAAATTACAATATATAAGCAACCTTAGATTCGCTGACTAGCGAAACTGCCTGTCTAACTACTAGATTCACCCGGCAGCGAACTAAAGATTCACCGGGTGATCAGAAGCAGCTGACTCCGGGCGAAACTATAGTTTCTCCCGTAGTTTCGCTGAAATACAAAAATACATAAGAAATACAAATTACAAGATAAAACTAACATTTAGCCTATTACAACCTATGTAAGATTATCTATTCTCCCCCTAGGTTGGACCTCACTCTCGGTCTTCTGGCTCTTCTCTTGCTCCCTCTTCTGCTTTATCAGATGTTTCTTGTTCTGCTCCTGCTGCACTCTCCTCTTCAGCCCTTGCACTTGCCCTTGCAAACTGTCATATAAGATCCTGCATGTCCAACCTTAACTCATTAGCCTTGGATACTTTCTCAGCTAGCTCCCTGACCTCTGCCCTTACTCCACGAGCTTTATTCACCACGTTCATAAACAAACTAGCTTCTTATCTCGTTTCAGCTCCAGCTCCTGCTTTGATGTGATTTTCACATAGAATCACTAAGTCTTCATCACAAAAAGAGAACACCTCCATTGGATCAAAAAGTTTAATCTCAGCTTCATCTTTCACTCTAATTACTGCTTCCCCTGTATTGTTGTCATAGAACCATTTCTCGAACTTTTGTAGTCTAGGGGGAAGTGGATTGGGCACTCTTATCCTGTTCATAGTTTTAGCTGGCTTTAGATTTAAAATAATCTTTCCTTTGCCAGTAGCCCAATCCAAGTCTTTCTTCGACCTTCTTCTTTCTGTCATCATAAACCCTAAAGCTTCAAAATTATCATTCATGCCTGCCTTGATTTCCTTCTCCAGCATCATGGCATGTTCACTCAAATAGGCATCTAACAGTGGAATTTCAGCTAATCTCCTCAAGTCCCACCTAGGCAAGGTCTTGAACGCCTTCCTTTTATGCGTGTATGATATTTCCCTGCCCCTTCGTTTAATCATAAACATTTTCATTTCAGAATTATATTTCCAACTCACAATTTTCTTATTAGATTTCTTCTTGCTTGGTTCACTGATGTTTTTGAACAATGGTGTTAACTGTTCTGGTTCTTTCTCTTTCACGAACCAGTCTTCTTTGCTCAATTCAATTACATCTCCTTCTTCAGAACCCCATTGTGCCATATAAGTCATTGGACGCTCCTCCACTTCATAATATTTGGGTTCTGAGTCATAGTTAACCAGTTGTTCCTCGTATTCTTCCTCTTCATCAATAAGGCTCTTCCCTGTATCCTTCTTGTTACCTTCAGTAGTTTCTTCTCTAAGCACCTCAGCCCCCGTCAAGTCTGTTTCTATATCAAATCCCAGATCAACAAATTCAGCCTCAACAATCACAGGCTCCTCTCTTACATCACTTCCTTCATCAACTCTCTTCTCAGCTTATGTCTCAACAACCTTTGGACCTCCATCACCACTGCCACTTGCACCACCTCCAGCTGTACTTGCTTCTCCCCTATCCCAAATGACTTTCCTACTTTCAGGAACGAATACTTAGATGTGTCGGTCAGATCATCTAGCTCCTCTTGTGATAGCTGGTTTGGCAGACCAACTTTGCTCTTGAGCTCATTCGCCTCCTTCAATAGTCTTTTGATTAATTCCTGCTGGCCAATCATCATTACTTTCATACTCTCTATTTGCTCATCTTTCTCCTTTTCTCTCAACTTTTGATTGACCAACTTAGTTTTTATCATACTCAGTTCTTTGGCCAACGAAGCATTCACATTTCTGATGACATCTTGGTCCAATTCAGATCGGGAATCCCTCCTTTCTTTGAACACTGGCTGTTTATGCTTGGTTCTCCTTTAAGTTTCATGAGCAGGTTCCCCTTGATCAGACTTCCTTTTGGACCTACTCTCTCTTTAAGCCCGTAGCTCCTCTTCAACCTCATCAATCTCAGCTTCTAAATCGTATTCCTTCTCCTTTGCATACCTCTTTATCTTTTTTATTGCTTCAGCTTGTTTATCTCAATTTTCTTCAGCATTCTTGTTTTCATTTTCAATCAGCCTTTTTATGTAGTTCCATCTTTCAGCTGGGTAAATGTTTTCCAGTAAATAAGTTATTTTACCACTGAAGTCGTGTCTAACTGCTGAGCAATCTGCAAATATTCTTGTATTCATCTGCATCAGCCTCTTAACTTCCCCATGTCTTGGCAAATTGGGTTTCTCATTATTAATGATCATCTGGATAAACGTTGGATATAACAGCCATTTGTCCTTCTTTAGAGCCATAACATTCTCAGTCATACAGTCAAATATTAATCTAGCAATGTTGGCCTTTTGTCCTTTACAGAATATAATCATGGCCTTAGCCCATTATGCATTTAACCCATCTGATCCTCCCTTTCGGTGATCCAAACACATAATAAACACATGAGCAATGTATCTCCATTCCTTGGACAAAAATGGCTTTTTGATTTTCTTCTTGAATCCAAAAGATGGTCCTCCATACCCAATGCTTCGATAAGCATTAAGAACTTCAGCATTAGTCATAGCAACCTCATCTCCACAGTGTTCTTCTAACCTCAACACCCCTGCAACCGTCTTAGCACTAACAACTATATTCTCCCCAAGAACTCTAGAAGTAATTCTGTGTGGAGTAGATCCCAAATCACATTCTACATTTATCCAGAAATCTCTTATGTGAATGTCATAGATCGTGGGTAAACAGGATACGGCATAGAGAATGGGAGACTGCTTCAGCCATCTAAGACAATCTCTGAATCCAATAGTCTTTGGATTACTGTCGTCTAATAATGCCACTAGATTTGTCTTCTCGTCGAACTTTAAGTTTGCCATGAACTGCAAAATATAGACATAGGTAAGTTAGATAACACATAAAGACAACTAAACAAAAAAATAAAAACAAAAAAAATAGTTTCGCCGTCATGGTGAAACTGTAGTTTCGCCATGCACTGCAAAACAGCTTTGCTGTGGATTGAAATTAAGTTCAACAGTTTCGCTGACAGGCGAAACTATAGTTTCGCTAGGCACAACTTAATAGAGTCGCTGTCGATTGAACCTAAGTTTTGATCAATCAAAAGTGTACATTCCCTGTAACTCAGCCCTAGACCCTGAGTTTAAGCGATTCTACACTTTCACCGAGGACAAACCTATGATTCATACGACAGCGAAGTTGTAAGTTCGCTGAGCCCAACAAAACAGATAAAGTGCTGAGCAAATGTATAGTTTCGCTGGAATTGTTCTAGCGAAACTGTCAAATATGCTTGGACAGCATAACAAGATAGATTCGCCCACAATCAGTGAACTTTCGTTCAGTTTCGCTGGTTAGTTTGGTAGATTCGCTGAAC
Source organism: Flaveria sonorensis (assembly GCA_025506505.1). Lineage (NCBI taxonomy): Eukaryota > Viridiplantae > Streptophyta > Magnoliopsida > Asterales > Asteraceae > Flaveria > Flaveria sonorensis. Next base: position 43,132,553 of record CM046435.1, read on the forward strand.
GAGTCAGGCGAACTTCTGAACCAGCGAATCAATACAAAACCACTGAATAAGCATTAAAACCGCGATTGAACTAGATAAGCGGGGTCGCAATGCCTACCAGATAGATTAGATCGAACAAACTCGACGGAAATCACACAAACGAGATCAAGTAGGTTTGGACACAGAGAAACTGGGGTTTAGTTTCTCACAGAATTGTGTGAAACGAATTTCACACTATGCAATATATAGTCGTAGTTTCGCTCGACATCACAAAAGAAATCAGGTGTACAAAGAACAGTGATACCGCCGAGTGAATCTATAGATTCGCTTTGCGAAACTGCCAGCGAAACTGTAGTGTCGCTGCAACCAAAATAAATAAATTTTTGTATTTATAAAACCTTTATGAAAAACATTCTTCATCCCACAACATCAGCACACAACAAAAATAAAACAAATAAGAAAGAAAAGTAAAAGGATCTAGAGAGTCAAAGATTTGCAGGATTACTGATATGTTTATCCTTTTAAACCCATGCCTTCCTCTTTTCAACAAGTAATCTGCAGCTATTTTATCATGTTTTGGATTCATTTGATAAACTCAAATGACTTGGATCTCGTAGATATTCAGCAAAGTACTAATCCTATTCTTCATGGTTTATTGAGCAATATAATTCACTTTGCTTGAAATCTTAAATATTTCAACAATGATTCTTAATTTTTAAGAATCGTTGTGTCTTTATTTTGGGGACAGATGATAAGAGCTCCAGGTCTATACTTAGGTATAACAGAGGAGATGATCATTTTATTCGCTGATGAGAACTTCAGGTCTATACTTGCGTATAACAGAGAAGATCATCAGAATATGCTGATGAGAGCTCTAGGTCTATACTCACATATAACAGAGGAGATCATCACTCCAGGTCAATGTTCACACATAGCAGAGGAGATAAGGACGAGATATGTCACCCATTTTATTTTAATATTTTTGCATCAAAGCAAAGATTTGAAACTCTCAACCTATTTTAGACAAGGCCTTGTAGCTTTGTGCAAGCTGAGATATCATGAGGATAATCCTTGTCGTCGAGTTTTTAGACTTTAAGTAAGCTACACGATCACTGTTTACTTTGATATCGGGCTTAGCCTACCATGCATATCCCAAACAATGCTATTGATTCTCCTTCAAACTTCTTTTCCATGAAATTTCTGAAAAGACAAAAAAAACCTTCGAAAAAAAGTAAATTTTCATTCTCCCTCGAAATTTCTTTTTAGCAGACACGAAACAAAAAGAAAATTTCTTCTCCTTTTTTTGTGTTTTTAATGTAAGCTAAAACATACAAAAAAAGGAGAAGAAAATTTCTTTTTGTTTCATGTCTGCTAAAAAGAAATTTTGGGGGAGAATAAATGTTCATACTCAGCAACCTCCTCAAGTCTACATGAATGTGGACTTAATTGCCCATGTCCATATGGATGTGGACTCACTCATACATAGCCTGTTTGAGGAGGGTATCCCCAGAGCCATGCCTACCCCATCTCATCACTCTGAGAATCCAATCATGGGATTGAGGTACGACACAGAAAGAAGATCTCTTATCATCTCTAGATCTCAGGGTCAAATGGAAATCTTCAATTTTTCAAACCTGAGTTTCTATGAGTGCATCCATCTGATTGATCTTCCACTTGTCAACCCAAGTCAAAACAGACAAGCTGCAAGATTAGCAGATAGGATTCAAGAAAAGGTGCTAGAGGAGTTCAAGCTGAGATCAAGATTATATAGACAGAGGCTAGTAGGTAAGATTTTTGGTCAACTGGATGTTGAAATGGACCCTAAGATTAGCTTCAAAGTGGAAGCCTTGACTGAAGTCCTAGAAGTTAAACCTGTGGACCTTGAGACAGGATCTTCTTCAGCACCCATTACCCTTAGTAAGGCACCAGCTCATGAAGGTGCTTCACAACCATTCTCTGGCTAGAGCTTGACTGCTGAACCAAGAAATGAAGGCCAAAGCTCTCTCCACCCTGAGTCACCAAGGTCTGTTCTTGACAAATGGAAGAGGAAGATGACCTCTGAGGAGATCGAGGAGGAGAAAAGAGAGAGAGAGAGAGGAAGAGGAAGCTAAGGGGAGAGAGTTTAAGAGGGTCTCCAGGCTTTATGGAAGCTGCCATCAGGGCTGCCCCCAGGCCAAACACTCAAGATGATAAGTTGAGGGCAGCCAGGCTAAACTACCTCGGGACCAGGAACTACAACATTGATGAACTCATATCTCTCCCCTTAGATGAATTGAATGAACTGGCTGACAATGAATTGTCAAAGGAGAGGAAGGAGGCAGAGGATGTAGCATTGCTTCTTAAGATCAAGGGAGAAAGAAGACAGAAAAGGCTCTACAAACATGCTCCTATTATAAGACCCTGATCCCGGAAACCCCACAATTGGTCATTTATAGCATCATTCATATTAAAATACATTTAGATTCATTAAAATAAGAAAACATTGCAGCGGAATAATTTAACAAACACCATAGCATGCATTAACCATTACTTTTGCCAAGAAATACATTGTTGTTACTAGTTACAAAAAGAACATCTAGTTGCATTTCAAAACAAAAATAACTTTTCAGCATGACATGGATGCCAGTCTTTATTTGCCAGGTTGCTTCAACCTCATGCCATCCCCAACAACATCATTACCTGCCAACTGATATACATATAAAAAGTCAGAGTTGCTGAGTGAGTTCTAGTTTGATAATATAGAAAATATACTTTTTGTAAACTTCACTTGGTGATCATTCATCATTATACATAATCATTCGTTAAGAGGTTCTTTATGTTTCTTTCCTTCATTATCTTCCTCTTTCTTTAACTAGGATTGCACAAAGCAAAAGCCTACATTGTTGGTTGGCAACAGATGTCGAACCCCTGTCGGTAAACGTTTATCATGGTAGCTAACCCATCGACAGTTGACCCACACCGCTAGGCAAGAAGCCTGCTTATGAATACGGGCCCTATTCATCACACATTGGTCAATCACAAGAATTAGACCCCTAATGTGCATCCTCATGGGCTGAAACAACCGCACATCAGTTGAGCTAACGACAACATGGTCGTGTACCTCCATTCATTGTGCTTGCAAGGCTTTTCATTCATCATGTGGGCCGGGGGGGGGGGGTTAACATTCATTAGGTTACTCTGTCTTTCTTTTATTTCTTTGTGACCACTTATTTATGAATAATACTTTTAAGATAACTATTACCTTATAATCACTTAGCGTGAAATAATAATTATTATCCATAACAACAGCCCATAAGAAAGGAATCAAACATTAGAAACATTAAACAAGCATAATCTTTCCTTATACATAAGTACTTAACACTTAAATTCTATTCCCAAAATTTCAGAATAATTCTAAGTGTCTACAACACATGAACAAGTGTACAGCGGATGGCTTAAAATTTTCTAAGTGTCCACAGCAGACAAAATGCAATATTTATCTAAGTGTCCACAGTGGACGTACCAAGTCCACAGCGGACACCATGCAAAATTTGTCTAAGTGTCCATAGCGGACGTACCAAGTCCACAGCGGAAACCATTCATAATTTCTCTAAGTGTCCACATCGGACACTATAACTAACCTAAGTGTCCACAGAGGACACTATAACTAACATCTGCAATGCATCATACGTACTTTCCAATCCCCAAACATCATTCTAACATATACTTAGCATAGATCTAACATGTTACACACTTAAAACATAATACACATCTACACAACATCATAGAAGTCATATAAAACAAACACTCATCATTTTCAGTCGTACATTTCATGGAAAAACCTAGTATGTGTAGAAAACAACAGTTTAATATGCATACCAGCTTCAAACAAGCAGAAACATGTAAAAGAGGGGATCTAGAACTCACCTCTAACAGCTTTCGAGTGAAAACTCCTCAAACCCAAGAGCAACATGGAGTTCTAGCACCTAAACACACAAAAACATGCTGCCAAACACAAAGAAACACATAAAGATCGGTCTAGAAGTTCAAACCCACTAAAAACCAAGAAGAAAACACTAGAAAATCTTACCTTCTTGAAGAACTTCTACTTTCTCTCTCTATAACCGGTTAGGAGTTCTTTCTTTCCTTTTCAGCCAAAAGTATGCATGAAAGAGAGAGCGTATGGGCGACCTCAATACCCTTTTTGAACCCATTATGGGCAAGTTTACCCCTTGCACACTTTTAACCCCTTTGCTTGAATTAATTCCATTTTTCTCCCTTTTCTTTTCTTTTCTCTCTTTTTTTTTTTGCTGAATTTTCTGGGTGTTACAAGTCCACCCCCCTTATATAGGTTTCGTCCCTGAAACTTATCACTCCTCAAACAGCTGTGGGTAATGCTGTCTCATCTCTTCCTCAGTCTCCCATGTTGACTTGGATCCCTTCCTGTGTCTCCACTGTACTCGCACAAGTGGAACCACTTTATTCCTTAGCCTCTTCACTTTTCTTTCAATGATGGCCACTAGCTGCTCCATATAATTGAGCCATTCATCCACCTCGATGTCCTCAAGTGGCACCATCATATCCTCATCGGCTAAGCACTTCCTCAAATGAGATACATGGAATGTTGGATGAATTCCACATAACTCATCGGGTAGCTCCAATCGATAGGCCACCTCTCCCACTCAAGTAATGATTCGAAAAGGCCCTATGTACCTCGAACTCAACTTTCCCCGCTTCCTGAACCGGATGATCCTTTTCCAAGGCGAGACCTTCAACATAACTCTATCACCCACCTTGAATTCGATCGGTCTACGTCTCTTATCGGCATACGACTTCTGTCTATCCTTTGCCGCCTTCATAAAGGCCTTGATCTTTTCCAACTTTTCGGTCGTAGCCTTGATCACCTCAATGCTCCCTAACTCCTTCTGCCCGATGTCACCCCAACATAAATGCATTCTACACTTCCTACCGTATAGCATCTCATATGGAGGCATACCAATGTTGGCAAGATAACTGTTGTTATATTAGAATTCGGCTAAAGGTAAGCGTTCATCCCAGCTTCCTCCAAAATCAATGACGCATGCTCGTAGCATATCCTCCAGTGTCTGAATCATCCTCTCCGATTGACCATTTGTCTGAGGATGGTAAGCCGTACTGATGTGCAACCTCGTCCCCATCGCATCTTGGAATCTCATCCAAAACTTTGATGTAAACCGAGTGTCACGGTCAGAAACAATAGACACTGGTACATCATGACACATCATAATCTCTTTGATGAACAGATCCACTAACCTCTTAGATGAATACGTCTCGCGAATCGATAGAAACTGAGCACTCTTTGTCAGGCGATCAACTATCACCCATATGGCATCGTATCCCCTTGTCGTACGCGCTAACTTCGTAATGAAGTCCATGGTGATGTGCTCCCATTTCCACTCGGGTATGTCCAAGGGTTGGATCTTCTTGTATGGCTTCTGATGCTCCACCTTCACTTGTAAACAAGTAAGGCACTGACTCAGATACTCCACCACATCACGCTTCATTCCCGGCCACCAGTAATATTTTTTCATATCATGATACATCTTTGTAGAACCGGCATGAATTAAGTATCGAGTCTTGTGAGCCTCATCCATGATTCTCCCACGTAGATCCCCATAACGAGGAATCCATATCTGCCCCGATCGGGTCCTGACACCAAGAGTGTTCTCCCCCAACTCAGCGACTAGACCTTTCATCCTTTTGGAGTTAATCTGATCTTCTTTCGGTGCTTCATACTGAAATTCTTTGACCTGCTTCATTACATCGGAGGTCATGATCATTTGATAAGCCTTTACCCAAATTGGCTTGGGTTTCTCCTTCCGTCTAAGGGCATCCGCCATCACATTGGCCTTGCCCGGATGGTAATGGATCTCACAATCATAGTCCTTGATAAGCTCTAACCATCTCCTTTGCCTTATATTGATATCCTTTTGCTTGAAGAAGTAGTTCAAGCTCTTGTGGTCAGTGAAGATAGTACACTTCGTCCCGTACAAGTAGTGCCTCCAAATCTTCAATGCAAAGACCACCGTCGCCAATTCCAAATCATGAGTAGGGTAGTTAGCCTCGTGGATCTTCAACTTCCAGGAAGCATAGGCTATAACTTTTCCCCATTGCATCAACACGCAACCCAACCCCGAATAAGAAGCATCCGAATAGACCACCAAGTCTTCGCTCCCTTCGGGTAACGTCAAAAGAAGATCTTGAGTCGGTCTCGTCTTTAGCTCCTTAAAAGCATTCTCCTACTCTTGACCCCATTCGAACTTCACCTCCTTATGGGTCAACTTAGTCAATGGTTAAGCTATCTTAGAGAAGTCTTGAATGAGCCATATGTAGTAGCCCGCCAAACCCAAGAAACTACGAATCTTGGATGGCGTCTTTGGAGATTTCCATTGCATCACCGTCTCAACTTTTTCCAGGTCCACCATGTTCCCTTCTGGATTAACCACATGACCTAGAAACTATACTTCGAGTAACCAGAACGCACACTTGGAGAATTTGGCGTACTTTTTCTTTTTTTTTTTTTTTTTTTTTTTTGGAATTTGGAATTTGGCGTACAGCTTCTACCTTCTGAGCGTCTTTAGCACCTCCCAAATGTGACCGACTTGCTCTTCTTCATTCTTTGAATAAACCAGGATGTCATCAATAAACACAACACTAATTTGTCTAGCATAGGCCGACACACCCGATTCATCAAATCCATAAAGGCAGCTGGCGCGTTGGTTAAACCTAAAGACATCACGAGGAACTCGTAGTGTCCATAACGCGTGCGAAAGGCTGTCTTAGGGATATATAGCTCCTTCACCTTCAGTTGATGATACCCCGACCGAATGTCTATCCTGGAGAACCAACTAGCACCCTGGAGCTGATCAAACAAGTCGTCAATCCTTGGTAACGGATACCGGTTCTTCACAGTCAACTTGTTCAGCTCGGGGTAGTCGATGTACATCCTCATACTACCATCCTTCTTCTTCACAAATAGAACCGGAGCACCCCAGGGAGAGATACTCGGCCGAATAAAGCCCTTATCCAAAAGATCTTGCAGTTGTGTCGTTAGCTCTTTAAGTTCAGATGGAGCCAACCGGTATGGTGCCTTGGCGACGGGTTTTGCTCCTGGTATCAAGTCAATCTGAAACTCAATTTCTCTATCAGGCGGAACCCCTGGCTGGTCTTCAGGAAACACATCGGGGAAATCGCATACTATCGGCACGTCTGGCGGTTGAGGCACTGTAGCATTCACATCCTGCACATAAGCCAGGTAAGCACCACACCCTCGTCTCATAAACTTCTCTGCCGTGATCATAGATATCACTCACAGAGTAATGCTTTCCTTGTCTCCGTAAATCGTAACCAAACTACAGTCGGGCGTAATCAGATGAATCATCTTCTTTTGACACACGATATTCGCTTCGTAGGTAGCCAACCAATCCATTCCCAACACCACATCAAAACCTCCTAGAACCATCACATACAATCTAGCAGGAAACTTATGACCGTCCAATTCTATGAGGCAATAGTCTATCATATCAGTCACCTTAGTAGATTTTCCTATCGCTGTCTCTACATGGAAAGGCACATCTATCTTCCTACTCTTACCATGCATTACACGACAAAAAGCAGTAGATACAAAGCTCCTACTAGCACCCGAATCGAAGAGCACAGAAGCATACAATTGGTTTACCAAAAACATACCTAAAACTACTTCAGGGTCCACTCTAGCTTCTTCCCGGGTCATGTTGAATGCCAAGGCCTTGGCTTTGCTGCTCTCACTCTTCCCTTTTTCTCCCATCACCTTGACCCCTGAGCTTCCTGCTCCACCCTTCTTGCAATCCCGGCCTAAGTGGCCTACTTCACCGCATTAATAACATCTCGGTACCCTGAACTCCTTAGCGTAATGGCCCTCATCCCCGCATTTGAAGCACCTGTTCATCCCCACTCTGCATTCACCCGTGTGGCTCTTCCTACACTTCATACACCCCCTTTGATCATTCCCTTTCCTCTATTCTGGGAGAGGGTCGTCAACTCTCATCTTCTTCTCCCCATCTCCATTGTTGTCATTCCTGAATCTTTTCCCATTACCATTCTTGTTCTAACTCTTCTAGACCTTCCTCTGGACTGGCATCGGATCCCTCTCATCCTACAATCTCCCCGCCAAATCACTCATGGACCTAAACGTGCTCGGTCTAGCGGCTATCATGTTCCTTCTAATGTCTAGTTGCAAACATTGCATGTATCTCTTAATCTTCTTGGACACCGGAGTTACTAGATCTAGCACAAGTCTTGCAAGTTCATTGAACTTGTTGGTGTACTCTTGATAAGTCATGTTCCCGGCTTCCAAATGCAATAACTCCTTTTCAATTTTGTCCAATTCCTGATATGGACAATACTCCTCCAGCACCAGTGCCTTCAAATCTGACCACTTCATCTTTGCTACAGATCATTTTCCCTTGGCTTGAACAATATTGTCCCACCAGCGTAGTGTCGAGTCAACAAAAGATTGGGAGGCAAACTTCACTTTCTGATCCTCCCGGCATTCACTGATGTCCAGTACTACTTTCATCTCCCGAACCCAACGGTGAGCAGCAATAGCATTGCCATTACCATCGAAGGTCAGGGGTTTGCATCTTAGAAATGCCCCGTAGCTGCACCTCTTAGCAGTCTCCTTCTCCTCTTCACTATCATCCTCATGGATTACCACCTTTAGGCTAGATGGCTCCTCTTCAACATCCTCAGTCCTTTCAGTGGACTTTCTTGATTTCCTCTCCTCCTTCTTCCCCGTGTCCTCAGTTCTTTCCTCATCCTTTATATCCCTTAACACTTCTGTCACCACCGAAGGCAACACATTTTGCATGATGTTGTAGACCTCATCAGCAATAGCTTCCTTTACCGTGGATTTGAGTGTAGATGATCTTGCACCCTCTTGGTGGCTATGGAGATCTGTGTCCTCATGAACTATCTCAGGAGCCTTAGCTTTGCCCTTGGTGACACGTGGCCCAGTACCCACCATGAGCACCACCTCGGGTTGCCTTCCCAGATTTTCTACCCACCATAACGATCTACTCCCTATAAAATTCAAGCACCAACAAGGTCATTCAAGGTAATAGCTTAGATTATGTCAAATATAGTAAGTCCCTAATTACAGTAGCCAGTTGTGATTAGCCACTTACTTTACTCTTCATTTCCCAAGCATTTCCTATCCTGACTACATCAGCATCCAAATCTACTAAGCACTTAAATCAAATAGCACACGCATATGATACTGGTTAACTTTAAAAAACTACCTTATGGCATATAGCTACTTGGGCTGGCATCCCTCCATTTTTGTCCCATTTTTAGTTTATTTTTAGGTTTTGAAAATAATTTACCCAATTCTCTTAAACTTTGGCTCTGATACCAACCTGTAAGGCCTCGATCCCAGAACCCCACAATTGATCATTCATAGCATCATTCATATTAAAACACATTTAGATTCATTAAAATAAGAAAATGTTGCAGCGGAATAATTTAACAAACACCATAACATGCATTAACCATTACTTTTGCCAAGAAATACATCATTGTTACTAGTTACAAAAAGAACATCTAATTGCATTTCAAAACAAAAATAATTTTTCAGCATGACATGGATGCCAATCTTTATTTGCCAGGTAGCTTCAACCTCATGCCATCCCCAGCAACATCATTACCTGACAACTGATATGCATATAAAAAGTCAGCATTGCTGAGTGAGTATTAGTTTGATAATATAGAAAATATACTTTTTGTAAACTTCACTTGGTGATCATTCATCATTATACATAATCATTCGTTAAGAGGTTCTTTATCTTTCTTTCCTTCATTATCTTTCTCTTTCTTTAACTAGGATTGCACAACGCAAGAGCCTACATTGTTGGTTGGCAACAGATGTCGAACCTCTATCTGCAAACGTTTATCATGGTAGCTAACCCATCGACAGTTGACCCACACCGCTAGGCACGAAGCCTGCTCATGAATACGGGTCCCATTCATCATACAGTGATCAATCAAAAGGATTAGACCCCAGATGTGCATCCTCATGGGCTGAAACAACCGCACATCAGTTGAGCTAACGACAACATGGTCGTGCACCTCCATTCATTGTGCTTGCAAGGCTTTTCATTCATCATAAGGGCCCAGGGGGGGAGGGGACATTCATTAGGTTACTCTGTCTTTATTTTATTTCTTTGTGACCACTTATTTATGAATAATACTTTTAAGATAACTATTACCTTATAATCACTTAACATGAAATAATAATTATTATCTATAACGAACAACATTAATAATACTTTTAAGTACAACGGATGGCTTAAAATTTTCTAAGTGTCCACAGCGGACAAAATGCAAAATTTGTCTAATGTCCACAGCGGACGTACCAAGTCCACAGCGGACACCATGCAAAATTTGTCTTAGTGTCCACAAAGGACGTACCAAGTCCACAGCGGATACCATGCATAATTTCTCTAAGTGTCCACAACGGACACTATAACTAACCTAAGTGTCCACAACGGACACTATAACTAACATCTGCAATGCATCATACGTACTTTCCAGTCCCCAAACATCATTCTAGCATATACTTAGCATAGATCTAACATGTTACACACTTAAAACATAATACACATCTACACAACATCACAGAAGTCATATAAAACAAACATTCATCATTTTCAGTCATACATTTCATGGAAAAACATATTTTGCGCAGAAAACAACAGTTTAATTTGCATACCAGCCCCAAACAAGCAGAAACATGTAAAAGAGGGGATCTAGAACTCACCTCTAATAGCTTTTGCGTGAAAACTCCTTAAACCCGAGAGCATCCTGGAGTTCCAGAACCTAAACACACAAACACAAGCTGCCAAACACAAAGAAACACATAAAGATCGGTCCAGAAGTTCAAACCCACTGAAAACCAAGAAGAAAACACTAGAAAATCTTACTTTATTAAAGAAATTCTACTTTCTCTCTCTAAAACTGGTTAGGAGTTCTTTCTTTCCTTTTTAACTGAAAGTATGCATGAATGAGAGAGGGAATGGGCGGCCTCAACACCCTTTTTGAACCCATTATGGGCAAGTTTGCCCCTTGCACACTTTTAACCCCTTTGCTTGAATTAATTCCATTTTTCTCCCTTTTCTTTTCTTTTCTCTCTCTTTTTTTTCTTTTTTTTTTGCTGAATTTTTCGGGTGTTACACTGATCCTCTCCCCAGTTCAGGAAAGCCCTGAGAAAGAGGCTGTGGCAACTTCACAACCTCAGGTAGATAAGGAAGCTGAAAGACTGAACATGATCAACTACCTAAGTGCCACAGGACTCTATCTAGCATCTGCACTTCTTCTCTTATCATTTGAGTATGTTTAATTTGAATATCTAAAGCAGCTGGAGCAACAAGTCAACAAAGAAAGAAAAGCGGCTAAGAGAAAACTAAAGGAAGAAGCTGCAAAGTCAAGAGCCATCATCCAAAAGAGGCAAAAGAAGTCTGATGACAGACAAAGGATGATGAGCTTCTTGAAGCTGTATGGATTTTCTGGAAGGAGGCTTGGTCCAATGTCTCTATCCACTATGGATGAGCATATCAGAGTCGTCAAGCAGAAGATTAAGAAGGGAGAGCTTGTTGACTTGCATTCTCCACCAAGTCCAGCTCAACCTGAAGTTGAGGTAAAGGTTGAACCCCCTGCGAAAACACAACCTGGACCTAGAGCTGCATCTCAGCCAACTTCATCTTCTGATCCATAGTAGGGTCCTCTTCTCTCTCCTTCTGAACCTATGAGAGAAGAGAACACAACTAAGAGAGACACAATAGAACAACCTGGTGTTGAAGACCAGTCCTCTCACTTAAAGACTTTAAAGAGGAGGAAAAGGATTTGAAGACCAGTCCTCTCAGTTAAAGACTTTAAAGAGGAGGAAAAGGATGACCATGAAAAGTGTTTCCAAGAAGAAGACCAAGGCATCCACCTCTACACCTCAGGATGAGTCCGAGCATCCTGAGGTAGTGCATGAAGAGGATGCTCAACCAACTCCAATTCAAATAGAGCCTCTTGCAACTGGAAGACCCATCTTGTTCTGGACTTTTGCTGCTAATCCAGATAGATGGTATGTCATCAGAGATCAAAGAGGTCAAGATGTCTATTTCTGGCAAGACATTCTTGATCTTCCTCTATATTATCTCCATGACATGAGAAGATATTATGATAGTTTGAGGGATCCTGACCAGATGATGTAGAAAGGTATGGTCTTGATCCTAATAAGGGCTATCAACATCTGAATAACTTCTTTGTTTTAGTAGCATCAACCTAAGGGGAGTTTGTAAGGTTATATTAGAAGATTATAAGGCAGATGCAACCAAAGAAGCCAAAACAAACAAGGATCTTCCTGCATGCATGCACTGATGTACAAGGTAGAAGTTGCTTCGGAAGTTTTACACTCTTCCAAAGCCAAAGTCCAAATCTTCCAAAGCCAAAGATGAAGTCTTCCAAAGCTTCAGAGACAAAGTCTTCTGAAGCCAATTTGCTGTGAAAATGGATTTCTTCCAAAGACAGAGAAGACTGGCTTTCTCTAATCTACTTTTTCATAAAGCTGACACACTTTCCGCTGCAACTTTGAAGACTCACCAACTTATACAAGTTGGTGAAAAGTCCATGCTTTTGTAAACTTTAGATTATGGTCTTTGGTCTATAACTTCCTACTTTGTACCTGTAAACCTTTTTATATTAGAAAAGGATGTGAGCTATGGCATGTCATAGTCACTAGTCAAAAGGCAATCTACCTTTTGACTCTACATTGATCTTGTTGTCTAGATTAGTGTTTCCAACTATCTTTCAAAGTATTGATGGTTGTAGGATTTAGTATAAAGTATCTCAGGTCCTTGTATTTCTTTTATGCTTTGTAACACTTGTAATAGAACTTGAGAGCAATATACAACATCCTTGAAAACCATACTTCGCTGTTCTTGTTCTTAGTTTTATCTCATTACTTACTTGTGTTCTTAGTATCATCTCACACAAACGCAGTTCCCTATTTGATTTGTTAAGTGTTCTTAAACTCTCCTTATTGTGAGACTGATTGTATTTACCACCCTTCACACGGTCCTTCATTGTTTTATAGCGAGTAATTGCTAATCATAATTGTGTTTGACTTTGTGAATATTGATATTTTAAAAATATTTGCTTAAAAAATACGATGTTTAAATTACAATCACACGAGTGAGTCCAAATCTTGAAAATATGTTTGATTGAAGGAATTTGCAAACTACTGCATGATTATTTGTTTTGGTGACTATTGCTTCTATCCATTTAGAAGCATAGTCTACCTCCACCAAGATGTATAAATTACGAAATGAATTTGGGAATGGTCCCATGAAATCAATTCCCCAAACATCAAAGATGATTACCATAACAATTCGTTGCATGGGGATCTCATTGTGTTTTGAAATACTACCCATCTTTTGGCAATTTATACATGTTTTAGAAAATTCAAATGTATCTTTAAATATTGTGGGCCAATACAGTCAACAGATACAAATTTATAACTAGTCTTTTGGCCTCTAAAATGACCACCACATGCCGAAGCATGTAAGTGACCTTGTACAGATTAAATCTCATTATCGAGACACATCAGCTAATAATTTGATCCGCTCCTACTTTGAATAAATCTGGTTCTTTCCAAATATAATGTTTTGCTTGTTCCATATACTGTTGCCTCTTCTTCTTTGTCTAATGATCGGGAAGCATTCCTATGGCAAATAATTAGCAAAGTTAGCATACCATGGTGTAGTTGAAATTGATAACGATTTTTCATCTGGAAATGGCTCTTTAATGTCGTCACTCAGGGCATTATTGTTGTGCACCACGCATGAGAGGTGGTCGGCTACCATATTGTCACTTCCTTTCTTGTCGTGGATTTCTAAATTTAATTCTTGTAACAGCAGAATCCATTGGATTAGTCTTGGTTTAACATTCTTCTTTTCCATTTGGTATCTCATTGCACTATGATCAAAATATACTATGACTTTACTTCCCCAAATATAAGATCAAAATTTGTCCAAAGCACATACAACCGTAAGTAACTATTTTTCCGTGGTTGTATCATTCAATTGTGCATCAGAAGGAGTTTTACTTGCATAATATATCGATACGGGTTTCCTGTCAACTCTTTGCCCTAAAACCGCCCCAATTACATAGTCACTTGCATCCACATGATTTTAAAAGGTAACGACAAATCTGATGATTGTAAAATTGGGGCGTCAATTAACTTTTGTTTTAACACATTAAAAGCTTGTAAACATTGATCATCAAAAATAAAAGGGACATCTTTTAAAAGAAGATTGCATAAGGCTTTTGTAATAACACTAAAATTTTTAATGAATCTTCTATAACATTTGACGTGTCCTAAAAAATATCGCACCCTTTTGATGTTTGTAGGGGGAGGTAGAGTAGAAATAACTTTAATTTTAGCATGGACTACCTCAATTCCCCTACTTGAAATCACATGACCTAACACTATTCCTTCTTGAACCATAAAGTCACTTTTTTCCTAACTTAGAACCAAATTGGTTTCATCACACCTTTTTAAGACTTTAGTTCATTGGGATAGACACAACTCAAAAGATGTGCCAAATAGAGAGAAGTCATCTATGAAGATCTTTAAAGACTCCCCGACCATAACTGAAAAGATACACATCATAAACCTTTGAAATGTGGCAAGAGCATTACATAATCCAAATAGCATTCGCCAAAACACGAATGTCCCATGCAAGTAAAGGTTATAACTAGAATAACCATTTAAAAAGCAGTAAAGTTTCTGACCTACGTGCTTTTCAGCTATCTGATCAATGAACGGTAATGGAAAACGATCTTTAAAAGTTGCAACATTCAATTTTCTGTAATCAATACAAATACACCACCCGGTTACCAGCCGAGTGGCTATCTTATTACCTTGGTCATCTTTTACTATTTAAACTACAGCTTTCTTTGGGATGATCGGTGTTGGACTTACCGATGTACTAACTGAAATTGGGTAAATGATTCCTACATCAAGCCACTTTAAGACCTCCTTTTTGACAACTTCTCTTATGTTAGGGTTCAATCTTCTATGTGTGTCCCATTGATCTAGTTGTCGAGACTCGATTGAAAACAAGTTAATTTATCAGTCTTAGCTACCTTTTTGTGTAAGGGTAAGTAAGGTCGTCTCCACAGGGAATATGTGAAAAGTGTTTAACAATATGACTCAATTAACTTAAATACACGAACTTTAATATTAAAATTTCAAACTTGGGATGAAATCAAGAACACAATTGAAAAAAGCAACAAACTTTGAAACGAATTTGATTAAATATTAAGAAACAATCACTTCCGGGTTTCCAATTCCGCAAGATCCACAATTGATACTTTTAAATTAGGGTTCGTAAGAAACAATACTTAATGATCTTAGCTTTTGATTAAAGTGGTAACAAAGGAACAATCTTTTAAGACTCGTTCATTCACAAAGTTACCAATTCACCTATATCACATTGTCTACCACATAAGATTCATCTCAGCTCCTTTCTTGCTTCCTTCAATTTCTCCTTCTCTGAATACCTCAGCCCCAGTCAAATCAGTGTCTATGTTCAGCCCCAAATCTACAAACCCAGCCTCTACAACCCTAGGCTCACCTCCTACAGCACCTTCCACATCACTTCTCTTCTTAGCTTCAGTTCCGACAACTTTATCAATTCCAACATCAGGGCCACCATCACCACTACCACTAGCACCTGCTCCTACTCTACTGGCATCTCCTCCAATCCCTGTTGAACTTCCCACCTTCAAAAATGAATACTTGGATGTATCTGTAAGATCATCTAGCTCTATTTGAGATAACTGGTTGGGCAGGCTAGTATTAGCTTTAAGCTCATTTACCTCTTTGAGTAATCTCTTAATCAATTTCTATAGGCTAGTATTAGCTTTAAGCTCATTTACCTCTTTGAGTAATCTCTTAATCAATTTCTATTGATCTACCATCATTCTCTTCATGCTCTCTAGTTCTTTATCCTTCTCCTTTTCTCTCAGTTCCTGATTCACCAGCTTTGTTTTTATCATCCCCAATTCATTGGCCAAAGATGTATTTAGATATCGAATGACATCCTGATCTAATTCAGATCTGGGAGCTCTTCTTTCTTCAAAAACTGGCTGCTTATGCTTAGATCTCCTTTCAGTTAAGGTTGATGGATCAGTGTTTGGTGAGGTAACTTGACCAACAGTGACAGTTGGAGTGTGTGGACCGTTTACTATTGATTCCCATTGATTATGATCAGTGTAGTAAACGAAGGCTTTTAAACATCGTTTCCAGTCCTCAAAATTATTACTATTTATAAGCCTCGGTGGCCTATTGGGAGCAACACTCTCCAGTCAGAAATGGTGATATTGGTGGATGTCATTCTTAATACAGTATTAATTTAGCTGAAGAATCTAGATTCGCTGGTAAGTTTGCTGCTAAATTCGCTGACAACTTCGCTTGTAGATTCGCTTGCAAGCAAACAGCAGTTTCGCCCGAATTAGTTCTCGGAAACTCTAGTTTCGGCGATAGTTTCACTGAGACTAGTAGAACTTTCGTTCTAATACAATTTTGACAGCACTTTCGCTTGCTATGGCAATCTAGGAAGTTGAACTTTCATTCAAAAGAGCTACTTTCGCTTAAACAAAGAAACCAGAACCAGACACCATGAATTTTGTAAATTCGCTGAAACAAGTGGCAGTTTCGCTGGAAGATATCTAGATTCGCCCGACGAATCTGAAAACATTTTTTAGTACAAAATCAATCCAAACTCATCCAAATCTCAATGGATTTGAGAACTGATGATTTCTATAGCTTTCCACACCCAAAACACATAAGCCTCAATCAACATCCATGTAAGAAACAAGCAAAACAGATCAATAAGGAATGGAATAGTAACTTTGTTCAAAATACCCAAAAAATAACCAATCAATCAAGAGCACAATGGCTCTGATACCATATTGTTGGTCCTTCTGATCGATATAACAGTGCAATTGATGTGTAAACAAGGAATTCCCACTGAATCAACACCGCAATATTAATAACATAATGATCAATTTGAGAATCTAAGCAATAATAATCAATCAATGGCTATAAAATAATGATAAATGAACTTCTAGCCGACACACACAGTTGCAACAAAGATATTTCAGTATTAGGGTTTTGCAAAAACTTGCTTACAAAGATAAAAACATGACAATATATAAGCAATGCTATATTCGCTGACAGTTTCGCTGGCTAGCGAAACTATCTTGACCATCAACTAGATTCACTCGACAGCGAACTATAGTTTCCCCGGGTGACCTAGGATAGCTGACTACGAGCGAAACTGTAGTTTCACCCGTTGTTTCTCTGGGTCAAAGAAACTATAAAAATGCAAATTACCAGGAAACAAACTAGCATCCAACCTATTACATACAATAAAATAATCCTAACAACTATGGTGAGTCCAACCTATACTAGATCATCAAAACTCATGATGGGAATGCCTTACTATAATTTCAAAACAAGCATGCTAATGGATCTATACATGCATAAACAAGTGATAATTAACCACATATGAAAAGGTTTTTAGGTCTCATGCACAATTAAACTTATTAGAAGATTTATTTTTCAAAAAGGTTCAATTTTTTTTCAATTCTTCCCTTATCCCCACACTTGGTATTTTCATAACATAAGGATGTAGATTCTTAATTTCATTCCTATTATTACTAATCAAGACAATTCATTGCGAAGGGAGACTAGTATGCCATATCCTAAAATATTATCAATTAATTTCAACGAAAGCATGAAAAAAATATTGTTCAAAACCAAAGTAGTGGAAAGAGCACATGGACCTGATCACAATCATTATCAGAAGCCTTTATCAACCGACTTGTGCCTCCCCACACTTGAGTGCTTGCGTCTCATGATTGACTATCAAAACAAAACAAAGCAAACCAAAGAAAGAGAAAAAAACAAAAACTAATAAAAGAGTTAAAACTCACTTTCGTAGGAATCACGATTGCATTTAGCATATGCAACAAGCCTTTAAACCCCTCGGTAGACCCGAGTGGACGAGTTGTAGTCTCGTGAGGGTTTATAGTGAACACACCCACAAAGTTCGCGGGTTGCCTCCCGTTAGCGCTAAGTTTAAAGTCTTCAGCCGGACTGTACCTGTCACCTCTAAGGTGGTCGAAGCCCATATTTTCCTAGCGAGTTTCCAACAAATGCTCGATAACTAATATACCAGTACCATAATTGCTTTCCAATGATTGGCATGTAAAATGAGATGTTGTTAGGAAGCCACTTCATGATAGCTTTTCCAATGTCATGTAATGTCACCTTTCTTTTCTTTATTCTTAAATCCTCTTCCTTAACTTTGTAAGTTGGAGTAATAGGTACAAGAGAAGGGTCAGGATAAACTTTGATTAACTCAGTCTCTGGTTTTTTAAGAATTTTCATGTCTTTCTCTAAAAGATTCGTAACTAGTTCTTCCACTATTTCACTAGCCATGGTGGATTCAATCTTTGATTCTTTTACAACCTAGGCAAGTAGTGTGGTATTAGTATCCACAACCTCCTCCATTACCCCGTTTTCTAGTGACTCTTTAATCTGGGTTTTCATCAAAAGCACATCTCATTTTATGCTAAGGTAGTGGAGTCGTTGTTGATCTGAAAGTTGGTGTTGTGATAAACTTTCATCGATACTAGACAACATCACTTCGAATCGAGCAATCTTTTCCTCCTCCTCAGATTTATAAGTATGTTGAAATTGTTTAACATTTTGGATATTAACATTTTCTTGATTTTGATAAGGAAACTGACATTGATTTTGATCATAACATTAAGAAGTATTTGAGTGGCTCGAGCATCCATCAGAATCTCCTTGATTATGCCAACTAACATCCACGTATGTTGCCTGAGAGTATTCTTGATGATAGTCATTATGATCTTCCTTATAACTTGAGCTTTTGTATCATCTCTGGTTCATAATTGTTGCAACACAAATCTTGCTCAAAGTTTTAGTTCGCCTCTGACTGATAATATCCTTCATAAGATGGAGAAGATGCCACATAGTATGGATAAGATGATGGTACATCATCATAATAAACATCCAACATATATAATTTTCTTCTCACATCTTCACACTTTTGCAAGTACTCAGGTTAATCATCTTGTGTGTGAACTAGACTCTCGCAATCGGTACATGAATAATAAACTTGATTCATGGTTACTTTAAACTACTTGAGAGTAACCTGCAAGACATAAAACACCTAGTGTAGCACCACACAGAACAAAACAAAAGAAAGAAAATAAAAGTAAAAAAAATTTAAAAAAATAACACTTTGCGCACTAATTCCCCGACAATGGCGCCATTTTTTATCTGGTTGTCGAGACTTGATAAAAAAAACAAGTTAATTTATCAGTCTTAGCTACCTTTATTGTGTAAGGGTAAGTAAGTTCGTCTCCACTGGGAATATGTGAAAAGTGTTTCACAATATGACTGAATTAACTTAAAGACACGAACTTTAATATTAAAATTTGGAACTTGGGATGAAATCAAGAACATAATTGCAAAAAGCAGCAAACTTTGAAACAAATTTGATTAAATATTAAGAAACAATCACTTCAGGGTTTCCAATTCCACAAGATCCACGATTGATACTTTTAAATTAGGGTTTGTAAGAAACAATACTTAATGAACTTAGCTTTGATTAAAGTGGTAACAAAGGAACAATCTTTTAAGACTCGTTCATTCACAAAGTTACCAATTCACCTATATCATGTTGTCTACTTTTCTTAATGAGCTCACGATGCAAGGAAACCGAAAACTGATAATCAAGCACACAACTTTATTTATAAGTAAACCTTTTAACTTAATCAAAACATAAAACTTCATTCACTAATCCGTTGTTCAATACGAAAACCTAATCAAACATACCAATTTCCTCACTTGACAAGAATTATACTCCCGAAAGCAATTATAAAAAGCCTAGCCACTCATGGTCTTCATTGAATCTTCAATCTTGATTATATGATGATCAATGATGATTTGGTGTGTGTTGGGAAGCTTGAAAGCACCCAAAATGACATTGAATTTACTAAATTTCAGCTGGGAGGAGTTGTACTTCGAGTTGGGGTTGGATAGGTTTAAGTAGACATCAAGATCTATAAAATCCGGGTGTTAGTTGAAGACCGGCGTATGATACGCCCAGGGTTGGCATATCATACGCCCCCCTCAGCTTCCTATACCCAACTTTCTGTAATTTTTGTCAAATACGCCCACTGATACGCCGCCCATATGCCGACCGACATATTATACGCCCATACCCGGTGTATCATACACCGGCATGCCTAATTTTGTGCCCTTTTTGTAACTTTTGATGTTTACATCTTTAGTCCTTGTAGTTTCATGTTTGGCTTCTTTTTCTCCAAAATAAGCCTCCTTTCTCTCTAATTACCTATAAATCAAAACACAAACAACTTGAAACTATTCCACCATAATCATGATATAAAATCAAGCATTTAGATTAATTAAACCTTGAATTATTACCACTGCTAGACTTAACTATGTACTAACTGAAATTGGGTAAATGATTCCTACATCAAGCCACTTTAAGACCTCCTTTTTGACAATTAACACTTCCATTAAGGCCGCTCTGATCCTTCATCAGATTAGATGCAATAATCACCGTTAATGTCTTGTTATTACCTATAAAAGCATATTTCAAGTGTTTAGGTAATTCCTTTAATTCAACTTTTAGTGGTGATAGTAATGAAGGCTTCAAATGAGTATCGATATGGTCTGGCAAGCTTTCAACTCGGTGTGTCCATGTCGGTTTACATTCCTTCATAGCTATTACTTCATATTTATAAGCTTGTTTTTACAAGTTAAACTTGAGTTTCACTTCATCCATGTCACATCAAACACGCGGCTTGGTGGTCCCTTCCTCATCTTCATGAGAATGACACTGTTCAATGATGTCCATCATGAGACATTCATCATTGAATAAAGCTTTAGGAACAAATGAACGTCTAGCCTCAATCCTCTATTACCAAAAGACATATCGACCATGTCGGTCATATAATTGATCAAGCATTGAGAGGTTTTTAAAAATGGTTTTCCCAAAATAACATTGGTTGCTTGTCATTTGCAAGACTTGTATAATCTAACATAAGGAAATCAACCGGGTAATAAAAACTTTCCACCTTTACTATAATATCGGTAAGTATTTCATATGGAAGTTTGAGGGACAAATTAGCTAACACCACGGTAGTTTCAGCTTTTTGCAATGGTCCAAACTCATATTGATCATATAGACTTTCGGGTAACATACTACACTTGCTCCCAAATCAAGGAGAGCCTTATTGATTTTAAAGTCACCAACTTGAATTGATATCAGAGGTGCTTTTGGATCTTGATGTTTTGGCGGTAGTGCACCCGATAAAACGACATTAACATTTTAGTAAAATCAAGTTGTTTTGGTAGTTTGTGCTGTCGTTTTTGGGTGCAATTTCTTTTTAATATTTGGCATAAGCCGGAACTTTCTTAGTTGCATCAGT
Source organism: Flaveria sonorensis (assembly GCA_025506505.1). Lineage (NCBI taxonomy): Eukaryota > Viridiplantae > Streptophyta > Magnoliopsida > Asterales > Asteraceae > Flaveria > Flaveria sonorensis. Next base: position 43,154,135 of record CM046435.1, read on the forward strand.
TAATGGTAAATTGTCCTTCACTTGTTTAAAAATCTCCCATATCTCATCTTTTTGAGGACCTTGTTTTTTAGAAAATGCTTTATTGGGTTCTTTTAAGGCTGAAGGATGAAGAATGGTATTAGCGTCTACCCTTTCTCCTTGAGCAGTGAGCTTATTCAGTTGTGATTTTTCTTATAATGTTTCTTGAAAGGTTACCTTTTTTATTGGTTTGGGTGATGCAGGTTCCGAATCACTGTTACTTTCACCATTTTCACCTAGGTCTACCACCACTCCTTCTTTAAAAGGTGGTGGTGGTACAACCTTATTTTCATAAACCTTACCACTTCTCAAAATACTTACTTGGCCCACATGTGCATTCTTTGAACTTGATGTATGATGTTGAGGTTTTTAGTTGTGTCACTTGGGAGCTTCCCCGGTTCTCGTCTGGATAATTATTCCGCTAATTGTCCCAACTGCTTGGTAATAGCCTAATTGGTCTTTTCTTGTACTTCCTTAAATTGTTTAAATTCCTCATATCTTTGGCAAGGTCTTGAATGGTTGAAAGGATGGCATTATCATTACCATTGCTCGTGGAAGCTCCTTGTTGATGCTTTGATTCCTTTGTTGATATTAGCCGCTTTGTTGGTAATTCACTGGATTGTGGTTATTTCTTAATGTTACCATATCCAATGTTATGATGACTTTTTAGGCCGGAATAATGAGTGTGAGAATTCATATCATAAGTTTTCCTTAATCCCTAGCCTCGTAATTGATGTACTTCTTCACTCTTCCCCAAATTCAAGTAGCATGTGATCGATGTATGGCCAATGTCATTACACATATCACATATTTCGTATTCTCTAGATATATGTGCCACACTACTCTTTCCAACTTTAAGACTCGCAATTTTTCGTTCTAAGGTTGCAATTCTATCCATGGCCACATGATCGGTTACCGTCTTCACACTTGAGCCCCTCGACCTTCAACTTGATTATGCAAATTTCTTGGAAATTGCACTCATCCTTTCTAGAATATTCCAATCATCATCCTTATGTTTCAAGGTAAGCATTCATGAACTTGTGAAATTTATATCTTTTGTATCTTCTAGTGATAACTTGTCATAAAAGGCTGAATTTAATTCCTACTTGGCTATCCCATGATGTGGATAAGTTCTTAGCATCTTTTTGAATCGATCAAAAACTTCATGAAATTGTTCATCGGATTGTTGTGTAAATCCTCGTATGGCTCGTCGAGAATCACTTGTCCCTTATGAAGTATAGCATTCATCTAAAACGTGTTATTGCATTTGTACCCATGTATGAATACTCACGGACATTAAGGATAAGATCCATTGTTTGGCCTTGACTTCAAGAGTGAATTGGAATAACACCAATTTAACTTGATTCGGTGAGATACCTTGTCCCACAATGGTACTGAATGATGCCTTGGACTCAGATATGTGCAAGTATAGTTCTTCGGTTGCCATTTTGATCCGGTTAAAAACAAGTCTTAGCCACCTTTATTGTATAAGGGTAAGTAAGGTCGTCTTTGCAGGGAATTTGTGAGAAGTGTTAAACCAATACGACTTAGATAATGCAAAGACGCAAACTTTAAAAGTAAAGATTGAAACTTTGAATGAATTAATGAACACACGTACATAAAGTAATAAACTTTGAAACTAATTTACTTAAATAATAAAAAACAATTACTTCCACATCCTCAATTATGCAAGATCAACAATTTATATGCCTAAGTAGGGTTTGCCAAAACCTAATTCTCAAGACTTCAACTTTTAATTTAACGTAATAACAAAGGATCAAACTTTTAAGACTCGTTCATTCATAATGTTATTAAAAAGACTATATCAAGTTACTTCTCACTTTTAATGAGTTTTTAGATGTAAGAAAACCGAAAACTAAAAATTTTAACAAGCAACCTTATTTATAAACGAACCTCTTAACTTAACCAAAACTTGGAACTACATTCAAAGCTCATTGTTTAACAAAACCCTAATGAAAACACATAAAAAGACTTACTTCACATAACCTATTCTCCCGAAACAATCAAGAACGACCTAGCCTTGCATTATCTTCTTGAATCCTTGAATCTTGAGTTAAGTGATGATCAATGGTGGTTAGGAATGAGTTCAGAAGCTTGAAAGCACCAAAAAAGCTCCTTGAATTTGCTAAATTTCGTGTGTGAAAAGTTCTCCCTCAAATTAGGTTCGATTTGGCTTTAAATAAACTTGAAACCCCAGAAATCCAGAGTTTAGTTAGCAACTAGCGTATGATACGCCGCCCTTGGGCGTATCCTACTCCCAACCCCGTAATCCTACGTCAAACTTTCTATTTCTTTTCTCAAATACACCAATTGATACACCGCTCATACGCCGACCGACCTATTATGTGTCCCTACCCGGCGTATCATATGCCGGTATGCTCCTGCTTGTGCCTTTTTTGTAACTTTTGATATTTACAACTTCAGTATTTGTAGTTTCGTGTTTTACTTCTTTTGCCTCAAATAAGCTCCTATAAGTTTCAAACACCTATGAAACAAAACATAAACAAAGTAAACTAATTCCATAATAACAACGATGTAAAATGACATACGTAGATCAATTAAATACTGTATTATTGCCACGTGATCAGTTACAACTGCGCCAATTGGCCATTGGTACTAAATAATTTGTACATAGAGCTTTTTCATCGAATATGTATTGTATACCCACTTTTAACCTACCCAAACTTAAATGCCCAATGTTTTTACCCAATTAAATACTTGATCTAGTAAATGAAAATAATATTTGATAATCGATTCTTCAAATCAGTCATTTCGACTCTTTGTAAAACTAAGCAAGTTGTTGAAGAGAGTAGAGTGGTAATAGCTAAAGCCTCGAAGAGTTGTAGTCATGTTAGGAACTAAAGATTAGAAATAAATAACATAAACAAAAAATTAGAAAAAATAGTAATCTAGTTTTATTTGAATTATTCAATTCAATTCGCATCTACTTGAATCTGATGGGTATTAAATTCAAATAAATTCAGATTGAATATAAATAACTCCTATTTGAATCTGATTGAATTTCAAACATTATTGTTTCAAATTCATTATTTGAAATTCGAAAAATCCAATCTAAATAAATTATTATCCGATCTATTGTAAATTCATTTAGAGCATTCACATCTTGTTCTCTAAATTTTTGCGAGTGTATTCCTTATTTTATATGAAATAATTATGAGTAGTTATGAGTGGTTGTGAGAAAAAAATATTACTGTTCATCTGTATATTTGAAAAAACATTGTTAAACCGTTATAAAATTTTTAATATTTTATAAAATGATTATGAGTGGAAGAGAGATAAAAGCTAATAACAAAGGTATAAAAAGTATTATTTAATTTAATTGAAAAAAAATAGAAAAAATACAGATTTTTAATATAATTATAATGATAAATAAAGAATAAGATAGGAATGCTTTTAAATCAATTTATATCAAAATACCAACATCTAATGAATCACATGGCACCTTTTTAAGGCCCAATTTTTTCCACATGCCGATCATTTAGCCATCCTTTTTCCTATGCTACTTTTGATCTCACACGGATCTTAAGGATGGATCCGGATTACCCGTTCAAAAAAATGGATCCTATTAATGTAAAATATCCCCTTTTGAAACCTTAATCTCCTCACCGAAACTCCTCTTACGTTCTCTTTGAATCAGTTTATCATCTCCAGACCACCATTAACCTTGAAATCTTAGACACAACCAACCAAGATGCGTCGATCGTCGTCGTCAACTACAAAGGCAAGTATCATCTTCATTCAGACTTAATCTGTCTGACTTTTTTCTATGTATTTCATCACAAATCGATGTTATTTTAGATGTTTTTCATTTTTTAATTTCATGAAATCGATGTTCTAATATAGATTTCTGTTATACCTTGATGATTGATTATCTATCAGATTTCAGATCTTCCATGTATTATACCTTTGATTTTACATGATGATTGATTACCTCTCCCATCGATGTTTTGTAAGATGCTTTATGTTTATTAATATCATGAAATCAAGGTTCTACTTTAGATTTCTGTTATACCTTGATGATTGATTATTTTCAGACCTTAAATCTTCCATTTATCTAAACTTTCTATAAGTCCATGTATGTAATATGAAGTTTGTTTATGAAAATCAAGCAACAGGCGACTTATACGTTATGAAATTAATCTTCATCATTGATTATCTTCCATATATCAGTTCTGTAATTTTATTAAACCTTCTGTTTAATAATACTAAGTTCCTATTATGTTGTACAAACATGTTAAATACATATTTAGATTTGATACTAACAATGTTTTTGAAAACTTCCATACTGAATAGTTCCTTTCCTTCAATTGATTTACCTCCTAGATTTTTTGTCATCATCTACTACACAAGGCCAACATATCTAGTGAGATAATTGTAATAAACTTATATAATGTTTGTACTCTTTCTTTTTAGTTATAACCTAACTGTTACTTATCATTCTGTAGCTGGTTTCTGTTGCATGTGTGGAGAAATTTTACAAGAAACACTTATCATTATGTAGCCGGTTTCTATTGCATGTGTGGAGAACTTTTACAAGAAACAACAACCATATGATCATAATTTAATCCAATGTGAAGATAATACCATCTTTAAAGTTCAGAAAGAAGTCAAAGATGATCAATTATGTCTTACTAAAGGTTGGGAAAGGGTTCTAGCTCACAATAATCTCTCTTCTAGAGATTTTGTAACTTTTAATCTCATTGATCAGCAAACATGGTTCATTTGCTGTATTGTTCAAGACTTCAAACTACAAAAAAAACCACTATTCTACTGTGTCATGTGGGATTCGTCTAAATCGTCAATGGTCGGTAATTTATCTATATTTTTTACTCTTTGATTTTGTTTTTCTTTAATATTTGTTTTTTTATCATTTAACCATGTATACTCTCTGTTCTTATTGTTCTTATTTATTTTTCAATTTATAGATTCAAACCTTATGAAGAATCATTTGAACAAGAAAGTACTTGGCTCCTACGCCACTATAACATCAAAACTCAGTCATACGTGGTGGGTGAAGATTATTGAGCATAAAAATCTATATGGTTTTTTTGATGGCTTTATAAAGGTTCTCATGGATTATCCACTTTTGGCTTGAGATCTGTTGGTGTTTCGCCTTATTGTTGAAGATTCATTCGACATGTTTGTATACCGACCCAACTGTCTTAAGGTTGTTAAACCAAAAATTGAGTCAGCCACTGCTGATCCTGTTATACATTTAAATGAATGTACACAATGATATTCATTATTTTTTGAAAAATATGAGTTCATTTTTAACATATTTTCTATTTCCAGTAAACATCCTATTAAGGATGTGGATGACATGGTGGAAATGAAAGGTTTTCAGGATACACCTGTTACTACCAGCAAAGGAAAGAAGAAGGTTATTCAAGAAGATGATGACGACGTTGATGTTCATGCTTGTGATTATTCTTTCAATGATGTTTATGCCGGTAAAACTATGCTTATGTCAAAATATTTACAAAATGTTCCTCTAATTTACCTAATTTTATAGTTATGATTTTCATAAATGGTTACATGATAGTTTTCACGTCAATTTGACACTAATAGGCTAATGGTTTTCTATTTATGATTTAGGTGATGATACTCCTACGGATGTCATAAATTTGGAAGATGCTAGTGGTGATGGGTTAGGTGATGATGTAGAGAATGTGGAGTAGCTTAGAGAAGAAGAGTTTATTGAAGAGGTGGCTGTAATGGTGGACGAGGATGAGGGTGAGCAGCTTGTGGATGTGGAGAATGAAATGGTAGACGAGGATGAGCACGTTGATCAGCTTGTAGAGGTCACCTTTACAAAGACAGTCAGAAATCATTTTGTATAAATGTTAAATTTTGTTTGTTGTTTGATATTCGTTTATATATTGTAAAACATTAACTTTAATTATATATTTTTTCTGTACAACGCCTACCCAGCAATGTTTATAATTTTGTTGATTTAGATGACAATCCACTTCTCACCCTCCAAAACATTGAAGGAATAGTGATGGAGATGCGTGTGTAGATGGATATGTCAAGGACGTACAAAAGATATGTGTTAACCAGATGGAAGCACTTCATGGATCAAAACCAGATATCAAGTGGTGATATTTGTACCTTTCGTTATCTTTTCAACAAAAGGATTTTGGTTTTTTGGATGTTATCAAGGTATGAATGTCATGACTATCTTTTGCCAAAACAATATTATTGAATGACAATTATAAAGTGATAAATGGAATGAAAAATGATTCTATGTAAAATGTATGATGTTTGTTAATTTTATATACAAGATGGAATGGAATGAATTATTAAGTGGTAAATAGTTACAACTTTAGATGCGTCTTCATCATAAACGATAACATACGAATGCGTATCGATTATAAATATAATTTTTTTTTCTATTTTTATGTTCAGTTAAGAAAAGCATATAATATATGTACATGACGGTTCCAATATTATTTAAAGTCAATATCGTAAAAATATCTCTACATGATTAAATTAATCTATAATTTTATAATATTGTTTTTTGTTATGCATTTAACATAAATAATTATCTTAATAAAATAATTTATACAAGAAAATTTATGATAAGTCCTAAAATTTATACAATGAGTAACATATTGTAAGGTTATATAAAAAGGCTGATGCAACTAAAGAAACCAAAACAACCAAGGAGCTTGCTGTATGCATGCACTGATGTATAAGGTACAAGTTACTTTGTAATTTTTACACTCTCCACAGAAATTATTCTAAGTGTAAAATCTTTTGAAGCCAAAGACCAAATCTTCCGAAGCCAAAGATGAAGTCTTCCGAAGCTTCAAAGACAAAGTCTTCCAAAGCCAAATGAAGTGAAGACTGATTTCTTCCGAAGACAGAGAGGACATGCTTTCTCTGACCTACTTTTTCATAAAGCTGACTTACTTTCCGCTGCAACTCTAAAGACTCACCAACTTATACAAGTTGGTGAAAAGGTCCATGCTTTTGTAAACTATAGATTATGGTCTTGAGTCTGTAATTTCCTACTTTGTACTTGTTATCCTTTTTATAATATATAATGATGTGAGCTATGGCATGTCATAGTCACTAGTCAAAAGGCAATCTGCCTTTTGACTTTACATTGATCTTGTTGTCTAGATTAGTGTTTCCAGCTGGCTTTTATAGTATGGACGGCTGTAGGATGTAGTATAAAGTATCTCAGGTTCTTGTATTTCTTTTTATGCTTTGTAACACTTGTAAAAGAACTTGAGAGCAATATACAGCATCCTTGAAAACCATATTACTCTATTCTTGTTCTTAGTTATGTCTCATTGTTTACTTGTGTTCTTAGTATCATTTACATAAACCCGGTTCCCCATTTGATGTGTTAAGTGTTCTAACACTCTCTGTATTGTGAGACTGATTGTATTGACCATCCCTTAACCAGTCCTGTAATTGGTATCAGAGCATTTTAGGCTCTTGATTGTAAGATCTCACCATCTTAAATCCCTTTAGTTTTACAAAACACTTAACATCTCAAATGCCAGCTATCATAAAGGCTTTTATGGAAACTAGTACTATGACAAAGTCTCCACTGATCACTCCTGATGACTTTGATACTTGGTGCCAAAGAATGGAAGGCTTCATCAAGTCTCAAGACTCTAGGATGTGAGGATCTATTATCTATGGACCTCATGTACCATCCACCTCTTCAGCTGCTGCTGGTAGTGGTATGATACCAAAGGAAGTGGCTGATTATTCTGATGAAGACTGGAAGATGATAGACATAGATCAGAAGGCCATGACCGCCCTCCAAACTGCTCTTCCAAACTCTATCTACAGAGGCTTCAAGAAGTGGAAGACTGCCAAAAAACTATGGGATGCACTGAAGCTGATGTATGAGGGGTCAAATGAAGCAAAAGAGAATAAGAAGGACCTCTTGAAGCAGTAGTTTGAAAACTTCACCTTCAAGACAGGTGAAACCATGACTCAACAATACTTCAGGTGTGTTGAGATTGTGGATACTCTAATGGATGTTGGAGTAACTCTTGAGAATAGGGACATTATGAGGAAGTTCATGTCCTCTCTTCCTAGACAATGGACACACTTTTGTGTGGTCATTAAGAGAACTGAGAACCTTAAGCCCTTACTCTCACTGAGTTGAATGGTATCCTTAGTGGCTGCCAGATGGAGATGAACATGTAAAATCCATGCAAAATCCATCTGGTAACTCTAACAATCAGCAGAGTTCAACCCTTCATGTGGTTGAAAGGGATTGCAGAGAACCATAGCATCATCACATCTGCTACCCTGACAACTCACAAAAGGGTCCTTTCATCACCTTCCTGGAGACACCAAGAGAGAGCTACATCCAAGGAAGCCCATTCCAAGAGACAAGCTCTTCACAATCCTTTATGTCTACTGATGAAAGCTCAAGCAACTTTCTCTTTACCCTTGATGACCTGGACTATATCCATCCAGATGATCTAGAGTACATGGAAATAGTCCAGCAAATGGCTCTTCTCACTCACAAAGCCAAGAGGTTTTACAAGAGGACAGGGAGGAAGTTTCCTAGTAATGCAACCGGTGGAAAGTTTGGCCTAGATAAAAGCAAAGTGAAGTGTTACAACTATAACCAAATGGGACACTTTGCTAGAGAGTGCAAGGCACCAAAGACAAATAGCGGCCAAGCACAAACTAGACCAAACTACACTGATGGAGCTCCCCAGAATGAGAAGCCCAATCAGCAAGATGTAGTTGCTATTGAAGAAAGAGGCTTTGACTGAAGCTTTTAGGTTAGGGATGCATCTCCAAACCAAGCACTGATGCAGATCATGAAGAAGCCAAGGTATTAGAACATCTTTGTACACCTGAATGTATTGCTAAAGTTAACAAATATAGGTCCTATAACTTAGAGATGAGATCTGATCTTGAGTCCTTAACATTTTAAAAGCTGATTTCAAAAGAGCTGAAAGTGATTACAAACTTAAAATAGAAGATTTAGAGAAAACCATTTCAACTCTTAAGAATGAACATACTAACTACAAGACTCAGATAAAAGAACTCATCACTAAGTTAACTGAAAGCCAGACTGAGCTTGTGATTAGCAAAGCTAGGGAAGAAAAACGTGTTCTTGAAGAAGAGACTTTCAAGAACATGATATCCTCATCCTTTCATGCAAAGTTTGTTATCAGAATAAGCAGGGAGTAGGATCTACTGAGATAGCTCCTTCACACACTCTATTGAGATCTCCAACATGTGGAACTTATGAAGATGAGCTTCCCCTCATAGACCCCATAGATAAAGAGGATAAAGAGGAGATAGTGAAGGATGATTCTGAGAAGAGTGAAGAAGACCATCCTAAGAAGGGTCACTATTCTTCTGATAAGAGAAAAGAATCTAGGATGACCAAGTCTAAGAGGAAGAACTTGATCAGGAGAGCAAAGATAATATCAAAGAAGGTGTGAAATCTGGTAATTTTCCGTTACCAAACTCCGTTAGTTCCGTTAGGTCTTGCATACACGTGTCGTGAGCACACACTAGTTGTCATTGAACGTTGGTGATTAAAAAATAATTGACAATGATTATCAGATAATAACTAAATTAATAATGTTAATTATTAATTTGTAGTTATGTGATTTGTGAATTTAAATATTATCTATGAATTTTATCTTGTAACGTGCCAACGTGTTATATTTATTTCATGTGTTTTGTAATTAGTGGAAAATATATATGATTATTATTGTTGATTAGTACTGCTTGTGTTTTGTAGTTAAAAACAAACTAAAAAGTGGAAAAGACTTGTTTTTATAAAAGTTAAACAAGGGAGGTTTATTTTGTAATTATCACAAAACACAATATTACCAAATATAATTAAAAATCAAACTCTAATGTTTATCATGTTTAGATGATTGTTATGAACTTGATTAGGTATAAAGTTTATGAATTTATGAAAGAATTGGATGTTAGATTGGTTTTGGGTGTTACTTTGCTGAAAGGGAAAATTTATTTATATAGATCATTGGATATTATTAATTGAGCATGTTTATGATGTTAGGATCATGTTAGAATGTTTGTTGATGATGTCTAAGGTGGTAGATTGTATTGTTTGGGTTGTATGAATACTTGATGCACAACTTTGGAAATTTAGGTTCTTATGGAATATACATGATAATGGATGTTGCTAGGTGATTATGGAGCTATGTTGGAATTATGATAGAATCATGATGATGCATGATGTGTTAGTAAAAATTGTGATTGTGGACTTCTTGGGATTTATATGTGTTGTTTGATAAACCATGGTGTGTGATGAGCTTTATAGCACTAAGGGTTTGTAATGTGGCATACGTGAATAATTTGTGTGATAACCATGTATGATGGATTTCTATACTTGATCAGACAAGAACTTAACTTGACATGTCACCAACGGGTCAAAAAGGGCAACTAGGTCTAATGAGTCTTGTTTTCCAAAACCTTGGGTTAATGTGTTTATTGAGCACTTAGGGTTGTTAAGCTTCTATGTACACATACTTATGTGCTTGTGTGTTCTAGGTAACCTTGAAGGGTTGTCTTTCCACTCATCATTAGCTTTTACAATCATTCGTTTACGCACTAGGTGAGTTCAATGCCCTATTTTTTACTTACTTCTCTCTTTGCGGGAGAAAGCATAGTTGTTTTAAAACACTTTACTGATATAACATGTGTTTTGTAAGACATAGTGGGTTATACCATAGAAAGTCCTCACATTTTTGGATCGTTAATTAAGGAATCTAGCGGGAAATCTTGGGTAGTACTACTGGGTCTGACAAGCTCCATCTTTGTGACCGGAAGTCAACGGGTGCAATATTGTCCTAAACTACTAACAGCGTCACGACCTGGTATATTGTGGCGGGAGGCAAACAGACAAACAAAGTCAGCTTCGATCGCGAAATCACTATTGCTCTTTACTAATGAAATTAGACTAGCTATCTATTTCAATTATTTGTGAGTTTTACTTGATAATGTGATTACGTGTAAATATTGTTCATGTGTTTTGTTATTAGTTGAATTATACATGATTATTATCGTTAGTTAATAATACTTATGTTTTGTAGTTGAAAGTATACAAAAAGTGTTTAAAAGGATTAATTTTTACAAAATACAATTAAGGAGGGCTTATTTGGAAGTTTCCATAAAACAAAATATTAACAAAAATTAAACCCTAATCCCCCCCACAAACCCCCCATCAGCCGCGACCTCACCTCTCTCCCTCTCCCCGTCCCCTTGCGATTTCGAAGCAAGAACAAGCATCAAGCATGAAGTTTGGTCGAGTCTCAAGCATTACAACACGTTAGCAAGTTCAATTCTTGGCCATTACACGATTAAAGGTTAGATTTTTATTGCTTTTCACGGTTTTTGGGTGTTGGCCGAAACCCTAGTTCGAATGGATGCTAGATGTCAAATTTTGTGATGTTTGACGATTGTATGATGTTAGTTAGATTGTATTAATGTTAGTTTACGTGGATTATACAAGTACTTCGTGGTTTTGATGCGTTGATCATACCTTACTAATAATAGTAACTTTTGTGCATGAACTTGATGAATTGATGATGGATTGATGATGTTATGATGTTAATAATGTTGTATGAATGTTGGATTATGATAATTATGCTAGAAATCCATGAATTGATCATGTAGTTCATGCCTTGCTATAGGTAGAAACTTTTGGATATGAGATTTGTGACTTATGATGATTTGATGATGTTGGTCATGTCTAGATGATAGTATTGGACTTGATTAAGCATGATGTTGATGAATTCATGAATAAATTGGGTGTTATATTGATTTTGGGATATTACTTTCCCAAAAGGGAAACTTTATTTATGTAGAACATTGGATATTGTTAATTCAGTATGTTTATGATGTTAGGATCATGTTAGAATGTTTGTTGATGGTGTCTAATGTGGTGGAATGTGTTAATTGGGTTGTGTGGATGCTTGATTGGTCATTTAGGAAATTTAGACTCTTATGGAATATACATGATAATGGATGATGTATGATGAGCTATATAGCACTTAAGGGTTTGTAATGTGGCATACGTGAATAACTTGTGTGATAACCATGTATGATGGATTATTGGATGTTATGTTTGATCAAACAAGAATTTAACTTGACTTGTCACCAACGGGTCAAACGGGTCAACTTGGTCAAATGAGTCTTGTTTTCCAAAACCTTAGGTTAATGTGTTTGTTGAGCACTTAGGGTTGTTAAGTTTTCTGTATACACGTACTTATGTACTTGTGTGTTCTAGGTAAACTTTGAAGGGTTGTCTTTCCACTCATCATTAGCTTTTACAATCATTCATTTGCGCACCAGGTGAGTTCAATGCCACACTTTTACTACTTCTCTTTTTGGGGGAGAAAGCACAGTTGTTATAAAATGCTTTACTGCTATAACATGTGTTTGCTAAGACATAGTGGGTTATACCATAGAAAGTCCTCACATTTTCGGATCGTTAATTAAGGAATCTAGCGGGAAATCTTGGGTAGTACTACTGGGTCTGACAAGCCCCATCCGTGTGACCGGAAGTCAACGGGTGCAATATTGTCCTAACCTACTAACAACGTCACGACCTGGTATGTCGTGGCGGGAGGCAAACAGACAAACATAGTCAGCTTCGATCGCGAAATCACTATTGCTCTTTACTAATGAAATTAGACTAGCTATCTATTTCAATGCACTTGTATATATATTTTTACTAACACTACTGCTTATGATTGATTACAAACTTTTGAACTCACCAACCATCGTGTTGACACTTTTAGTATGCTTTTCTCATGTTGTCTCTAGTAGCTGCCGTTAGGAGCACGCATGTGTCAAGCATGCTTTGTTCAAACATTGTTTACTTTTAATTTAGCATTTGCTTATGTATTTTGGTTTGGGTGCGTGTTTTACGCAGTTTACTTTTAGTATCTTGTGTTTGGGTTATTTACAAAATGCTTCCGCAAAAATTTTACAGTTTTAAACTCTGATTTGTTTAAATATTGCATATAGAGTCGTTCTGAGTAACTAATGACTGAGATCTTGGTTTGTTCACTCGCCTCACAGTAAAACCCCGCACGTGGATTTTGAGGGTGTGACAGATTGGTATCAAAGCCATTGGTTATAGGGAACTAGGTTGCATACACACTAGACTATAACCGCACAGTTTGTTAGTTACTCGTTACTTAATCCTTACTGTATACTCATTGGCATGCACATCACGTACCTCGCAGCATGGCATCGTCATCAAGAGCTCTAGACAAGAGGCCGGCACGTTCTGAGTCACCTCCTCCTTCTCTTATACCTGAGAGAGGACCTAACTGGCCCCGACATCCTTATCCTTCTGAGGAGATGGACTGGGATCAACCTTTTGCGCTACCCGAGCGCTACGCTCCACGAAACTACAGTTACTACCCCACCTATGTTGATCGCATGGTTTACAGGGAGCGTGTACCAACTGTAGCCCCTACCCGACCTAGGACTAGGTCATCGACAACCTCTACATCACCTACTCTTCCTTCCCTAGACATTCCTCTCGAGCAGGAGATTGCAGATTTAGTGGCTACGTTAGACACTAAGCGACAGCACATTAGAGGACTTACTGACGAGAACTCCACTTTGCGACACGAGATGCGTCAGCTATGTTTACTGGTAGAGACACTTTAGGAGCGACTTTTGATGTCTATTGGTGGACATCATACCTTGGCTCGTAATGTTTTTGCACTTACTGAGCGCATGTCCGCGCAAGAGCTTCACAGTGTAGGGACAAATGATAGATTGACTGAACTGGAGGCATAGCTAGCGGCACTTCAGATTGCCGATGCCCCTGCACCTGGGGAAGACCCTAATGAAGAAGACCCTAAAGAGGAACCTGAAGAAGAACCAGATGAAGTCCAGAAGTTGGAGGCTTTCTAGCAGTTGAAAATGGAAGGATCTGAGATTGAGGCTTACACTACGAGGTCTCACGAGTTGGCGACACTTTGCCCTGGCATGATCGATCCGCCGATCAAATGAATTGTGCTTTATCTGCATGGCTTAGTTCCAAAGATACAAAGTATGGTGACTACTGCGAACCTCCCTACTATTCAGCAGGTTATTCGATTGGCTCACAAGCTTACTGACCAAGCGGTGGAGCAGGGAAAGCTACCCAAACGGGGAACTGTGGCAAGCGTGCCTGATAATAAACGCAAGTGGGATAACTCTGGCAATAAGGGATCTTCTTCAAATAGCCAGTCTCAGCAACATCAGCAGTAACATTAGTAGCAACAACAGCACACTCAGCAACATCAACAGCAACAACATCATACTCAACAGCATCAACATCAACAGTAGTAAAGAAGGTTTGACAACAACCGTAGTTTCAATCAGTCATCTTCTTCATCTCAGGGACAAGGTGGATACGTGGGGAAGTATCCCAAATGTAGTCGATGCAACTACCATCACACCGGCAGGTGTGACAATTTTCGATGCTAGCGTTGTGGTAAGGCTGGACACGCGAGAAAGGATTGCCGAGGTGAATTGATGAAGAAGCCTCAGCAATCCTAAGAAACACCAAAAGGTTGCTTTGAGTGTGGAAAGGAAGGACACTACAAGAGGAATTGTCCTCAGTTGAAGAAGAACAAGGATGGTGCTAGAAACGGTGGAAACAACAACAACAATAATGGCAATGGTGACAATAACGGTGGCAACAACGATGGAGCTAAAGGGAGAGACTTCGTCATGGGTTTAGGTGAGGCTCTAAACAACCCTACTACTGTTACTGGTAAATTTCCTGTTAATGGTCGTTTTGCTACTGTATTGTTTGACACTGGAGCCGATAGAAGTTTTATGTATACTAAGTTTAGTAGTCTCTTAAGTGATATGCCTTCTCAGTTGGAATCTAAATATACGGTAGAATTAGCTGATGGCAAGCAAATCCACATGACACACATCCTTAAGGGTTACGAGATAGAACTTGCTGGTCATACTTTTAACATTGACCTCATGCCTGTTACGCTTGGGAGTTTCGATGTAGTCGTGGGCATGGATTGGCTTTCCGAGAAGCAGGCGGAAGTCATTTGCCATGAGAAGGTTATCCGCATTCCTCTCCTGGACGAGGAAATTCTCTCAGTTAAGGGATAGAAAAGTGGTGCTGTGATAGGCATCATATCCTTTATGAAAGCGCAGAAGTGGCTACGTAAGGGTCGCTTAGCCATATTAGCCCTTGTAACTAACAAGCAATCAGAGGAAAAGAAGATAGAGAACATTCCGGTAGTTCGTGACTTTCCAGAGGTGTTTCTAGAGGACTTTCCTGGACTACCACCTCATCATCAAGTTGAGTTCCAGATTGATTTGACTCCCGGAGCAGCTCCGATTGCGAGAGCACCTTACCGGTTAGCTCCGAACGAACTGCAGGAACTATCTGCATAACTGCAAGAGCTGTTGGATAAAGGGTTTATTCGACCAAGTTCATCACCTTGGGGAGCACCTGTTCTCTTTGTCAAGAAAAAGGATGGCACATTTCGAATGTGTATTGACTACAGAGAGCTGAACAAAGTTACAGTCAAAAATTGATATCCCTTACCTCGTATAGATGATTTGTTTGATTAACTGCAAGGATCAAGCTACTACTTTAAGATTGATTTGAGGTCTGGGTATCATCAACTGAGAGTCCGAGAGGAAGACATCTCGAAGACTGCATTCCGTACACGTTATGGTCATTATGAGTTCTTGGTCATGCCATTTGGGTTGACAAATACACCAGCAGTATTCATGGATCTCAGGAATCGTGTGTGAAAACCTTATCTCAATCAGTTTGTTATCGTGTTTATAGATGACATATTGATTTATTCGAAGACCAAGGAGGAACATGAAGAGCACTTACGTCTTATCTTGGAATTACTTAAAAAGGAACAACTGTATGCCAAGTTTTCCAAGTGTGATTTCTAGATATGTAAGGTATAGTTTTTGGGTCATATTATTAACGAGAAAGGAATACATATTGATCCTGCAAAGATTGAAGCGATAAAGAATTGGTCGGTTCCCAAGACGCCTAGTGAGATACGACAGTTTCTTGGACTGGCAGGATATTACCGGCGATTCATTGAGGGATTCTCTAAGATCGCTCAACCTCTCACAACCTTGACTCACAAAGGAACAATGTATAAATGAGGTGATAGTCAAGAGTCTGCTTTTCAGTTGTTGAAACAAAAACTGTGTAGCGTACCGATACTTGCATTACCAGAGGGAAGTGATGACTTCATGGTTTATTATGATGCTTCTATCCAGGGACTTGGTTGTGTCTTGATGCAACATGATAAGGTGATAGCCTACACCTCGAGACAACTAAAAGTACACGAGAAAAACTACACCACTCATGACTTGGAGTTGAGAGCGGTAGTTTTTTCCTTAAAGATCTGGAGACATTACTTGTACGGTACTAAGTGCACTATCTACACCGATCACAAGAGTCTTCAGCATATCTTTGAGCAGAAGGAGTTGAACATGAGGCAGCGACGCTGGGTGGAATTGTTGAATGATTATGATTGCGCTATCAAATATCACCCAGGAAAGGCAAATGTAGTCGCGGATGCGTTGAGTAGAAAGGAAACTGCTAAGCCCCAACGAGTGCGAGCTTTGCAGCTTATGATTATCACTCACTTTCCTGAACAAATACGAGAAGCTCAGACAGAAGCCTTGAAAGCGGAAAACATTGGGTTTGAATCCTTACGGGGAATGGACAAGCAGTTGGAGGTAAAAGCAGACGGAATTCGTTATTTCATGGACAGACTCTGGGTGCCTGTGTATGGAAATCTAAAGGACTTAGTTATGAGTGAGGCTCACAAGTCTAAGTACTCTATACATCCTGGTTCAGATAAGATGTATCATGACTTGAAGGCGCATTATTGGGGGCGTAATATGAAGGTGGACGTAGCTACGTATGTCGGTAAGTGCCTGACCTATTCAAATGTTAAAGTTGAATACCAAAAGCCATCTGGATTACTACAACAACCTAAGATTTCTATGTGGAAATGGGAACAGATTTCTATGGATTTCATTACCAAATTACCCCGGACTCCTACTGGTTGTGACACGATA
Organism: Flaveria sonorensis; assembly: GCA_025506505.1. Classification (NCBI taxonomy): domain Eukaryota; kingdom Viridiplantae; phylum Streptophyta; class Magnoliopsida; order Asterales; family Asteraceae; genus Flaveria; species Flaveria sonorensis. The sequence continues at coordinate 43,171,262 of CM046435.1, forward strand.
TGGGTTATTGTAGATCGGTTAACTAAGTCTGCTCATTTCTTAGCAATTAAGGAAACGGATAAAATGGACAAGCTAACTCGAATTTATCTGAAGGAGATAGTTTCGAGACATGGTGTACCGATCTTAATTATTTCTGACCGTGATGCTCGTTTCACATCACATTTCTGGCAATCGTTACAGAAATCTTTGGGTACATGTCTAGACATGAGTACTGCTTATCATCCACAAACGGATGGGCAAAGTGAACAAACTATTCAAACATTAGAGGACATGCCACGTGCTTGTGTGATTGATTTCGGGAATAACTGGGAAGTTCACCTACCATTTGTGAAACTTTCTTACAACAATAGTTATCACACCAGTATTAAGGCAGCACCATTTGAGGCTTTGTATGGATGAAAGTGTAGATCACCAGTTTGCTGGGTGGAAATTGGTGATAGTCAACTAACAGGCCCCGAGTTGGTGCACGAGACTACTGAGAAGATCGCACAGATAAGGAACCATATGGCTGCAGCACATGACCGACAGAAAAGTTATGCAGACAAGCGACGGAAACCTTTGGAGTTTCGGGTCGGCGAAAATTTTTTACATAAAGTCTCACCGTGGAAAGGTGTGATTTGATTCAGCAAAAGAGGCAAGCTTAACCCGAGATACGTTGGACCATTTGAGATTCTGGAAAGAATAGGTCCGGTGGCGTATCGATTGAACTTACCTGACTCATTGAATGGAATTCATAATGTATTCCATGTTTCAAATCTGAAAAAGTGTTTATCTGATGAGACTTTGTTTGTACCTCTTGAGGAAGTGCAAGTAGATGAACAACTACGGTTTATTGAAGAACCAGTGGAGGTGATGGACCGAGAGGTCAAAACTCTTAAGCAAAGCAAGATACCCATAGTCAAATTTCATTGGAACTCAAAATGTGGACCGGAGTTCACATGGGAAAGTGAGGATCAGATGAAGCTCAAGTATCCTCATCTGTTCGAAACGATGATGTCAACCGGCGGAGGTAATGATTAAATTTCGGGACGAAATTTCTTTATACATGGGGATAATGTGACAAACCACCTGAAACTCACTCGATTTCTTTTTGCCAATGCAGTAGATCAGTGGTGTAACACAACCATGTAACGCAATTTTCGGGACAAAAATTCTTTCACCATGGGGATAATGTGACATCCGGTAATTTTCCGTTACCAAACTCCGTTAGTTCCGTTAGGTCTTGCATACACGAGTCGTGAGCACACACTAGTTGTCGTTGAACGTTGGTGACTTAATAATAATTAATAATGGTTACTGGATAATAACTTGTTTAATAATGTTGATTATTAATTTGTAGTTATGTGATTTGTGAATTTAAATATTATTTGTGAATTTTACTTGATAATGTGATTACGTGTAAATATTGTTCATGTGTTTTGTTATTAGTTGAATTATACATGATTATTATCATTGGTTAATAATACTTATGTTTTGTAGTTGAAAGTATTTAAAAAGTGTTTAAAAGGATTAGTTTTTACAAAATACAATTAAGGAGGGCTTATTTGGAAGTTTCCATAATACAAAATATTAACAAAAATTAAACCCTAATCCCCCCACAAACCCCCCATCGGCCGCAACCTCACCTCTCTCCCTCTCCCCTTGCGATTTCGAAGCAAGAACAAGCATCAAGCATCAAGTTTGTTCGAGTTTCAAGTATTACAACACGTTAGCAAGTTCAATTCTTGGCCATTACACGATTAAAGGTTAGAGTTTTATTGCTTTTCACGGTTTTTGGGTGTTGGCCGAAACCCTAATTCGAATGGATGCTAGATGTCAAATTTTGTGATGTTTGACGATTGTATGATGTTAGTTAGATTGTATTAATGTTAGTTTACGTGGATTATACAAGTACTTCGTGGTTTTGATGCGTTGATCATACCTTACTAATAATAGTAACTTTTGTGCATGAACTTGATGAATTGATGATGGATTGATGATGTTATAATGTTAATAATGTTGTATGAATGTTGGATTATGATAATTGTGCAAGAAATCCATGAATTGATCATGTAGTTCATGCCTTGCTATAGGTAGAAACTTTTGGATATGAGATTTGTGACTTATGATGATTTGATGATGTTGGTCATGTCTAGATGATAGTATTGGACTTGATTAAGCATGATGTTGATGAATTCATGAATAAATTGGGTGTTAGATTGATTTTGGGATATTACTTTCCTAAAAGGGAAACTTTATTTATGTAGAACATTGGATATTGTTAATTCAGTATGTTTATGATGTTAGGATCATGTTAGAATGTTTGTTGATGGTGTCTAATGTGGTGGAATGTGTTAATTGGGTTGTGTGGATGCTTGATTGGTCATTTAGGAAATTTAGACTCTTATGGAATATACATGATAATGGATGATGTATGATGAGCTTTATAGCACTTAAGGGTTTGTAATGTGGCATACGTGAATAACTTGTGTGATAACCATGTATGATGGATTATTGGTTGTTATGTTTGATCAAACAAGAATTTAACTTGACTTGTCACCAACGGGTCAAACGGGTCAACTTGGTCAAATGAGTCTTGTTTTCCAAAACCTTAGGTTAATGTGTTTGTTGAGCACTTAGGGTTGTTAAGTTTTCTGTATACACGTACTTATGTACTTGTGTGTTCTAGGTAAACTTTGAAGGGTTGTCTTTCCACTCATCATTAGCTTTTACAATCATTCATTTGCGCACCAGGGGAGTTCAATACCCCACTTATACTACTTCTCTTTTTGGGGGAGAAAGCATACTTGTTTTATAAGGCTTTACTAATATAACATGTGTTTGGTAAGACATAGTGGGTTATACCAAAGAAAGTCCTCACACTTTTGGATCGTTAATTAAGGAATCTAGCGGGAAATCTTGGGTAGTACTACTAGGTCTGACAAGCCCCATCCGTGTGACCGGAAATCAACGGGTGCAATATTGTCCTAAACTACTAACAGCGTCATGACCTGGTATGTCGTGGCAGGAGGCAAACAGACAAACATAGTCAGCTTCGATCGCGAAATCACTATTGCTCTTTACTAATAAAATTAGACTAGCTATCTTTTTCGATACACTTGTATATATATTTTTACTAACGCTACTACTTATGCTTGATTACAAACTCTTGAACTCACCAACCATCGTTTGGTAAGGCTTTACTGATATAACATGTGTTTGGTAAGAATGATTTGTAATAAAACAAGTGTTTATCTCTGCAGGATTTAAAGTGGTGAAGGCTGAAGACTCAACTATAAACCCTAATACTCGGAGCTCTAGTTCATGTCCAAATCATTCCAGCAAAGAGAAAAAAGGCTGATCAGTTGTGTACCACTGCTACACAGCCCGAACCATCCAGTTCCAAGAGCAAGCCTTACCCTAAAAAGCTTGCTGCATCATCTGTGAAGATGAAGATGGAGGTGGAAAGTGATCAACTTCAGTCTTTCTCTCAAAAGAAGACTCTCAGAAGGAAGCAAAAGGATTGCATCACGTGTGGTAGTACTTCGCATCTTGCTAAGGATTGCATCTCCTAAAAGTACTATTCACATGATCAAAGAGAAAATTTCTAAGAAGAAGAAAGAAAAACTAGCTTCGGCAGGAAAATCTTTTCCCTTCTGAAGCTCCAAGGTGAAAAAGAAGACAAGTGAAAACTTGCCTTTGGAAGAAAATTTGGTCTCGGAAGAAAGGAATGCTTCCGAAGTACTAAAGCCTGCTGCAGTGAAAGCAAGATCTTCCGAAGGTCCAGTCTCCAAAACTTTCGAAGTTGTTAAATCTTCCAAGGTTTTGAAGGTCAAGTCCAATCTTTCAAAGATGGTGTAGAAGATGAAGAAAGACCAAGTGACTGAAAGTTCTTTATCAACAATAGCTAATGATCCTCAAAGATTGAACATAGGATCAGTTACTATTACATTGTCTTCTAATCACTTTGATAAGCCCAAGACCAATGAGGCTTGGGTTTCCAAATGTAACTAGCCACTTCTTTGTTGTGCAGGAACACCTAAAGACTAAAAGAAATGTATGGATCATTGATAGTGGCTATTCCAGGCACATGACTGGCAATGGTTCTCTACTTCAAAATTTTGAGAAAATTGATGGAAGGCCAGTTGCTTTTGGAGGAGATGCTGGAGGTTACATTACAGGAAGGGGCATGGCCATAAATGGTAAGCTCACCATTGAAAAGGTAAATTTTGTTAAGGAGCTTGGGTACAATCTATTGAGTGTATCCCAATTTTGTGATCAGAGACACAACATGCTCTTTACTGAGCATGAGTGCATTGTTCTCAAGCCCAGGGTGGTCATTTCTCAAGAGCATATCCTGCTTAGAGCCCCCATGAAAGGGAACATGTACAAGATGAATCTATAGGAAACATCACTCTCAAGAGAAGTCTCTTGCTTTCTATCTAAAGCAAATAGTGATGAGTCTTTTCTCTGGCATAAAAGAACGTGCCATGTAAACTTTAAAAACATGAATAAATTAATTAAGAATGATTTGATAACTAAAATGCCAAAGGAAGAGTTTACAAGTGATGACCACTATGTTGCATTCCTGAAAGGGAAGCAACATAAAGTGTCTCACATGCCAAAGAAAAGGAACTCTATCACTACTCCCCTACACTTATTATATATGGATCTCTTTGGCCCCACTAGTGTAATGAGTTTTGGAAGGACCTCATATTGTTTGGTGATCACAGATAACTTCACAAGATTCATTTGGGTCTTTTTCCTTAGAACTAAGAATGAGACTCCTGAGATGTTAAAGAACTTCATTCTAAAAATTGATAATCAATGTGATCACAAGGTCAAGACCATAAGATATGATCAAGGAACAGAATTTAAGAACCAAATCCTTGATTCATTTTGTGATGAAAAAGAAATTACAAGACAATATAGTGCTCCCAAGACTCCTTAGCAAAATAGTGTTGCTAAGAGGAGAAACAGGACACTTATTGAGGCTGCAGGAACCATGCTGTCTGACTCTAAATTGCCCATCACCTTCTGAGTAGAGGCAGTCAACATAGCGTGCTATGTGCAGAATAGAGTTTTATTGGTTAAGACTCATGGTAAGACTCCTTATGAGCTGTGGCATAAAAGGAGACCGTTTATTGGTTTCCTCAGGTCATTTAGATGTCCTTGAACCATCTTGAATACCAAAGATCAAGTAGCCAAATTTGCTAAGAAATCAGATGATGGACATTTTATTGGATACTCTTCCTAAGCTAAGGCTTATAAAGTATACAATCTTAGAACTAGAGTAGTTGAGGAGTCAGCGAATGTGACCTTCAATAAGCACACTCCTAGTGTGAAAGGTTTTGGTCCTGATTGGCTATTTGATCTTGATTTAGTTACCAACTGTTTAAATAAATCTTGTGAGAATGTTTTAGGATCTACAGGTAACTTATCAACAGGAGATCCTGACCCAAGATTTGAGCTGAGAAGACCAAGCAAGAATACTACTTCAGCTCCAGTGGTAACTAACCCTGCAAGTGAAGATCCTATCAACACAAATATGACAAATTCAGCTGATACATCTGAGATGCCTACAAATTCCAGCTTAGAGGTTCAAAACTTAGGTGAAGGAGCTTCAAATGTAGGAGGAAATGGAGGTGGTGATAGTGATCAAGAATTTCTTAATGCTTATAACCACTCCATAGAAGACAACATAAATGATGTCACATGAAGGGTGGTCCGTAGGACAATCCTTAAAGGCTATAAATCGACTAATATCTCATATTTAATGTGGTTAAGTGTTAGAATGTGATAACTATAGTATGATTGGCCTTGTAGGTGAAAACAAGCATAAGAAAGTGGTTTAAGAGTGCTTGGATGGAAGCTCATATATGGCGAAAACATTTGGAAGAATCAACATTTGACAAAGAAGAAAATAAAGGAAATTCTAGTCTCCACCGTAGCCTACGACTGGTGCCGTAGGTTACGGTCAATGCTAAAGAAGATCAAGGGAGCCGTAGTCCAGACACTTTCTGCCATAGGAAACTTCTGATGGCACCGTAGCCTACGGTTGTTGCCGTAGGTTACGGTGTCAAGCTGCGAGAAAAATGTAATGGCCGATTTTTATTGAGTCTTAAAGGGTCTTTCCATTCCCATTCATCCCCATTCGGTTACAGAGAATTTTAGAGGCAAAATTTGGTGTTCTTCGTGGTTTGAGACAATTTCTAAACAAGTGGTTGGTGTTTTTGATTTACATGAACATTGATCTTTGTTTGATGATGATTTCCCAAGGCATTGGATGGTCATTTGTTCCTAAACTGTTTACATAACCAACTTGTAATATGACATTTAATTAGTTAATCTTAGTTCATAAAATCAAACAACGAAAATTGTGAATTTACTTTTATTGCAACTTAGCTTAATATAGTTAATTAGCAATCCATTTAGGTAACGCATATTCCACAAACCCCCTATGTTTGATACCCACTTATCGCTAACTATTGGTAGTATTGGATTAAATTTGACCAAGACTTCGACTTCACGTCAAATTTTGGTGCCGTTGCTGGGGAGAAGTGCGCAACGTGTGCTATCTTTGATAGTTTAGTTTGTATTTTTCGGGTTTACGCTAGTTGTGTAGTGTGTAGATATTTACAGGTGCATGCATACTAGAGGCTCTCACAAGCTATCACCATTGACATTTGATCTGGAGATTGAACAAACTTTTAGAAGAAACCGAGTATTACTACGAGAAAACAAAATCAGTGGTTCACCAACAACACCTACATCACCAGTTACACCGATTAACACAATGGATTCACCACCACCTCCCACTACGGGTCAAACAACACCAACCAAACCTTTACCGAATTCTACCACCAATCCTACATCAGCACATGAGATTAAACCAACCAATACCACGTTACCTACAAGTACCCAAACTGAACACTCCTTTAGCTTTAACCCTTCAACAACTATTCCACCCTTTTCATATTTTTCCCAACATCCGGTCAATCATCATCTTCTCAACAAGTACCACCACCACAACCATATCAACCCAACCCATACATAGTTCATACTACTTCTACCTTTCAAATGCAACCGGATGCACAATATCAACAACCTCAAGTTGTGCAAACCTCAGGAGCAGGAGGAGTTGGGATTGATGATGGTTATGATGATGAATTTGGAGGATATGAAGACAAAGGCTATTTATGGAGGGTAACGGTAATCAAGGGGATTATACTTACATGCAAGGGAAAGGTATGCAAGGATATGGGAGACCGCAACCACAAGTTGTACAACAACAAATCATACCACAACAAGTACAACCGCAAGTAAGACCGCACGGGCCATAATTTCAAGGGCCGATTCATCAACAACATGGGGGGCAATGTTTCAACCACCTCTTCAACAATTGTGCCTCCAATACCACATGTTCAAAGATCATTGGGTCCCGCGAGTCCAAGAGTTAGGTTGGGCGTGCCACGAAGACATAACCAAGAGGCTGTTAGAGGTATTGAAGCACACTTTAGGCTGGTGATCACCAACAATCCATCACCGATAGTCATTCCTCAAAATAACCAAGGAAGGACTTTTGAAGTTAGAACGAACTCTTTACAAAGCCTACTGAAATATAAAGGTCTAGCAACGGAGGAGCCTTATTTTCATTTGGAAGCATATGATTCGATATGCAATACTATCAGCGGTCAAGGGTTTTCATCGGATGAAGTGAAGTTGGTACTTTTTTAGTTTTCTTTAGAAGACAGGGTAAAGAAATGGTTCTACACCTTACCATCAGCATCAATTTATACATGGACAGAAATGCAACAAATATTTTTAGAGGAATTCTTTACGGCCCAAAAGACAAATGATGAAAGAAGAAGTTTGAGGAGTTTCCAACAACAACAAGGTAAGATGTTCCATGAAGCTTTTGAACGGTTCAACTTGATGATTAAAAATTGTCCGCATCATGGTATTGAATTATGGGAGTTGTTGAATGCGTTCCATGAGGGTTTAAGTTCCAAAGATGCTCGTGATTTAATGTCTGTCATGAATGGTACATTCGATACCAACTATGAGCAAGATGATTGGGAATTTTTGAAACAAATGGCGGTCACATCTAAAAGTAAGGCTCAATTGTCAAGGAGAGCAAGACCGTCCATTACCCAAACTCAAGTGCATGCGGTGGAAGATGTAAATGTACAAACTACAAATCAAAATTATGATGTTTGTGTCAGTTGTAATGAATTGGGGCATGCGGCTGAAAATTTCCAAGGAAATGAGGTTCAATATGAAGAGGTAAATGCACTCTAAGGTCAAGGTTGGGGTGGTAGAAATTATAACATGAACTCGAATACATACCACCCCGGGTTACGAAACCATCCGAACTTTAGATACGGGAATCCATCAAATCAAGCCAACCCAAACTTTCAAGGAAGTCAAGGTAATTTTGTTCCATGCCAACCGTTTAATAACCAAGGTGGATATCGAGGTGGGAACAATCAAGGGTTTCAAAGGCAATACCAAACGGGTCAAGACATGGTGGGTCTTCGGGTCAAAGTTTTTCGGGTGGAAATGAAGTTATGGAGATGTTGAAAGCGTGCAAGCGGAGATGCAAAGGAGAAAACAAATGGATGATGCACACGTTCAAAACGACGACATCCGAGATAAAGCGATTCAATCTCTGACCACCCAAATGGGTCAACTCGCAACCGAAGTAGCGGATTTGAAAAAAGGTAAAGGTCAATTGCCAAGCGACACTAAGGTAAACTCTTCTCATAGTTCTTCTCGTAATATTCCTATTAATCATCTGAGTGTTTTGAGAAGCGGGAAAGAGTATAAAACCAACCTTTCAACCGGGCTTGGTTGATGGGATGGTTGAGGATATAACGAGTCAAGAGAATGATGAAGAAAATGAAACACCTACAAAGTCTTCTAAAAACCCAATTTTGAAAAACCAGTAATAAGTGAGGAAGCAAAAGTTAGAAACGAGGGAGGGGGGCCTAGTCAAGTCCTATTTCCTTTGGCTTTGGTAGATCCGGGTAAAAAGAATTTTTTTTCAAAAAGGGGTCCTCAAAAGGAAGAAATGTGGGAGATTTTTAAACAAGTAAAAGTTAATATCCCATTGTTGGAGGCAATTAAACAAGTTCCATCGTATGCAAAATTTTTAAAAGAATTTTGTACTCAAAATAGACAACAAAAAGTACCAAAACTGGTCGATTTAACCGAAAGGGTGAGTACAATTTAAAAGGGGTTTTTCCTACTAAACTCCAAGACCTAGGAACACCTTTAATAAATATTCAAGTTATGATTTTCAAATGTCAAGGGAACTTTTGGATCTTGGGGTCGGGGTGTGTATTCTTCCGGGAAGCTTATATAATCAATATGATTTCGGTCCATTGAAACATGTTGAAACCACGGTTGTCTTAGCCGATTTGTCTCATAAGCTTCCTCGAGGAATTGTGAGGGATGTAATTGTCAAAGTTGAAGAATTTTACCATCCTATTGACTTTTTGGTGTTGGATTACAACAACCGAGTGTCATATTGGTTTGTGCACTACAACAACCGAGTGTCATATTGGGTCGACTATTTTTGAATACCGCTCACGCCGTGATTGATTGTCGATATGATACGGTCGACATGACATTTCGTAATAGAATGATGAGGTTAAATGTTTTTACTAATGTTTCTAATTCCTTTGGTGGTGATGAGTGTTTTATGGAAGATATAATCGATGGATGTGACCCAGACGAGTACGATAAAGATGTGTTGGAACCGTGTATTTGTGATTGCTCTTTTAGGTACATGTTTGTGCGTTGAGAATGAAAGAGAAAGAGCAAGCGGCTCTAGCGGTCAGAGAAGGGAGACCGCCATGGACTCACCAAATTGAGAATTTGCCGGTGGAGATTGATTCGGGTACAAAACCTTCATTGGAGTGTCTACCACAAGTGGAGTTGAAGGAGTTGCCAAAGCATTTGAAATATGCATTTCTAGGGGACAACGACACTTTACCGGTGTTCATTGCTTCTAATTTGGAGGTGGCTCAAGAAGAAGGCTTGCTATGGGTGCTAAAGGCTCATAAGGTGGCTATTGGATGGACGATAGCCGACTTGAAAGGTATTAGTCCATCCATTGTAATGCATAAGATCATTACCAATGAAGATGAAAAGCCGACCCAAGAAACACAAAGATGGTTGAACCCGAACTTGAGAGAAGTTATGAAGAAAGAGTTAATAAAGTGGTTGGATGCGGGGATCATCTATCCCATTTCGGATAGTGCATGGGTGAGTCCGACACAGGTAGTGCCTAAAAAGGCCAGCATCCAGGTAATAAAAGTGAATAAGGCGAGCAGATCGCCACCCGACCAGTCACCGGGTGGCGAGTTTGCATTGATTATAAAAAACTGAATGCCGCTACCTCTAAGGACCATTTCCCATTACCCTTCAGTGACCAAATTATTGAAAAATTTTGGTCAGAAATATTACTGATTTTTGGATAGGTATTCTGGATATAATCAAATTGCAATCCACCCGGACGACCAACACAAAACTACATTTACATGTCCGTATGGCACATTTGCTTTTCGGCGAATGCCATTCAGGCTATGTAATGCCCCGACAACTTTTCAAAGATGTATGCTGAGTATTTTTTCGGACATGGTCGGGGAATCACTTGAGGTTTTCATGGATGATTTTTCCATTTTTGGTCCGAGTTTTGAGTCTTGTCTTGAAGAGTTGGATAAAGCTTTAAAAAGATGTGTCAAGACAAACTTGGTGCTAAGTTGGGAAAAGAGTCACTTCATGGTGCACGAGGGAATTGTGTTGGGTCATGTTATATCAGAAAGGAGGATGGAGGTGGACAAGGCGAAAATCCAGGTAATATCATCTTTGCCACCACCTAAAAATGTAAAAGGGGTAAGATCATTCTTTGGACATGCGGGTTTCTATCGATGGTTTATTAAAGGTTTTAGTGTCATTACCAAACTTTTATGCAACTTTTTACTTAAAGATGTTCCGTATGATTTACTAACGAATGTTTGCAAGCATTCACTGTTTTGAAGGAACAATTGGTGAAGGCTCCCATTTTGCAACCGGATTGGTCAAAGCCGTTCGAGATCATGTGTGATGCTAGTGACACAACAATTGGGGCGGTTTTGGGTCAAAGAGTCGATAAGAAGCCGGTGGTAATTTATTATGCAAGCAAGACTTTGTCCAAGGTGCAACTGAATTACACCACAACCGAAAAAGAGTTGTTAGCGGTGGTGTATGCATTGGACAAATTTAGATCTTACATATAGGGGAGCAAGGTGATTGTATATTCGGATCATAGTGTAGTTCGGTATTTGATGGAGAAGAAAGATGCAAAGCCCCGGTTGATTCGTTGGGTGCTTCTATTGCAAGAGTTTGATTTAGAGATTCAGGACAAGAAAGGATGTGAAAATATTGTGGCGGATCATTTGTCCCGAATTCCATTGGAAGGAGTTGATGATCCTAGTGAGATTAATGAAAGGTTTCCCAATGAGCAACTTTTGTCCATTCAACCGCACCATAGTATGCTCATTATGTTAATTATTTAGCCACAGGTGCAATCCCAAGTCATTAAACCAAGAAAAGGAAGCAACAATTCATGGTTCAAGTCAAGCAATACATATGGGATGAACCGGACCTCTTCAAGATTGGGCCCAACCAAGTAATTCGAAGATGTGTTCCCGAGACAGAGGTATTAGAAATTTTGACCCATGCTCATTCATCGGCATGTGGGGGACATTTTAGTGGACACAAGATGGGTTATCGGGTTCTTACATGTGGGTTTTATTGGCCTACACTTTTCAAGGACGCTTGTGAATACGCCCGGAATTGATTGAATTGTCAAAGAGTGGGAAGCATCTCAAAAAGGGATGAAATGCCTCTACAACCAATTTTGGTGGTTGAGGTATTTGAAGTGTGGGGCATAGATTTCATGGGTCCCTTCCCTAATTCGAATGGCTTCTTATATATCTTAGTCGCGGTAGATTACATATCAAAGTGGATTGAAGAAATAGCAATAAGGACCAACGATCATTCGCTGGTAAGTAAGTTTATTCAATCTAATATTTTTGCTCGATTCGGGATTCCACGGGTCATCATTAGTGATGGTGGTTCACATTTCAAAAATTTTAATTTTGGGAAATTGTTGAAGTGGTATAATGTGAATCACCGAATTGATACTCATTATCAACCTCAAACTAGTGGACAAGTTAAAGTGTTCAATCGACAAATCAAAGAGATTTTAATGAAAACAGTGAGGGTGGATAGGAAGGATTGGTCGGGTAAATTAGATGATGCACTATGGGCATACTGCATGGCTTATAAAACACCAATTGGTACAACTCTGTATCGGATGGTATATGGAAAAGGATGTCATTTACCGATGGAGTTGGCTCACCGGGCATTATGGGCAATAAAGACAGTGAATATGGATTATGACGAAGCGGAACGAACTCAGAAACTGCAATTGAACGAGATTGAAAAAATAAGAGACGAATCGTATGAATGTTCTTCCGCATACAAGGACAAACTAAAAAGGATTCATGATGCAAAAATAAGAAAAAAACCATTGAAGTGGGTCAAAAGGTGTGGTTGTACAACTCTTGATTGAAGTTGTTTGCGGGTAAGCTAAAAAGCAAATGGATGGGTCCATATGTAATCACACGAGTGGGCAAGTTTAGAGATGTAGATATTCAACACGTTCACACCAACACAAAGCAAACGGTAAATGGGCACCGGCTCAAACCATACTTGGAGGGGAACGACATCAAGAATCTTGAGCTTGATAAAGTGGGCTTCATTCTATGCCCATTGGATGATGAAGTAGTTTAGAGAGGCCCAGGTTTGGTAGTGTAAATATGTAATTTAATTTCGTTAGTTTAGGTTAGTTTAGGTTTGGTAGTGCGGATGCCCAGGTGATACCATAGCTTACGCTACACACCGTAGCTTACGGTGGACCTAGGCAAACAAAACTTGTTATGCTCTAAAGCTACTGCCTTACAGTGGCAATTTCTGCTAAGACCCACCGTAGCTTACGGTAGCTACCATAGCTTAAGGTGGACTCAGGCAGGCTAATCGGCGGATGACAGGTACAGTAAAAAAAATAAAAAAATTTAAAATATGATGAAATTTAATCCCCAACCATCCATTTTCTACATATTACCCTAGCCATACAAGTCCTCTTCCTCCCTCATATCACTCTCAAGAACCTTACACTCAAAACACCATAACTCCTTTAATTTTCAACGGAATCGAGTGATTTTTGTGTCTAATTTGACTAGAATCGCACAAGCTTTCTGAAATTGGGTTGAGATTTAAGGAAAAACCACGTTTTGTCAAGCAATTGTTGAACCCTAGGTCCGAAAATTTGGGGTTTTGTTTGTAGGAGTCTTATTCTCTTGAAAGACTTGGTAGTTGCATCTACAAACTAAAGGTATGTAATTTTTCACTCCATTTGATGGTGCATTGTGAATTGAAGGTTGATATTCTTACTTGTTCTTACACACTTGCTTGTACATGCTTGATGATAGGAAGTTGCTAGTTTATAAGTTATTATGGTTCTAGATGTTAGGTGGATGTCAAACTTTTGAATTTTTGGGAGATCTCTCCAATGTAGGGACATCATGCCCAATTTATTTGAAAAAAAAAAGAAAAAAAAGACCTAGTGTTATTTGCATCTACAACCATAGTTACAAGCAAGTGTGGGGATATGTGGGATGAATGAGAACTAATGGAGATTGTTGTGTTTTATATAAGGTGTGTCAGATAAATGGGTCGTTCAGGTGAAGGCAAAGAGACAGCAGGGTCCTCGAATCAACCGAAGGGTCTACAAAAAAGAAGAAGGTTGATTCATGCAGGCAATTCAGACCCGGAAGAAGACGCACCACAAAGGGCTCCAAAACTAAAATGGACATCTGGTTCTCTGTTAGATCAACCGATTGAATGGCAGCCAGAATTGTTTCATGATCAGATGAATGCATTGGTTCAGCACAAGGAGGTGTTTCTTTGTGAAAAAAAGGTTAGGGAATTTGATTTCTGTCCTTTTGGGATTACTGATAAGTTCAAGATTTTGGGGTGGGAAGCTTCTTTAAAGTGTTATGATAGGGAAAGCAAGAATCTTTATGATGCGGAAATACAAGAGTGGATGGCCTCTCTTAGGTGTCCTCAGTATAAAGCTCCTTCAAAGATGAAGCTTATTGGCAAGGTGAATAATGTAGATGTTGAGATGTCTTTTGATTCTTTACGGAGAATAGCAAAGTTTGATAGCAAACCCTCAAACCAATACATCTTCCCGAGCTTGGATGATTTGTACTTTAATCCTCAAAAACACCTGAGGTGGAATGATATGTTAAACTATTTGTTTTTGCCTGGAACAACACATGGGAAACTCTATCGAAGGAATTTGAGGATCGAGGCTAAGTTGATGTTGGTGTTTTGCATACAAAATATTATTTTAAGACATGGTGATAAGGTTAAGGTGAGGTTCCCTGAAGTACCGGTTCTTTATATGTTGATGAATGGGTCTCCACTTTTCCCTTTCCGTTTTTTGGTGTTACACAATATCTGGATTAGCAGGAACAATAGGGAGAGGAAGATCATCCTGTATTGCAGGTTGATTACTGCTTTGTTGAAGTTGTACGAGGTGATTGGATCGGAGGACAAAGGGTTTTATAAGAGATTTAAACCATTAAACTTGAAGAATTTGGGTCTGGGTCAGGAGTATAAAGAATCGGAGCGATACCACAAGCTAAAAACGACGGGCAAAGATGGCGGGTATTGAAGGTGGATGCCCGACCATTACGACCAGGAGAAGTTGATGAATCAGAAAGTGGCGATGAGGTCCCAAGTGGTGATGAGGATTATCGAGAGGATACATTTACTGTGGATGTGGATATCGGTGGACCTGGACCGAGCAGTGGGTTTCAAAGAGGAGGAACCCAATTTGGGTATATTGGGAGTGCATTTGACTATGCACAATAGCCTTATCATCAGAATTGGGCTCATTTAGGGAATATGGAGCAAGTTGTTGAAAGAAGACGACCACCCACATTTTCTGATTGGTCTGACTCTAGCCAAATGATTTTTGATCATCAAACTTATATAGGGGCAAGCATGGAAAGAGTGTTAAAGCAAAATTATGATCGCCAAGAGCAATGGAATCAGTCTCATATGTATGCTCATCAAGAGGAGGTAAATTACCGTTACATCGATGACCGAAATCGACATATGCACGACGCTTGGCAAGCGGGCCAACCAGTTTTCGCGGATCCCCTAATTGTGGAGTACACCATTCTACCGCCTCATGATGGTAGTGTGTCATATCCCACCCCACCATTGCATCATTCTCAATGGGTGGATCCACATACGGGCATGAGAGGATCTATACCAAGTCAACAAGCCGGTGATCAAGGTGGTGAAGGTGGTAGTAGCAGTAGTGCATTTGGGTTTGGCAAGTTTTCAGATATGTTGACATCCATCTTCGGCCCTCCTCAGCCGCGCTATTACTGATCAGGTCGTGTTTTGTCCCATTTTGTACATTTTTGTATATACATGCTTTGTGTTTTGGGTTTGGACGGATTGGGTGGTGTCTTGAGGTGTTTAGTTGATGGATTGTGGAAGTTGGAGGCATTAGTACTTTACGTTATAATTTATAAAAAAAAAGTTGATGTTCTGATGCTTAAGCGTTCTTCCCTTTAAAAACATACATTAGGGACAATGTATCCCAAATGTGGGGATGAGGGAAATTTTTGAAAAAAAAAAAGTTCCTGAAGTTTTAAAGTCAAGCGAAAAATGGTCCAAAAATTGAACATTTGATTATTAAACCGCATGACACATCGGCAACCCATATTTCTCTTTTCTTTCTTGGTGAGAGTTTAAGCCATTTCTTTGAATTATTAGAATATATTTCCCTTGATAAGAATGGCATTGGGTGGGGGTGCATGAGAACTTGTACTGGAATGCGGTTTGAGGCCCTAGCTTGATATGAATATGAAAAGGATAAGGGCATTTAGGTAGCCTCGTCATGGTGTGTGCGAGTATGAGATTTGGGGGGTTGGACCTCATAAATTGTATATATGAGCATGGTAGTGACTGGGACGGGGTTTGGACATTTAGTAGCCACTTTGAGCCTAAAGTTGATTAATTGTTAACCCAAGACTAGTTCCCTAAAAATTCACCTGCATTTAACCCGGTCGAGTACCGTTAGTAGTCGTTCAAGTATGTGTTACACTATTTCAATGGTTAGTATGTCAGGTTGTTTGTTAAAAAAAAGAGAGAGACAAAAAGAAAGAGAAGAAAAAAAAGAGAAAAAAATGAATGAAAAGCAAGTGAATGTATGGTCTTATATATAGAGGTTTGTGTTTTCAGGCATGTTTGCTTAGTTTGTTTAGTTTGTAATAAAAAGACCGGGTTGAATCATGCGCTACTATACATATATATTTCCATTTCCTACCCATATGCCCAGCCATGTTACAATCGTTAAAGTCCCTTTGATTCACATGCATGTTTTAGCAACTTTTAGGTGAAGGATCGATTTAGGTACAAGCTTATTGTTGTGCAACGATCCGTTTGCTGTAAGTATGATCTAGCCATCCTTGCTAGTTATTACTTGTCACCGAGAAGAGAGTTATTGTGAGGGGTGTGTTATGTGCGGTTTTAAGAAAGAGTTAGTAAAATAGGACATGTGTTTGCTTGGTGTGTATTTAATCGCTTGGGTGAATTATGTTTTATATGAATGGGTTGCTTGGGACAAGCAACGGTTAAGTGTGGGGATGTGAAGGGTGATCCATAAGACAATCCTTAAAGGCTGTAAATCAACAAATATCTCACATTTAATACGGTTAATTGTTAGAATGTGATAACTACAGTATGATTGGCCTTGCAGGTGAAAACGAGCATAAGAAAGTGGTTTAAGAGTGCTTGGATGGAAGCTCATATATGGCGGAAATATTTGGAAGAATCAACATTTGACAAAGAAGAAAAGAAAGGAAATTCTAGTCTCCGCAGTAGCCTACGGCTGGTGCCGTAGGTTACGGTCTATGCTGAAGAAGATCAAGGGAGCCGTAGTCTAGACACTTTCTGCCGTAGGAGACTTCTGATGGCACCGTAGCCTATGGCTATTGCCGTAGGTTACGGCGTCGTGCTGCGAGAAAAATGTATCTGCATATTTTTATTGAGTCTTAAAGGGTCTTTCCATTCCCATTCATCCCCATTCGGTTACAGAGAAGTTTAGAGGCGAAATTTGGTGTTCTCTTGGTTTGAGACAATTTTTTAACAAGTGGTTGGTGTTTTGATTACATGAACATTTATCTTTGTTTGATGATGATTTCCCAAGGCATAGGATGGTCATTTGTTCCTAAACTATTTACATAACCAACTTGTAATTTGACATTTAATTAGTTAATCTTAGTTCGTAAAATCAAACAACGAAAATTCTGAATTTACTTTTATTGCAACTTAGCTTAATATAGTTAATTAGCAATCCATTTAGGTAACGCATATTCCACAAACTCCCTGTGTTCGATACCCACTTACCGCTAACTATTGGTAGTAATTGGATTAAATTTGACTGAGACTTTGACCTTACGTCATCACACACTCATTAAATCAAGCCTCTCTTGATAAGTGTGCTGATTTAGTGGGTGATACTCTATTGCCAGATCTAAATTTCACAAATTTAGATCTTTCCAATCAATTGCTGTCATCCCTCAACTCAGGATCCACAAGTCACACCCCACCACAAACATCATTAGAAGTGTTGATACAAGGGTGAAAACAAGAGGACAAACCCATGACAAAAATGTTTGTCTATACTCTTGCTTCTTGTCCCAGATAGAGCCAAAGAAAGTTGATGAGGCTTTGAAGGATGGAAGTTTGGTTGAAGCAATGAAGAGGAGCTGCTTTAATTCAAAAGACAAAAGGTTTGGAACCTATGTCTTCTTCCTCAGGGGAAGACTACCATAGGAACCAAGTGGGTTTTTAGAAACAAGAAAGATGATAAAGGACTTGTCATCAAGAACAAGGCCAGAATAGTTGTTCAATGATACACACAAGAAGAGGGAATTTGCTACACAGATGTTTTTGCTCCTGTGGCAATACTTGAAGCTGTAAGAATATTCCTGGCTTTTGCTGCATCCAAGGATTTCAAGGTCTACCAACTTGATGTCAAGTGTGCTTTCTTATATGGGGTGATTGATGAAATGTATGTCAAACAACCACCTGGCTTTGCAGACCCAGATCATCCGGATTATGTTTGTATCAGCTATTGGGATGATTAACTTTGAGTAGATTTTCTTAAACTTAAATCAACTTTATTTCTAAAACCTGTTTGTCCTAAGTTGTCTATTTTATCACCTTTATAAGCCCAGTTTATTTTGGAAGAAAATCTTTAAAATGATATTCCTTAGATTTTTGAATTTTTTTCCAAACATATTTTCTTTTGGAAGATTTCAAGTTGTCTTCGATAGAACATTATGTCTTCAAGTCAAATAACTACTTATAAGAAATTTACATTTGAAAGAAATTCTAAGATATCTTATTTAGCTTAAATATGCTTCTAAGTACTTACATGTATTTGAAGGACAATTTTCTTCCGAAAGCAATTAAGTCTCGGAAGATTTATTCTCTTTAGAATAAAACTCCCAAGTATTAATCTCTTCCGAAACCAAACATGTCTCGGAAGCAAAATTCTCTAAGTATTTTTCTTCCGAAGCAAAATTTTCATAAATCTTAAGAATATCTTCCGAAGCCAAATTCGCTTCGGAAGCTTTTCTTAAAACTTTCGAAGCAAAATTACCTTCGGAAGATTTTCAACTTCCAAGAAAACTACCATTTTGGGCACTTTTTTAGAGGTGGGACCGACATTCGGATTTCAAAGTTTATTCATTTGCTTTAACTTTGTCTCAAATCAATTTCATATACATTCTCTCAACAGGTCCTCCCTCTTTTCACTATCCTCTTCATCTGCATTTTTCTCTAACTAATTTCACCCACAAACCACCTTTGTTCTTATCTTCCTTCTCTGTAAATCTACCTCAAATGGACAACCCTGACCGCAGAAACCAACCCGATTTCTCCATGCATCTTTACAGGCAACATAATCAAGTTGCTCAGGTAGACTCTGAGAAAGATCCTGGTTTCTCAGAGGTTTGCCGTTACCTTTCTTTGTCGAACTGCTTCACCTCCCTCACAATTGATCCTCCTCTCTATGAGGATCAGTTGCTGGAATTCTGGAGGACCTGCCAAGAGGTCATCATGGATGGGGAGAAGGCACTGTCTGCCATAGTGCAGGGGAGGACAATATTCATCACTCCAGCTTCCATAAACACTCATCTTCAGCTGGATGATGTAGAAGGTGATTTGTCCTTTCCAAAATCTGCAGTTAACCACTCCTTTGAGTAGATGGGCTATCAAGGTGACTTCTCAGTCAGGACCTTCAGAAATGGGAAGGTCTCCTCTCATTGGAAGTACCTCCTCCATGTGGTTATCCATAGCTTATCCAACAAGCAAGGAGGTTGGGACCAGATTCCAGAAGACCTTTCTTTATAGTCCATGGGATGGTTCAGGGGGTCAAGTTCACGTATTCACATTTTGTGTACATTAATTTACTTGCAAGCTTAGACTCCTTAGAATATTACATGTTCCCTAGATATGTCCAGCACATTCTCAACTATGAACTGGGCTCACAGTTGAGAAGAACAGGTAATGTTCTAAAATTAGGACAGATGAGCCCGACATCTTCAAGACTATGAGGAAGCCAACTGTTGGCTTCTCAGGGGGAGAAACAACCCTTGTCCTAAAAATGTTAGAGCTCATTGCTCAAGGTGACAACCTAGCAGCACCACCTAGTGTTGAACCCACACCTTTTACTTCCCAACCACCAATACAGCCAAAAATAACCATCACCTACCAAAGAAAATCCAAACGAACCCCTACACATGCTACTCAGTTTGTGCAGGCCCCTATATCATCACCCATATAGGAGGAAGTGGACACTGGAGCTCCCACTTCTCCTAAGGAGAAAACCACTCCCATCTCACTAATGATCAGTGCTAAGGTTCCTCATGCTCAACATGATGAGCTCACAACCCGCACAGCCTTAAGCCTTCACTCAGAGTCTCAAAACTCTAGTGAACAACCTTTAGGGGAAAGTTACGATCCCCAGCCTCTTGATCTAAACCAACCAATCCCAAACCTTAAATTCTATGATAATGAAGAAATGGGCTTCAGTGAGTATCATGAGTCTCTCTTCTCCACCCCTGCTTAAGGAGAGATGAGTACTCCTGTTTCTCCAATTTCTAGCCGACATCATCCACCTACTACTGAGGTGGATCTCCTTGAACCTATTCAGGAGGTCTATATGGAAGAGGCTCTCACTTTAGTAAGTGATTACATCATTCAGACCTCAACCATGGCAACCCAGCCTCTTGACACTTCACTTGAAGTTGTCATGATGCAGGGGAAATCCAGCAGCCAAGAACAAAGTGCTGGTGATGAGGAAGAAGACCTTGATCCTATTCTCTCATCCCCCCATGATTCTTCTGATGAAGATGAGGGGAGTCTAAAACTAAAGGTGCAAAAACTGACAAAAACATGCACCTATTTAGTCTCAAAGATAAGTCACCTGGAATCTCAGGTGACTGTCTTACAAAGGAGGGTCAATGACCAGCAACTTGAGATCACCGATCTCAAGGGAAAGTTAGCTGAGAGACCACTCAGGAGAACTCAACCAGGTCCATAAGAACCTGTGGATGTGATAGACCCAACCCCAAGCTCACTTATGCAAGAAGGTGATGCTACCAAAATGGGGGAGAAAGTCCAAACAATCACAGAACCTGGGAGTTCTTCATAGAGTATGGACTTTGAGGATTCACCGCCCTCACTTACAATGGTCCTTACTCATTAACCTCCTCAAGTCTACATGAATATGGACTCACTTGCCCAAGTCTACATAGATGTGGACTCACTCATACAAAGTTTGTTTGAGGAGGGTATTCCCAGGGCTATGCCTACCCCATCTCATCACTCTAAGAATCCAATCATGGGATGGAGGTATGACATTGCTAGAAAAGCTCTTGTCATCTCTAGATCTCAGGGTCAACAGGAAATTTTCAACTTTTTTAACCTGAGCTTCTATGAGAGCATCCATCTGATTGATCTTCAACTTGTCAATCCAAGTCAAAACAGACAAGATGCAAGATTAGCAGATAGGATTCAAGAAAGGGTGCTAGAAGAATTCAAGCTAAGGTCAAGACTATATAGATAAAGGCTAGCAGGTAAGATTTTTGATCAACTAGATGTCGAGGTGGACCCTAAGATTAGCTTTGAAGAGGAAGCCTTGACTAAAGGCTCAGAAGTTGAACTTGACTTTTGTTTATTGTCATAGCGAAACATACAACCAAAGAAAACTGTTTTCTTTTAAACTTAAAATGAATCCTTTTGTCAAAAGGTATTAAACTCAAACTTGCAATGAATTTACAGGTGCCAACATTGGTACCTGATATAATCTCAGCTTCTAAAATATGATTGCAGAGTGATATAACCTTAAGTCTAGTTCCATTACACAAACCACTTCTTTGATCAATTTTTCTCAAAAGCATGACGGGAACACCAACCTATAATACTAAAGAGTAATTTGGTAATCCAGAAACCTTTATTCCGTTTTGAAAATCCGAAGAGCATAAATTCTCTTCGAATGTATCATTAATATACTATTTGGTTTATATAATCAAAAATGAGGTATTCTTTTTCATCAACTGAAAAAAACAAAAGTACATGATTAATGATTTCTTGAGCAACTTCGTTTTTTTGGAGTAAGAATTGCCATCTCTGAAAAAAAAAAGTTGGGTTTTAAAAATTACTAATGATAGAAGAATACACAAACTCGATTAAATCTTAGATAAGATCGACCAAATTAGTAATAAGAAGATCGTGTGGTATATCTATCGTAGCGTCCCCATCATTTGATTCGCCAAGATCACCTTCACCTAAATTTAATAGCCAATTTGCAAAGTTATTTGTTTCTTCGATATTGCATCGGTAGGCACCAACAGTTAGTCTCATGTTTTTTTGTGAGAGTATGTACCATGCACTTTTGCCAAATATACGAAGAACTTAATGATACGTTTACAATATCTTATCTATTACCATTCACAATCATCAATGAACTTAATATATAAATTTCATCACTAAAAAGACTTATCAGAGAAAGAATCACAACTCAAATTTATGAGAATTTGGTAAAAATACTCAAATTCCTTCTACTTGTCAAGAATCACAAACACCAACTAAAAGCAATAAAATTTACATAAATTAACCAAAATCAAGACAATTGGGAATGAAAACCCTATACATTAAAGGTCGAAGGGAGATCACAACATATACAGATCATAAAAGTGGTACAAAATTGTAAGAATATTGAAAACCGATACTTTTGTAAAAGTGATCGAGTATGACATAATTTTTAACAAGTCATTGATAGGTCAATTCGTGAGCTAGATATTGGGTGGGTGTCAGGATATTAATATGAAAAAATTCAGATTTGAATAATATACACCTAAAAGTTATATGCAATAATGAGATTAATTTCGAATTGTTTTGACCTTGTATTAAATGTGTATTATTTAATACTAACTTTAGTAAACCCGTATATTATATGGGTTGAAAAAAATAAAATATTAAACATAATAAAAACTTATTAAGTATAAAATAATATTATAAAATAAGATTTGATTAAAATTACATATGAGTAATAACGATAAGTAATAAAATAATGATATCAAGTTAAACTTTTTTTCCAAAAAAATTAAATATTTTTTTAAAACAAACTGTATTAAGAAATGACAATTTTAAAAGGTTCTTATTATAACTTCTAATTTTAATTATTTTTAATTTATAAAAAATTTTACTTTTTAAAAACATCAATTTTAAAATATTTCATATTTTAAAAAAAGTTTGATGTTTTAAAAAAAATCTTATTTATAAAAGTTTGTTTTCTAGAAATAACAGTAATAAAAAAGTATCTTTATTAATTTATTAAAAAAATTAATCTAAAAAAGAATCAAAATTATTTCATATTTATTAATTTAGGTAATTATTTACGATGAGAGAGAGGCGGGAAATCAAACTTAAAGGGTCTAGAAATATGTCAAGTGTCTCTCTAAGTTACCTTTTTAGTATTATATATAGATTTTTATCTACTTTAATTTTTTTAATTAATTGTCCTATGATAATTATTGTTATTGTATAACAACTTTTTCTCTGCCTTTCAAAATTGGATTTTAAATACAAATTATTACTTTTTTAGTCAATATAAGGAAGTGGTGATCGTTTCTATCATTTGCACTAATTTGAATTAAAATTTGTCATAGTTATCGCACTTTCAAGTTCAAATAGTCATAATTTACTACTAATTTGAATTAAATTTGTTATTTGTTTGTCCTTTGGTAACATATGATCTGAATATTTTTGGAGGCGTAATACCAATTATAAATTTATAAATAAATATGTTTCCATAATAGATTAGTATTGATTTTACAATAATTATCGGATTTATTAGTTTTTTATTTGACTATATTTATTTAAATCACAGTTAAAAGAATATTTTAATCAACTTTAAACTACTTTTCACATATACAAATCAGTTTTTACATTTTATAAAGATACAAACATGAAAAAATTTAAAATAACCATCGTATGAAATATCATTTACTAATTACAAATTATGAATTTCCTTAATTATGTAAACAACACAAGTATAAAATTTCATTTAAAATTTTTGAAATTCCTTTATTATCTAAATAACTTTCCAAATATTATTCAATTAATTTTAATTACCTATGTCTGTAAATAGACATGCTAAATCATTGATTTCCTTCAGATTACAAGCTTAGAAATTATTGTGGAATTCTTCATGTTGCACAGTCGTATCCTATTACTAATGCTTCAATTCTTTTTCAATTATTCACAAAGTATTAACATTATTGTTCTTATTTTGATAAAAGTTAAATGGCTTCATATCAAATCACATTTTTTAAAGATCTGGATATCAAGGTTCGTTCTTTTACAATTCATGGCTGTGTAATCAGAGTTTGACGACAACAGAGTAAACATATTCCAAAAGGCACATACTCGATTGAAATGATAATTGTCGATGAGCAGTTAACAAACCAATAGTCACATTTTTTAATCTGAACAATACATTATTTTAAGCTAATAATACAAATACTTTTACCGTTTCAATTTTTTCAAGGGAACCCGTATGCATGCAAGTTGTCAGAGTAAATAGTTCTCAAAATTTGAAAAGCATTTAGAGGAAGATAATTTCTTGAAAATCACCTCACCAACTTCATGAAAAAAATACTAATGACTTCAAGTATGTGGATAGTCCATATAAAATCTGTATTTTTTACAGTACTAATATGTGAAAATTTTGAGAGCTGTTATGCACTATCATTCACCTCACTTTTAGATATTAAGGATGGAAATACTCCTTTAAATGAAACATTTGGTATTTTCCTTTTTTCTATTTTGAATATTTTTTAAAAATATGTTTTCATGATATAATTCACTCTACTAAAACCATATGTTTGTAGATGTTATTGGATCTGTTTTGAGGATATTTGATACGACTGTTAGCGTTGAATAAAAGGGAAAGAAATCACAAAGGCTAACAATGGAGATTGGAGATTCGCAATGTACTATACTTACATTTTATATTTCTTGTCATGTACTCTATCAGAAAGTTAATATTAACTATTTTGCAAGAACAAAACTATCTTTGTGACTTTATGTGACGAATATGCAGATTAGTTTTCAACTTACGTATGAAGAAATCCAAATGTTGATAAGATAATTATTGTTCTTCGGTTTGGAAGACTTCAGTGTTTTGGTGGTAAACTATATTTCATGTTCATAATTTCTCAATTATTATCGTTTTGGCACTTATTTATTTAGGATAACTGTAAGCATTCACATGTAAAGTACAAGGAAGTTACTTCATAAGATTTGATACGGTGAATTATGCTAGGTATCAAATCTTCCGAAGCCAAAAGACCAAATTTTCCGGAGCTTCAAAGACAAAGTCTTCCAAAGCCAAAAACTGATTTCTTTAAAAGACAGAGAAGACATGCTTTTTCTGAATCATCTTATGGCAAAAGCTGATTACTTTCCGCTACCACCTCTAAAGACTCACCAACTTAGATGAGTTGGTGAAAAGTCCATACTTTTGTCAAATTATAGATTAAGGTCTTATGTCTTTAACTTTCTACTTTTGTACTTTTATCCTTTTTTGTATTCGATAAAGATGTGAGCTATGGCATGTCATAGTAACTAGTCAAAAGGCAATTTGTCTTTTGACTTTACATTGATCTTGTTGTCTAGATTAGTGTTTCCAACTAGCCTTCAAAGTATGGCCAGCTGTAGGATGTAGTATAAAGTATCTCAAGTACTTGTAATTTCAATGTAAGATTTGTAACATTTAGTAAGAACTTGAGAGCAATATACATCATTCTTGAAAACCATATTATCTTGTTCTTGTTCTGTTCTTTACTTGTGTTCTTTGTTTCATCATAAGTCGGTTTCCTATTTGTTCTGCTAAGTGTTTTAACTCTCCTAACACTGTGAAACTATTGCATTGACCCCCTTCACTGGTCCTGCAATTGGTATCAGAGCATTTCAGCCTCTTGATTGTAAGATCTCACAATCTTAGATCTCTTCGGTTTCACAAAACACTTACCAGTTCAAATGGCAACTCTCTCAAAGGCTGATATGGAAACCTGTACCATGACAAAGTCTCCACTAATCACTCCTGATGACTTTGATACTTGGTGCCAATATATGGAAGGGTTCATCAAGTCTCAAGACAGTAGGATGTAGAGATTTGTTGTTAAAGGACCTCATATCCCAAGCACCTCTTCAGCCACTGCTGGAGGTGGGATGATTTCAAAGGAAATAGCTGACTATTCTAAGGAAAATTGGAAGTAAGTTGATGTAGATCAGAAAGCAATGACCGCTCTCCAAACTGCTCTTCCAAACTTTATATACAAAGGCTTTAAGAAGTGCAAAACTGCTAAGCAACTTTAGGATGCACTGAAACTTATGTATGAGGGGTCTGAGAAAGCCAAAGAAAACAAGAAAGACCTCATGAAGTAGCAGTTTGAGAACTTTGCCTACAAGTCAAGTGAAACTATGACTTAACAATACTTTAGGTATGTTGAGATTGTAGATACTCTCATGGATGTTAGAGTAAAATTTAAGAATAGGGACTGTGAGGAAGTTCATGTTCTCTTTTCCTAGACAATGGACTCACTACTGTGTGGCCATTAAGAGAACTGAAAATCTCTCTACCCTTACACTCACAGAGCTATATGGTATCCTTAGTGGCTACCAGATGGAGATGAACATGCGAAACCCATCAAGCAGCTCTTCCAACAATCAACAGATTTTAGCCCTACATGTGATTAAAAGGGATAGTAGAGAACCAAAACATCATTTTATCTGCTACCCTGACAACTCATAAAAGGGTCCTTTCATCACCTTCCCTGAGACACCAAGGGAGAGCTACATCCAAGGAAGCCCATTCCAAGAGACAAGCTTTTCTTAAGCCTTGGTTTCTACTGATGAAAGTTGTGGCAACTTTCTATTCATCCTTGAAGACTTGGATTGTATTCATCCAGATGACCTGGAGTATATGGAGATAGTCCAGCAAATGGCTTTTCTCACTCATAGAGCCAAGAAGTTCTACAAGAGAACTGGAAGGAAGTTTCCCAACAATGTATCTTGTGGAAAGTTTGGACTGGATAAAAGCAAAGTGAAGTGTTACAACTATAACCAAATGGGACACTTTGCTAGGGAGTGCAAGGCACCAAGGACTAATGGTGGCCAAGCACAATCCAGGCCAAACTACACTAATACTGCTCCCGAATATAAGGAGCCAAGCCAACCAAAACAACAAACTGTTGTTGTTGTTGAAGAAGTAGGCTTTGACTGGAGTGTTCAGGTTGAAGATATTTCTCCCAACCAAGCACTAATGGCTGATCATGAAGAAGCCAAGGTATTAGAACATCTTTATACTCCTAAATGCATTGCTAAAGTAAATATGTATAGGTCCTATAACCTGGAAATGAGATCTGACCTTGAGTCCTTGAACATTTTAAAAGCTGATTTCAATAGAGCTGAAAATGATTATTAACTTAAAATAGAAGATTTAGAGAAAACAATTTCAACTTTTAAGCATGAGTACATAAATTACTAGACTCAAATCAAAGATCTTATTACCAAGTTAACTGAATGCCAGGCTGAGCTTTTAATCTGCAAAGCCAAGGCAGAAAAGTATGTTCTTGAAGTGGAAACCTTCAAAAACATCATAGCTTCATCCATGCATGCAATGATTTTTTATAAGAACAGGAAGGGATTAGGTTCAAGTGAGATAGCTCCTCCATACACATTACTATCTGTAAGACCTCCAAGGTTTGGAACTTGTCAAGATGAGCTACTCCTCATAGACCCCATCCCAGAAGAGGATGAAGATGAAGAAGAGAGAGTGAAGGATGGATCTGGAGTGAAGAAGATCATACTAAGAATGGTCACTATTCTCCTAGAGAGAAGAAAGAACCAAGGATGACCAAGTCTGATAGGAAGCACTTGATCAGGGCAGCTAAAAGAAAATCAAAGAAAGCCCAAAAGATCAAGACCACCTTCAACTCTAAGCAAAAGTAAGTTTTTATCTTTGCTGGATTTGAATTGGTAAAGACTGAAGACTCAACAATAGACTCTAGTACCAGGAGTCCTATTTCATGTCCAAATCATCCTTGTCAAGAGAAGAAGGCTAATCAAAAGTGCACCACTACTGCACAGCCTGAACCATCCAGTTCCAAGAGCAAGCCTCACCCTAAAAAGTCTAATGCATCATCTGTAAAGATGAAAAAAGAAGTGGAAAGAGATCAAGCTCAGCTTCCTACTCAGAAGAAGACTCTTAGAAGTATGTCAACTGAATGTATCATAGGTGGTAGTACTTCTCAATTTGCTAAGGCATCTACAATCCCAAAAGTACCATCCATATGACCAAGAAGAAAACTTCTAAGAAGAAGAAGAAGATAGCTTCGAAAGGAAAATATCTTCCTTTCAGAAGCTCCAAAGTGAAGAAGAAGATAAGTGAAAACTTACCTTTGAAAGAAAAGTTGGTCTCGGAAGAATGCTTTTGAAGTACTAAGGTCTGCTGCATTAGATGTAAAAGCATCTGAAGGTCCAGTCTCCAAAACTTTCAAAGTCAACAAAACTTCCGAAGTCTTGAAAGCCAAGTTTAGTATTCCAAAGATGGTGTGGAAGATGAAGGAAGGTGATGTGACTAAAAGTTATTCATCAACAATAGAAAATGATCCTAAGAGGATCAATTACTGTTGAATTATCTTCAGTTCACTTTGACAGGCCCAAGATCAAAAAGGCTTGGGTTTCCAAATGTAACTAACCATCTCTTTCTGTGCAGGAACAGTTGAATACCAAAGGAAATGTATGGATTGATAGTGGCTGTTCTAGGCACATGACAGGCAATGGCTCTTTTCTTCATAATTTTGAAAGAATTAATGAAGGGCCAGTTGCTTTTAGAGGAGAATGAGGTGGTTACATTACTAGAAGGGGCAGAGTCCCAAATGGTAAGCTCAGCATTAAAAAGGTAAACTATGTTAAGGAGCTTGGGTACAATCTCTTGAGTGTATCCCAATTTTGTGACAAGAGACATAAAATGCTCTTTACTAAGCATAATTGCATTGTTCTCAAGCCCGGGGTGGTCATTCCTCAAGAGCATATCCTGCTCAGAGCCCCCAGAAGAGGGAACATGTATAAGTTGGATTTGCAGGAAACATCCCCATTAGAAGAAGTTTCTTGCTTTATATCTAAACCCAATAGTAATGAGTCTTTCCTCTGGCATAAAAGAATGTGCAATGTAAACTTTAAGAATATGAATAAATTAATTAAGAATGATTTGGTAACCAGAATGCCAAAGAAAGAGTTTACAAGTGATGACCATTGTGTTGCATGTATGAAAGGGAAGCAACATAAAGTATCTCACAAGCCAAAGAAAAGGAACTCCATCACTACTCCCCTGTACTTGTTACATATGGATCTCTTGGCCCCACCAGTGTAATGAGTCTAGGAAGGACCTCATATTGTTTTGTGATCACAGATGACTTCACAAGATACACTTGGGTCTTCTCCTATAGAACTAAGGATGAGACCCCTGAGATCTTGAAGAGCTTCATTCTTAAAATTAAGAATCAATGTGATCATAAGGTCAAAATCATAAGATGTGATCAAGGAACTGAATTCAAGAACCAAATCCTTGATACATTTTATGATGAGAAAGGTATTACAAAACAATACAGTGCTCCCAGGACTCCTTAACAAAATGGTACTGCTAAGAGTAGAAACAGGACACTTATTAAAGCTGCAAGAACCATGCTATCTGACACTAAATTTCCCATCACCTTCTGGGCAGAGGTAGTCAACACTGCCTACTATGTGCAAAACAGAGTTTTAGTAGTCAAGACTCATGTTAAGACTCCTTATGAGCTATGGCATAAAAATAGACCTTTCATTGGTTTCCTCAGGTCATTTGGACGTCCTTGCACCATCTTGAATACCAAAGATCAGATAGCCAAATTTGCTGAGAAATCAGATGATGGACACTTTATTGGATACTCTTCCCAAGCTAAGGCTTATAGAGTATACAATCTTAAAACTAAAGTATTTGAGGAGTTAGCCAATGTGACTTTCAGTGAGCACACTCCTAATATGAAAGATTCTTGTCCTGATTGGCTGTTTGATTTTGATTTAGTTACCAACTATTTTAACAAATCTTGTGAAGATGTTTTAGGATCTATAGGTAGCTAATCAATAGGAGATTTTGATCCAAGATTTGAGCTAAGAAGACCAAGTCAAAAAACTACTTCAGCTCCAGTGGTAACAAACCCTGCAGTTGGTAATCCTGTCAGCACAACAATGACAAACTCTTCAGCTGATACATCTGAGGTGCCTACAATTTCTAGCAATAGAACTCAAATAAAGAAGTTTCCAATGTAGGAGGAGATAGAGGTGGTAATAGTGATCAAGAATTTCTTGATACTAATAACCACTCCATAAAACACAATATCAATGATGTCATACTCTCATTGGATCAAGTCTCTCTTGATAAGTGTGTTGATATGGTGGGTGATACTCAATCACCATATCTGAATTTCACAAATTTAGATCTCTCCAACTAACTTGTTGTGATTCTTCAACTGAGAATACACAAGTCACATCCCACCATAAACATCATTGGAGATGTTGAGACAGGGGTGAGAACAAGAGGACAAACCCATGACAAAAATGTTTGTCTTCACTCTTGTTTCTTATCCCAGATTGAGCCTAAGAAGATTGATGAGGCTCTAAAGGATGGAAGTTGGGTTGAAGCAATACAGGAGGAGCTGCTTCAATTTAAAAGGCAAAATGTTTGGAACCTATGTCCTTTTCCTTAAAGGAAGACCATAATAGGTACCAAGTGGGTTTTTATGAATAAGAAAGATGATAGAGGACTTGTCATCAAGAATAAGGCAAAACTAGTTGTTCAATAGTACACGCAAAAAGAGGGGATTGAGCACACAGATGTTTTTGCTCCTGTAGCAAGACTTGAAGCTATTAGGATATTCCTTGTTTTTGCTGCATCCAAGGATTTCAAGGTCTACCAACTTGATGTCAAGTGTGCCTTCTTAAATGGGGTGATTTATAAGGAAGTGTATGTCAAACAACCACCTAGCTTTGTTGACCCAGATCATCCTGGTTATGTCTGCAAGCTTGACGAAGCTCTCTATGGACTGCATCAAGCTCCAAGGAAGTGGTATAAGACACTATCACAGTTCCTTTGTCAGCATGGCTATAAGAGGGGTACTATTGATGGAAGACTCTTCATTAAAGGAATAGGAAATGACTTGATGTTGGTCCAAGTTAATGTAGATGACATCATCTTTAGGTCAACTAATCCAAAGCTCTGCAAAGACTTTGAGAAGCTAATGAAGAACAGATTTGAAATGAGTACCATGGGGGAACTCAACTTCTTTCTAGGAATTCAAGTGAAGCAGGTTGACAATGGCATCTTCATAAATCAGTCAAAGTATGTGCAAGACATACTTACCAGATTCCATCTGACTGAGTGTAAGGTTACTAAGACAACCATAGTTAGAAACTACTCCCTAGGACCTGATCTTGAGGGGGAGTGTGTCGACGAACATCTCTACAGGGCTATGATTGGGTTTCTTTTGTACCTCACAGCCAGCCGGCCAGGTATGATGTCTGCTACATGTATTTGTGCAAGATATCAAGCCAAACCCAAGATGGAACACCTGGTTGATGTTAAAAGGATTCTTAGATATCTCAAAGATGCTCCCAAACTAGGCCTTTGGTATCCAAAGAATTCTGACTTCAATTTGTATGCCTATACAAATAGTTACTATGGTGGTTGCAACATGACTACAAAGTCTACTTTAGGGGGATGTCAATTTATTGGTGAAAGGATAGTCCTATGGCAATACAAGAAACAATCTTGTGTGTCTGCATCAACTACTGAAGCTGAATACATTGCTGCTGCAAGCTGCTATGCTCAAGTGCTTTAAATTCATAATCAGATGCTGGACTATAGATTCAACTTCAAAAAGACTCCCATTCACATAGACAACAATAGTGCTATCTCTATTACAGGGAATCATGTACAGCACTCAAATACAAAGCACATCAACATCAAGTATCATTTGATTAGAGATAATTTTGAAAAGGATTGATAAAACTAGTCAAAGTTAACACAAATAAATAATATGCTGATCTGTTCATAAAAGCTTTTGACGAACAGAGATTTAAGTATCTTGTATTAGCTATTGGGATGATTAACTTTGAGTAGATTTTCTTAAACTAAATTCAAGATTACTTTTTCAAATATGTGTGTCTTAAGTTGTCTATATCATCACCTATATAAGCCCAGTTTACTTTGGGAAAAAATTTTCAAAATGATATTTCTTAAAATTTTGAAAATTTATGATATACTTTCTTTCGGAAAACATTAAGTTGACTTCAAAAAAAAATTATGTCTTCAAAACCAATAGCTACTTACTAAGAAGTGACTTCAGAAGAAAATTATGTCTTCAAAACCAATAGCTACTTACGAAGAAATTTACCTTCGAAAGAAATTTTAATATATCTTCTGAAGCTTAAATATGCTTCTAAGAACTTATATGTTTTGAAGGACAATTTTCTTCTGAAAGCAATTAAGTCTCGAAAGCTTTATTCATCCTTTGAATAAAAATTTGAAGTTTAATATCTTCTAAAACCAAATATATCTTGGAAACAAAATACTCTAAGTATTTTTCTTCCGAATAAAATTTTTATCAAGCCAAGGATTATCTTTCGAAGTGAAATTGGCTTCAGAATTTTTTCTCAAAACTTCTGATGACAAATTACCTTCGGAAGATTTTAGACTTCCAAGAAAACTACCTTTTTGGGAACTTTTTTAGAGGTGGGACCGACATCCGGATTTCAAAGTTTAGCCTTTGGCATTAACTTTGTCTCAAATCCAACCATATATATCTACCCTCAATGGCTCCCCCACTTTCTCCTTCCTCTTCATCTGCAAAAGTTCAAACCCTAAATTCGCCCATAAACCAACTTTGTTATTAGCTTTCTTAACTTCTAAGCTACTCAAAAGGGACAACCATGATCCCTGAAACCAACCAGATTTTTCCATGCATCTAAACAGGCAACACAATCAAGTTGCTCTCTTATCATCTAAATAAGATCCAGGTTTCTCAAGTGTTTACTGCTTCTTAGCTCACTCAAACTACCTCACTGCCCTCATAATAAACCCTCCATTGCATGAAGATCAACTCATTGAGTTCTAGAGGACCTGCCAAGAGGTCATCTTGGATGGTGAGAAGGTACTGTTTGCCATAGTGTAGGGGAAGACAATTTTCATCACTCCAGCCACCATCAACTCTCATTTGAGGCTGGATGATAAAGAAGGCTAGTTGTCCTTCCCAAAATCTGTTGTTAACAACTTATTCCGGTAGATGGGCTATGAAGGAGAGTGCTCTGTTAGAACATTCAAGAAGGGTAAGGTTTTCTCTCAATGGAAGTACCTTCTCCATGTGGTAATCCACTCTCTGTCCAACAAACATGGAGATTGGTACCAGATTCCAAAGGACTTATCCTACATAGTCTATGGGATGGTTCAAGGGGTCAAGTTCAAGTACCCAGAGTTTGTCTATACAAACCTGTTTGCTAACTTGAACTCCTTAGAGTACTATATGTTCCCTAGATATGTTCAACAGATTCTTAATTATGAACTGGGCTCATAATTAAGGGGAACAACTAATACTTTTAAATTGGGATAGATAAAGCCCGACATCTTCAAAATAATCAGAAAGTTCACTGTTTGCTTCTTAGGGGTAGAAACAGCCCTGGTCCCAAAAATGTTAGAGCTCATTGCTTAAGTTGACAAATTGGCAGCACTAGCCCCACAACTTCTACATCTGCACCACCCACACAACCACAAATAACCATCACCTACACCTGAAAATCCAATGAACCCCTACTCAGTCTACTCAGGTTAAACAGGCCCCTATAAAACCACCCATGTAAAAAAAAGTTGAAACAAGAGCTCCTACTTCTCCTCCTGAGGAGCAAACCACTCCCAGTACTTCTTTGATCAGTGCTGAGGTTCCTCATGCTCATCCGGATGAGCTCATTACCCTAACCTTAAGCCATCACTCTGAGTCTCAAAACTCAAGTGATCAACCTTCAGGGGAAAGCTGCCATCCCTTGCCTTTAGACTT
The DNA here is from genome assembly GCA_025506505.1 of Flaveria sonorensis. NCBI lineage: Eukaryota > Viridiplantae > Streptophyta > Magnoliopsida > Asterales > Asteraceae > Flaveria > Flaveria sonorensis. The sequence goes on from CM046435.1 coordinate 43,205,104, forward strand.
AAACCAACCCATTCCTGACCTTCAATTTTATGATGATAAGGATATAGGATTTAGTGAGTACCATGAGTCTCTCCTCTCCACCCCCACTTAAGGAGAGATGAGTGCTCCTAAATCACCCATATCTAGCCCACATCATCCAACCCCAACTGAAGTGGACCTCCCTTAACACGTTCAGGAATTTCATATGGAAGAGACTCTCACTTCTACAAGTGATTACATCATTAAGAACTCAACCATGGAAACCCAACTCATTGACACTTCTTTTGAAGCTATCATGGTGCAGGGGAAATCTAGTAGCCAAGAACCCCAAGTTGGTGATGAGGAAATCCCCCTATGATTCTTCTGATAAAGATGAGTGGAGTCTGCAACTAAAGGTGCAAAAACTATCTAAAACATGCACCTATTTAGTTTCAAAGGTAAGTCATCTGGAATTTCAGGTGGCTACCTTACAAAGACAGGTCAGTGACTAGCAACTTGAGATCACCGATCTCAAGGGCAAGTTAGCTGAGAGACCTATCAGGCAACTTGAGATCATCGATCTCAAGGGCAACTTAAGAGCACTGATCCTCTGTACAAGAGGGTGATGCTACCAAAAAAGGGGAGAAAGTACTACCTATAATCACAGAACCTAGAAGTTCTACCCAGAGTATGGACATAGAGGATTCACCACCCTCACTTGTAGTTGTCCATACTCAACAACCTCCTCAGGCCCATATTGATATGAATTCCCTTATTCAAAGCTTGTTTGAGGAGGACATACCAAGGGCTATGTCTACCCCATCCTACCATGCTGAAAATCCAATAGTGGGATGGAGGTATGATGCTGATAGAAAAGCCCTGGTGATCTCTATGTCTTAGGGGCAACAAGAAGTCTTCAACTTTCACAACCTGAGATACTATAAGAGCACCTATTTGGTTGACCTGCCACTTGCCAACCCAAGTCAAAACAGGCAAGCTGCAAGGTTAGCTGAAAGGAGTCAAGATAGGGTGCTTGAAGAGTTCAAAAAGAGAACCAAGCTATATAGACAGATGCTAGCAGGCAAGACTGTTGGTCAACTGGATGCTGAGGTGGACCCGAAGATTAGCTTCGAAGGGGAAACCTTGGCTGAAGGCCTAGTAGTTAAGCCTGTAAACCTTGAGACAAGAACTTCTTCAACACCAAGTGCCATCAGTGAGGCACCAGCTACTGAAGGTGTCTCACAACCTCTCTCTGGCCAGATCTCAAGTGCAACACCAAGCAATGAAGGCCAAAGCTCTCTCCACCCTAAGTCACATAGGCCAATGACTGACAAAAGAAAGAGGAAGATGACCTCTGAGGAGATTGAGGAGGTGATGCCCCCAGGACAAGCACTCAAGAAGATAAGTTGAAGGCAACCAGATTGAACTATCTGGGGTCTAAGAACTACAATATTATTGAACTCATCTCTCTTCCCTTAGAAGAACTAAATGAACTGACTGATATGGAAGTGTAAAAGAAGAGAAAGGAAGTTGAGGATGTAGAAATGCTCCTTAAAATCAAAGAAGAAAGAAGAAGAAAGAGATTGTATAAAGCTCCTACTCTCTCCCCAGTTCAAGAAAGCCTTGAGGCAGAGGCTGTGGCTACTGAGCAAGAAACTCAGATAGGTAGGGAACAACACAGGCAAAATATGATAACCTACCTAAGTGCCAAAGGCCTCTATCAGGCAGCAGACCTTCTTCCCCTATATATGAATACACTGAATTTGAATACCTCAAGCAGCTTGAGCAAGAGGTGCTAAAAGAGCAAAAGGCTGTTAAGAGTAAGATGAGGGAAAAGGCTGCAAAGTCAAAAGCCACCATCAAAGCAAATTAGAAAAAGTCTGCTGACAGACAGAACATAGTTATGGGTTCTCCAGAAGGAGACTTGGTCCAATGTCTCTATCCAGCATGGATGAGCACATTAGGGTGATCAAGCAGAAGATCAAGAGGGTGAGCTGGTTGACTTGCATTCTCCACCAAGTCAATCTGCACCTGAAGCTGAGGTCAAGGTTGAACCACAAGAGACAACTCAACCAGGACCTAGTGCTGCATTACAGCCAGCTTTATCTTCTGACCCATAACAGGGTCCTGATCCCTATCCTTCTGAACCTGTGAAGGAAAAGGACCCAATTGAGAAGTACAAACAAGAACCATCTGGTACTAAAGACCAGCCTTCTTAGTTAAAGTATAGAAAGAGGAAAAGAATGTCCATCATAAGGGACAAAAAGAAGAAGAAATCCAAGGCATCCACCTCTGCACCTCAGAATGGGTCAGAACATCCTAACGGTGCTCAAAAAGAGGCTGCTTAATAAATTCCACTCATTGTAGAGCCTCTTGCTACTGAGAGACCTATCTTGTCTTGGGTATTTGCTACTAACCAGATAGATGGTATGTCAATAGAGACCAAGGGGGTCAAGACGTGTACTTCTAGCAAAACATACTTGACCTCCCTCTACATGATCTTTATAACATGAGGAGGTACTTTGAAAGTCTGAGGAATCCTGACCAACTGATGATGAAGGGAATGGTCTTGATTATGATAAGGACTATCAACAGATGAAGATCAAGCTTCAAGGTTCTTCTTTGGTTTTGGTAGCATCAGCCTAGGGGGAATTTGTAAGGATTACACTTAGAGGCTGATGTAACCAAAGAGCTCTCAGCATTCACATGTTAAGTACAAGGAATTTACTTCGAATGATTTGATAAAACTCACTAAAATATGCTAAGTATCAAATCTTCTGAAGCCAAAGATGAAGTCTTCCGAAGCTTCAAAGACAAAGTCTTCCAAAGCCAATGACTGATTTCTTCCGAAGACAGAGAGACATGCTCCTTCAGAATCACCTTTTGGCAAAATCTGACTACTTTTCGCTGCCACCTATGAAAAGTCCATACTTTTGTCAAACTATAGATTATGGTTTTATGTCTGTACCTTTCTACTTTTGTACTTTTATCCTTTTTGTATTTGATAAGGATGTGAGCTATGGCATGTCATAGTCACTAGTCAAATGACAATCTTCCTTTTGACTTTACATTGATCTTGTTGTCTAGATTAGTATTTCCAGCTGGCCTTCAAAGTATGGCCGGTTGTAGGATGTAGTATAAAGTATCTCAAGTACTTGTAATTTCTATGTAAGCTTTGTAACACTTAGTAAGAACTTAACGGCAATATACATCATTCTTGAAAACCATATTGTATTGTTCTTGTTCTGTTCTTTACTTGTGTTCTTTGTTTCATCATAAGTCGGTTCCCTATTTGATCTGCTAAGTGTTCTAACTCTCCTAATACTGTGAAACTGTTGCATTAACCCCCTTCACAGGTCCTGCAATAACTTTTAGGAAGATCATAATTATTAACTATTGACATTTTTTCCCTCAAGTAAACCTTATGTTTCAATCGGTTAAAGCATAAAGCAGAGTGTTCATTAATAGCGACATTGAGGAAATTAAGTCGTTCAACGAACAGTAATATCATTATCATTACTACTTTGAAGACCTATATTATTCTTTTTCATACAATATAAATATACATGACAAATCTATCTATATATGCAAGTTCATCGTCATTTATAAGAATGACTTTTCTTCTCCATCTGTTTGTTCTTCTTCTTTGTTCGACTCTTTAAGCAATAAGTTTTTGGTTCAAAGTGACTTTGTTTGCAGAGATTATAAAGATTGAAGAGGTAGTTTTGTGTAGTTTTTATCTCTAAGTCTAATATTAATTTCATTAAAAACATAACCAACTATCTGTGCTACATATGTAGTCAAAATCTGTTATACTCGTCGATACAGTTGCTTATGTGGAACAACATTTCGAATGGTATTATGAAGTATTTACTAGGTGTACCGAAAAAGTTCAAAGGAATCTTGTTGAATGTTTGGATGCTAAGCGGTCAAATGAGACACAAGATAATAATTTTTTTATCTGTAACAGTAATGACCGTAAAGACAAACCTGTTTTTGTCACTCCAAATTGTGTTTTTTAAAAAAATTAATAATTGTTAATATAGTTTTCATTAATTTAGAGCATATGCATGTTAACAATTTAGGTTAAAACTGGGTATTACTGTTCAAGATTCATCTGGGTTGTTTCTCTGACCCTTTTTGATCGTGAAATAAAACGTTTATTTAAAAAGTCCACTAGATCTTTTTTTGAGAAGTTTGTTGAGGTAAACTTTTAAGATCACTAAATAATTCGATATTGCTTAATTATATATTTTTCATCGTTGGAATTAAACACATGTTTAGAAGTACCATTTTTTATTTTTTTCAAGTGGAGGGGGTTATAATAGGCCACTTCGTGATGAGTTTTATGAGTTGGTGGACAAGAATTTGCATTCAAGATCGACATAAAAGAATACAATCTCGAAAAAAATATAAAGTTTATGTCATATCAAAGTTAACTAATGACTCATCTATTATTGAAGAATTAGAAAAGAAAATTATACAAGATGAGGTAAATATATTTAGTTTTATATTCTGTTATTGAATGCAAAACAATTATATTAGTATTAAATTTATTCAAAATTATATATAATATTAATATGCATCTTCTCAATCTATAAACATGGTGCTGATAGTCCGTTGAATAATAATTTTGTAAATGATCAACCTTCACAAAACACGGTATTAGTAATTTAAATGCTTATAAACTAAATTTAAATCAATTCACACATATGTACAATTTATCCCATAAGTTTTGCTATTCGCATAAAAATAATACATTTTCCCTATTTCATACCAGGATGTTGTTCAAACACGGCTGATAATGCGACACCAATTTCAACAGTTGAGAAAGATAAGGGGAAACGTTCGTGTTCATCTTCAATCCAGGACAACATGTTTGAAAGGACCAAGTTAAAGAGAACGTTATGTGTTGTTTATAATTTAGATAAGGAGGAAAGTCAGTCCGCTAATAAAGTTCGTCCTCCTAAACAAGCTGGCGTGCATCAAGATGGCAAGAACAAACTACTCATTTCGAAAGTTGAGAAATAATGTGTTACTTCTCGCGATGCTGCTTATTATCTTTCCATTTTTCTAATTTAAAACTTATCGCAGTTAGGTTCTATCTTTGTCAAATGACGATTTAATTTATTTTATGCATGCTTTTTTAAGGATTTTAAAATATTTCTTGGTATTATTTCTAGTTTTGAATAAAACTCTTTTGAGTGGTTAATGTTTATTTAATATTGTTAAAAAAACATGCCTTTTGTCATGTTAAAATTTATTACGTCACCAAATTTGTAATTGCCAATTATCTCCTCCACCATTTAAATCTATATAGAATTATATCGTCATCTATAAATAATTATAAAATCACTATTGTAGAAAAAAACAATCTCAATTACTTCTATAATAAAGTAATATTTAAACTTAATTATAATTGTCTATTTTTACTATGCAACTAACATCCTCCAGAGATATTTAAATAAAATTCCACAACAAACAAAAGATATTAATAAAATTTAATACTTTGTATCATTCATCTTATCATTTGATTTATAATTTTCACTTAAATTCATTAGTAAAAGAAATTCACTTTAAACTTTCCACCAAATACCACATTTTTTTAAAATTAATTATTATATTCAATTAAAGTAAACAGACTAATACCTGTATTGTTGTGTGTCAGCTATCCCCACATACAAATACAACTTTGATTACAAACTTCGACATGCTCTCATGACATTATTTAGATTCCTAAAGACCCAACAAACGGACTACAAACAACACCTTCTTATTCGTCATCAACATTGCAACGGTCAACTATCACACACAAATTTGCTCTTGTAAGTTTCAATTTATAAACATTTATAATTATAATTACTCAAAACTAATAACCCTTCCCCTTAAGATTTTCATTATGTAAGAACAGAGTCAACAATTTCTTCTAAAAGAATTCAAAGTCATTTAAGATGATTGTAATGGCAAATCAACAAACAAAAGCAAATAAACCATATCGCTTTTCTGTTTTTCAACTTAAGGAAAACCATAAGTGAACACGCAATGACGCAAATAAACAATCAGATACCTGTCTTGATTTCTTCATCTTTTGATTTTCATTTCTCCCCAGTCTTGAAACGATTTTAACCGCAATAAAATACCGTCGCAAAGAGCGGGGTTAGATACTAGTTGTAACTATTTATGACTACATTTTTTAAGGTTTTATGTATACCGTTATGTAAGGTATTACTAAATGCACTCTTATTATATATGAAAATTTGTTTTGTAGACTCTCCGTACATGGTTCCAATGTTAGATATTTCAAACAGCAAACGGTAGATCATTTATCATACATATAATATTTTATTACTTAGTAATAACGAAATTATATACTTACTTTTTTTCCTTTAGAATCAAATGTCAACAATGTTTACACAAATGCTAAAGTCGGACGTCTAATAACAAAACAACATCTGGACAACAAGAAATGTAGTAAGACGTCCATTGTAAATATTTGTAAGTATAACTTATTAATTATCAGTTTATTACATTATGTATATATAACAACTAAAATATCTTATACAAGTACGTTTTTTATGCGTTTTATTTATTTATAACTATTATTTTACTTTCAAATTGCGACATGTGGTCACAACTCGGTTGAAGTTTTGGGAACATCTCATAGAAATTAACAGTCCAATTTTGACCAAGAAAACATTCCTTCTCATTCAAAATTAAGATCCATGAGTTCTTATTCACCGGTTACACATACAAATCAAAATAACAGGATCCGACATTACAACAAGTAATTAATTTAGTTTTTTTCCAAAAATACATTCTTGATAAAATAATCATTTATCTTTTCATTTCATCTTATCACGGCTCAGCTAGAAACACTACAAACACCGGATATACCGTTCGTCCAACATTAATGTTCTCAGGTCATTTAAACAAAGATACTTTAACATCTAACATTGCGTCGTCATCTCGAAATTTTAAAAGGCCATCTTTAAATATACCACCTTTTCCAAATTCGGACACCGTACTACAACAACCTTTTATTCAACCGGTATTCACAGGAATATCAAAAGGTACAATTTCTTTTTAAACTATTTATAATATAATTATAGAACAGGGATATGACTTCCTTTGATTTTAGTGTGTAATACATTTAGCAATCTACTTTCGTCATAGAATACTTGGATCACGGTGACCAGAGTATAATTTGTGAAATGTGTAATGCAAAATTATAGAAAAATAAAGTAGTTAAAGGTGCAAAGCCAAATTATAAGGATTCTTATTCACTACATTGTTGATACGGTAAAGTGCAACTTCCGGAATAAAAAAACCACCACAAGTTATCAACATGTTCCTTTATTCCAACTCGAAAACCAATTTCTTTCAAAAAAATATCTGGCGTTACAACTCAATGTTTTCCTTCACGTCAATGGGTGGTAAGATTGATATATCTATTAATAGAGGGAAAGCTCCATCGATTTTTAGACCGACCGGTCAAAATTACCATTCTATGGGAAGTATTTTACCTTCCACTGGATCAAAGCCAAAATAGGACTGTATATATATGATACTGAGTATGAGATTTCAAATCTGAAAAGCGCTATCGGTTTTGTTGATTTTCGGTAATCTTTATTCCTTAAATCAAATTTTCTCAAATAATGTTTTTACTAATAAATGTTATATAATATATTTATATATTTCATTTCAGTTCTTCTAAAACAGACCTTACATCATTCTTAGAAAATCTTTATAGTCAGATAATTCAAGAGTTAAAGCAGATGTTAGATTCAATAAATCTATTTATTAAGAAGTTTAGAATGGCGAGAGATTGTTTTAAGAAAAACCCAAAGCTTGATTTAACACTACGTCTTATTGGTAAAAGGCAACAAGATGGATGAACCTAAAACCTACCAACCGTTTCAGAGGTTGCTGTGACATCCGGTAATTTTTCGTTACCAAACTCTGTTAGTTCCGTTAGGTCTTGCATACACGTGTCGTGAGCACACACTAGTTGTCGTTGAACATTGGTGACATAATAGTAATTAATGATGATTAGTAGATAATAACTTGATTAATAATGTTGATTATTAATTTGTAGTTATGTGATTTATGAATTTTAGGTATTATTGTGGGTTTTGCCTTGTAACGTGCCAACGTGTTATATTGGATTCTTGTGTTTTGTTGCTAGCTAAAAATATATAATTATTATTGTTGAATAATAATATATGAGTTTCGTAGTTAGAAGTATTTAAAAAGTGTTTTAAAAGATTAGTTTTATAAAATCTAAACAAGGAGGGTTTATTTTGTAATTACCATAAAACTAAAAGTTACCAAAAATTAAACCCTAATCCCCCTCCCACACCCCATTTGCGGCCGAGAGCATCCCAAGCACCCATCCCTTTCGATTTCAAGCTTCTAGCATCAAGAACATTTGATTTTGCTTGGCTTTAATCATTACAACGTGTAGCAAGCATCAATTCTTGATCATTACGCGATTAAAGGTTAGATTTTGATTAGTTTTTCATGGATTTTAAATATGGCCGAACCCTAGTCCAATTATCATGATGAATGTCAAATTTTGATTGTTGGATGATTATATGATGTTAGTTGGATAGTATTGATGATAGTTTACGTGGATTATACAAGAAATTTGTGGTTTTGATGCGTTGTTCATACCTTACTAATAATAGTAACTTTTGTGCATGGAATTGATGAATTGATGATGGATTGATGATGTTATGATGTTAAAGATGTTGTATGAATGTTAATCTATGTAGATGATGCAAGAAATCCATGATTGATGTAGTCTAGTTCATACATTGCCAAAAGTGGAAACTTTTATTCATGAAGATTTGTGTTTGGATGAATTGTAAGTGTTTGATGGATTCTTATGATTGCTATGAACTAGATAGGGTATGTCATTGATGAATTTCTGTGAAAATTAGTGGAAGGATAGATTTTGGGATGTTACTTTCCCGAAAGGGAAACTTTAATTTTGAAGATCATTGGATATTGTAAATTGAGCATGTCTATGATGTTAGGATCATGTTAGAATGTTTGTTGATGATATCTAAGGTGGTAGATTATGTTGTTTGGGTTGTATAAATACTTGATGCACAACCTTGGAAATTTTGACTCTCATGGAATATACATGATAATGGATGATGTATGATAAGCTTTATAGCACTTAAGGGTTTGTAATGTGGCATACGTGAATAACTTGTGTGATAACTATGTATGATGGATTATTGGTTGTTATGTTTGATCAAACAAGAATTTAACTTGACATGTCACCAACAGGTCAAACGGGTCAACTTGGTCAAATGAGTCTTGTTTTCCAAAACCTTGAGTCAATGTGTTTATTGAGCACTTAGGGTTGCTAAAGATTCTGTGTACACGTACGTATGTACTTGCGTGTTTTAGGTAACCTCTGAAGGTTGTCTTTCAGCTCACTGTTAGCTTTTATTATCGTTCGTTTGCGCACCAGGTGAGTTCAATGCCCCAATTTTACTTACTTCTCTTTTTGGGGGAGAAAGCATACTTGTTTTTAAAACGCTTTACTGATATAACATGTGTTTGGTAAGACATGGTGGGTTATACCATAGAAAGTCCTCACACTTTTGGATCGTTAATTAAGGAATCTAGCGGGAAATATTGGGTAGTACTACTGGGTCTGACAAGCCCCACCCATGTGACCGGAAGTCAACGGGTGCAATATTGTCCTAAACTACTAACAGCGTCACGACCTGGTATGTCGTGGCGGGAGGCAAACAGACAAACATAGTCAGCTTCGATCGCGAAATCACTATTGCTCTTTACTAATGAAATTAGACTAGCTATCTATTTCAATGCACTTGTTTTTATATATATATATATCTTTACTAACGCTACTGCTTATGATTGATTACAAACTCTTGAACTCACCAACCATCGTGTTGACACTTTTAGTATGATTTTCTCAGATCGTTTCTAGCAGCTGCCCATAGGAGCACGCACGTGTCAAGCATGTTTTGTTCAAACATTGTTTACTTTTAATTTAGCATTTACTTACGTATTTTGGTTTGGGCTCATGTTTTGCGCAGTTTACTTTTAGTACCTTGTGTTTGAGTTATTTACAAAATGCTTCCGCAAATATTTTAAAGTTTTAAACTCTGATTTGTTTAAATGTTGCATATAGAGTCGTTCTGAGTAACTAATGACTGAGATCCTGGTTTGTTCACTCGCCTCGCAGTAAAAGCCCGTACGTGGATTTTGAGGGTGTGATAGATTGTTATCAGAGCCATTGGTTATAGGAAACTAGGTTGCATACATACTAGACTATAACCGCACAGTTTGTTAGTTACTCGTTACTTATTCCTTACTGTATACTCATTGGCATACACATCATATACCTCGCAGCATGGCATCATCATCAAGAGCTCCAGGCAAGAGACCTTCACGATCTGAGTCACCACCTCCTTCTCCTGTACCTGATAGGGGATCAGACTGGCCTCGACATCCTTACCCCTCTGAAGAGATGGATTGGGATCAGCCATTCGCATTACCCGAGCGCGATCCTACGCGGAACTGGAACTTCTATCCTACCTATATACACCGCATGGTTTACAGGGAGCGTGTACCAGCTGTAGCTCCTACCCGACCTAGTACTAGGTCATCGACAACCTCTACATCACCTACTCTTCCTTCCCTAGACATCCCTCTCGAGCAGGCGATTAAAGATTTGGTTGCTACGCTGGACACTGAGCGACAACGCATCAGAGGACTTACGGATGAGAACTTCATTTTACGAAACGAGATGCGTCAGCTGTGTTTCCTGGTAGAGACACTTCAGGAGCGACTCTCGATGTCTATTGATGGGCATCATACCTTGGCTGGTAACGTTTTTGCACTTACTGAGCGCATGTCTTTTTCAAGAGCTTCATAGTGTAGGGACAGATTATAGAGTGATTGAGCTGGAGGCACAGCTAGCAGCACTTTAGATTGCGGATCCCCCTGCACCTGGGGAAGACCCTTATGAAGAAGACCCTGAAGAGGAACCTGAAGAAGAACCGGATGAAGTCCAAAAGTTGGAGGCTTTCTAGCAGTTGAAAATGGAAGGATCTAAGATTAAGCCTTACACTACGAGGTCTCAAGAGTTGGCGACACTTTTCCCTGGCATGATCGATCCGTCGATCAAACGAATTGAGCTTTATCTGCGTGGCTTGGCTCCAGAGATACAAAGTATGGTGACTGTTGCGAACCTCCCTATTATTCAGCAGGTTATTCGATTGGCTCACAAGACTATTTAAACAATTCTTGGTTGACGCCTATACTACAATTGCAAGTGAAAGACTAAATTTTATACGTTTTCAACAAAAGATATTATGATGTGAGACATTTGAAAATATTCATAAGGCTCAAGAAAATGGTAAAATAGACGCCTCTAATATTGGCCAATGTGTCATATTACCTTCTTCATGCAAATAGTTTGGATATCCTAATTTTTTTATAACAATCACTTGCAATCCAAGATGGCCTAAAGTAAAGAGATTCCTTAAAGATACAACAATCATACTGGAAGATCAGGCTAATATACTATGTAGAATTTTTAAAATCAAACTTGATTCATTTGTTAAAGATTTGACGGAAAAGCAAATTTTTAGAAAAGTACAAGCAGGTATTTTCAATTATATCTATATATATAACAAATTCATTTTTAATGTAGTCATATATATGGTGGAGTTTCAGAATCGTGGTCTACAACATGCTCATGTTTGTTTGTTCATGCATTCTAACCATAAGCTTTCCGGTGTCAAATATATTGATCCAATTATTTCAGTTGAAAGACTAGATACAGATAAGGATTTGGAGTTATATTTTTTAGTCAAAGAATTCATGATTCATGGACCATGTGGTAATCATAACTTGAACTATCCATGAATGATTGAAAACAAGTGCTCCAAAAATTTCCCCAAAAGATTTTGTGACAATTCTTCTTTTGATCAAGATGGTTTCCCTGTTTATCGAAGACGTGACCGGAAATTATATAGAGAAGTTTGGTGTTAAATTAGATAACAACAATGTTGTTCCTTATAATAGTGCAATTTTGAAGAGATATCATGCACATATTAACGTTGAATGGTGCAACCAAGCTAGTTCCATAAATATTTGTTCAAATATATTAATAAAAGGTCTAATAGAACAACTCTTTGCTTCAACAAAGTAACACGGAAGATTCTCAAATTCAATCTACGGATGAGATTAAAGAATACTATGATTGCCGATACCTATTTGCAAGTGAAGCAACATGGCGCATATTTGGTCACGATGTTCATTATAGATACCCTTCTATTATGGGACTTCCATTTCATCTTCCTGGACAACAACAAGTGGTATTTGTAGCTAATGATGAAATTAGAATTGTGCTTACAAAAGAATCTATTGCTTCTACAGTGCTTTTATCTTGAATGAAATGTAATGCTTCAAATGCTGAAGCGCGAAAACTAACTTATGTCGAATTCCCTACAAAGTTTGTTTGGAAGTTCGAACCTAAAATTTGGGTACCCAAGAAAAGAGGATTCACCATTGGTCGGATTCATTCTGTTTCACTATCACTTGGAGAAGCCTATTTTCAAGGATTCTTTTAAACAGAATGATAGGTCCGCGATCCTTTGATAATATGCTTTCTGCCAATGGTAATAAATGTCAAACATTAAGAGAAGCTTGTTATCAACTTGGTTTGTTTGATGATGACTATGAATATATATTGAAGCAATAAGAGAAGCAAGCCATTCAGAAACATGATATTTTTTTAATATCCTTATTTGTAACAATGCTTATGTCTAATATGTTGTCCAGGCCTGATTTTGTATGGGATAATTCATGGAAACTTTTGTATGATGCTATTCTTTATAGACAGAGGCGAAGGAATGTCAAAGGTGGTCAATCCAACAGTTTAACAATGTTTGGAGAGACTTAAAACACTTAACAGATCAAATAGGGAACCAACTTAAAGTGAAACAAAGAACATAAGTAAAGAACATAACAAGAACATAATAAGACGGTTTTCAAGAATGTTGTATATTGCTCTCAAGTTCTTTTACAAATTGTTACAAAGCTTAAATAAAATGACAAGTACTTGAGATACTTTATACCAAATCCTAGAGCCGATCATACTTTGAAGGCCAGCTGGAAACACTAATCTAGACAACAAGATCAATGTAAAGTCAAAAGGTAGATTGCCTTTTGACTAGTGACTATGACATTCCATAGCTCACATCCTTATCTAATACAAAAAGAATAAAAGTACAAAAGTAGAAAGTTAAAGACTCTAAGATCTTAATCTACAGTTGATAAAAGTATGGACTTTTCACCAACTTATGTAAGTTGGTGAGTCTTCAGAGATGGCAGCAAAAAGTGGTTCAGCTTTTGTCAAAAGTGAGTCAGAGAAAGCATGTATTCTCTGTCTTTGGAAGAAATCAGTCTCTTGGATTCGGAAGACTTTGTCTTGAAGCTTCGGAAGACTTCATTTTTGGCTTGAAAGAAATGGTCTTTTGGCTTCGGAAGATTTGATACTTAGTGAAATTCCTTGAGTTATATAAAATCTTCCAAAGTAACTTTATAAGTACTTTACATGTGCATGCTAAGAGCTCTTTGGTTGCATCAGCCTCTAAGTGTACTCCTAACAAAAGGTGTCTTCTAAAGCATTCGAAAGACTTCATTTTTGGCTTCGAAAGAAATGGTCTTTTGGCTTCGGAAGATTTGATACTTAGTGAAATTCCTTGAGTTATATAAAATCTTCCAAAGTAACTTTATAAGTACTTTACATGTGCGTACTAAGAGCTCTTTGGTTCCATCAGCCTCTAAGTGTACTCCTAACAAAAGGTGTCTTCTAAAGCATCCTTTTACGATGCAAACTATAATTTTTTACATTTTACTTAATTATTACTTATCCTTTTTTTAATTTTTTTAATATTATTTGATAAGCTTAACTATCAAATTTCTTAACCATTCGTGTAATTATTAAGTATAGTTATTTTAATATATATATATATATATATATATATATATATATATATATATATATATATTTTATTTCTACCTATTTCAGGATTATCACTAACAGATGATCAATTGAAAAACCTCACTTTGTTTAAGATTGAGAAGATGTTGCTTACGAATCGATCTACACTTAGAATATTTCCTTCAATGCCTTATCCTGACGGTGAATCTTTGTTGTCTTCAAATAATCATCTTATCTCTGAAGAACTAATCATATGACACACTCACGTTGAAGGATTAGTACCGTAATCTGTTGCTTTCATTAACTAATAAACAACGAGGTGTTTTTGACAATATCATTATAGCCGTTGAAGAAAATAAAGGAGGTGTATTTTTTATATATGGTTATTGTGGAACTCGTAAAACTTTCCTTTGGAAGACATTATCTGCAGCCATACGATGTAAGGGCCAGATTGTTTTGAATGTTGCTTCTAGAGGTATTGCATCTTTGTAGTTGATAGGAGGACGAACATCACATTCTCGATTCCTAATACCATTAAATTTTAACAATGACTCTCTTTATAAAGCCAGGAAGTGAGGTTGCATAATTGTTATAGTAATGCACCTTGATTATTTGGGATGAAGCACTGATGTTATATAAACATGCATTCGAGGCATTAGACAGGACTATGAATGACATACTTAACACTCAATCATCAAACATATCCGAAATGCCATTTGGAGGGAAGGTAGTTGTTTTTGGAGGAGACTTCCGTCAAATTCTACCAGTTATTCCAAATGGAACAAGGTATGATATTGTTAATGCCTCATTAAGTTTTTCCTACCTCTGGTCAAAATGCAAGGTGCTAAAGTTATAAAAAAATATGAGGTTAACTCTAGGAAGAAATGAATGCAACATTAAGCAAACAAGGGAGTTTTCAAATTGGCTTTTGCAACCAGGGGATGGTAATATTGGTAAATGCAATGACTTTGATTTTGATATCGATATACCTAAAGATTTTCTAATAACCTATTCGAATGATCCGATATCTACTTTAGTCAATTTTGTATATCCTGAGATAATTAAAAACTCAAAAGACAAAACTTCTTTCATGAACAAGCAAAACTAGCACCTACAAATGAATATCTCCATGATATTAATGATCGACTGCTCGCATTATTCCCCGACGAAGAGAAAGAGTATTTGAGTTGTGACAGTCTATGCCGGTCAGATCATGTTCATGATAATTTTAATGAAAGTCTTTACTCACCTGATATGTTAAATGGTCTTAAATTATCTGGAATACCTAATCATAGATTAGTTTTGAAGGTTGGTGTTCCTGTAATGTTATTAAGGAATATTGACCAAAAAAACGCTTTATGTAATGGAACAAGATTACTAGTAATATCTTTAGGCAATCGTGTTATAGAAGCCGAAATTATATCTGGTAGCAACATCAGCAATCGTACTTTTATAACAAGATTTAGCCTAACACCTTCGGATAAAAAGATTCATTTCAAGTTAAAAAGAAGACAATTCCAATTGTCTCTATGTTTTGCAATGACAATTAACAAAAGTCAGAGACAATAATTATTAATGGTTGGTCTATATTTGAAAAGTTTTGTGTTTACTCATGGCCTGTTATATGTTGATTTGTCCAGAATTAAAAGTAGAGATGGTTTGAAACTTTTATTTTTCGATAAGTACGTGAAGCTTACGTCCACAACAAAAAATGTGGTCTACAAAGGAGTTTATATCAATTTGTAATTTCACTTTACATTTTTATTTGTGTTTACCATCATTCAAACTATTTTTATTTTACATGTATGAAATCCTCATCTTTATTTGTATCATATTATTATTCGCATCCGTGTATCACACGGGTTTGTAAGCTAGTCAACTCTGTAAATTAATTTGGATTTACCAAGATTAGTTGTAGATGAGGGATTAGGCAATCAAATATCGAAATGTTATAAAATGTAGAAAATGTTATAAAATGTAGAATCACATCCTTTTTCCTTTCCACACTGCCGTTTATTAATCGATCTCATTTATTCAACTACTTTGCCCCAAAACTCTCCCTTCAGATCGCCCACCCAATCTCCCCGTAATCAAACCCTAACCACCACCGTCACCACCACCACCACCACCACCACCACCACCACCACCACCGTTCATCTTCAAATCAGCAGTACATACACGTACACAGAGCACACACAAACACAAGCTCTTGAAAAACCAATATGAGGCCACCAAAGAAGACGATCCACATCATATCGTCATGGGTGCGGCGGCAACCACCAAAGGTGAAAGCTTTTCTCGCCGTAGTCACTGGGATGTTGGCCTTGGTGCTGCTGCGTGTGATCGTGCACGATCATGACAATCTCTTCGTTGCTGCCGAGGCTGTTCACTCCATCGGAATCTCCGTCCTCATCTATAAGCTCATGAGGGAGAAAACTTGTGCTGGTAAGTAGTTGTATCAAGTGTTCTATAATCGTCTAAGTGTTTGGGATTTAGTTCGTTGTTTTAATTGTTTGATGTACTTGATAACATCATATGTGATTCTTTGATGAAGTTTTAGAATTGGGGTTTTTAGTGTGACGATGATGGAGTTTCTCTTGTATTTGAATGAAATTGGTCATGAAGGGGTTTATTTTGACTTCAATTTTAGAGGGTTTACTGTTAATTTCATAGTTGATGTCAAATTGTAATGATTTCCCATATGCGTTGAACTTTTTGACGAATACTTCTCTTTGATTACTGGCGATCCGCTGTTTATAATTGGGAGTTCTTGCTTTAAAATTTTCTATAAAGTAAGCTACTTTTCTCCTTGTTATTAGGTCTAAGTGGTTTGCAAGTTCTTTTAATAGAACTTTCATCTCTAGCTCAAACCAATTAGTTTCAACTTCAAATCTATTTGGTTTCTTTGAATTCATGAAGAGTTTGTCGATAGAAGGGGCATTAAACTATATAAAAATATGATGTGTTGTTGTTGGCATCAAATTTCTTCGAATATATACACCATTACCTAGCTGCAGTTGAATATTTAAAATTAAAGCAAGCCCCCTCCCCCTCCTTCTGTTTAACAATAACTCATATTTGCGTAAATGTAATGGCATCTTTTTTTCCTGTAAAATCTCGGTTTTATGTTAAATAACTCTCTGGTTTGTTTTTGCTCAAATTTGGGTTACACTCTAGTAATAATTTGTATTAGCTTAAAAGTATATGCGGAGTTCTTTGCATGTTTAGGACTTGCTTCTGTCTTAAATTAGGTATATAGAACCTGTCTGATAAAACTGTCTATTGGTAAGGATCATGGAACAAGTGGTGACATGCATATTATATTCTGTTGCCACTCTTTTGAAAATTGAAATAACAGTGAATGTTTAAAGTAAAGTAAAAGCATTCTTCAGTACAAATGAATGAATTTACTGGTAGCCATGCTATAACTATGTTATGCCAAATTATTGTCACTAAAATTTGTGAAATTGATGCCATCACATTTTATCTCTCATCTATATAACCTTAAGAAACGCATGGCCACATAAACATTAATTCGACATACCTAGTGATAACTGGTATCCCACTCATAGCACAATTACTGGTAGGGCGTGGGAAGGGTTGGATGAAGGCAAACCTATGTCTATTCTAGGGGATAGAGAGGCTGCTCTAACTGAAAGCGCGGCTCCAAAAACCATTTCTTTTTGTTTTTGACGTCTCACTAGCTATTGAGCTAAAAGAGTTCGCTACCTTTCTGAATGGAATCAACAGTTACAAATCACTGTAACCAGTGTAGTCTTTAATTTCAATTTATAGACAAAATTTTAAAAGTAAGATCGGTGTATGTAGACACAAGAGTAAAGTTAGTTTGTATATATCATTTAGTGGCTATAGCTTTACAATATTCATCACAAATAACATCTATTAAGAAATCGGTTCAAGAGCTTTGGGTGAAAATGTTGGAAGAAGGGTCATAAATGTTGACTTACAGATTGAATACTTTTGGTTATATAAGTGTCTACTGTTTTCCTATATTGCAGGTTTTATAGGCACTGTATTAATACGACTGCTTGATTGGAAATTATTGTAATTGAGCACCTTAACTAGGGTTTGATTAATAAATTTCCTAAAATGTGTATTAACCTATATATATGTAGCTGCATTTGCATATTCTTTTGCTGGTTCAACTTCTCAAAAGTTTTGTGTTTCCATGGTAGTGATTTCCCACATTGCCTCTAGGCCCCTATGTGTTACAACAGTCCTTTAAAGTTCACTCATGCTAGAAATTTTATGAAATTGGATCCATTTGGTTTGTTTACAAGATTGAATCTGATTCAGTGTTGCATGAATGTAGGGTTATCACTGAAAGCACAAGAACTAACAGCTATGTTCTTGGCTGTTAGATTATACTGCAGTTTTGTAATGGAATATGATATACACACCTTGCTTGATTTGGCTACATTGGTTACTACATTATGGGTGATCTATATGATTCGTTTTAAACTTAAGTCAAGCTACATGGAAGACAAAGACAACTTTCCAACTTACTATGTGGTGAGCTCCTTGTATCATGATTGTTGTCCAATTTCTTAGTGATTTGTGTGCATTTCTATTTTTTTTGCTTTCCCTATTGAGATATCAACTGTTTGTATGATCTTTTCAGTTAAGTAACAATTCTGAAGTTACCATATTCAAATTTGTTTGTTAATTGCTGTTTATCTGACCATAACCATATCTCTTATTTCTTTTGGTAAAAAAATAAAAAAGCTTACCTCTATAAGACTCTTCTTGTAGGCGGTTCCTTGTGCTGTACTGGCTTTGTTAATTCATCCATCGACTTCACATCATATTATCAACAGGATCTTCTGGGCATTTTGTGTTTACCTTGAAGCAGTTTCAGTTCTACCTCAACTCAGGGTTATGCAGAACACAAAGGTTTGATATTCGATATTAAGGGCATAATATTGTCATTTACTTCAGATTGTTGTCTTTTGGCTGACTTTTATATCTATCTGCCTCTCTCTCAGATTGTTGAACCATTCACGGCTCATTATGTATTTGCTCTCGGAGTTGCAAGGTTTTTGAGCTGTGCTCATTGGGTTCTTCAGGTTTGATATTATACACAGCAACTTTTGAACTGATAAATTTACCACTTATATCTGTTATAGACTGTCTTTTACATTTTGGGTATTTTAGTAATTCTTGGGACAAATGCTACAGGTTTTGGATAGTCGTGGGCATCTACTTACAGCTCTTGGTTATGGATTATGGCCATCTATGGTTCTCATCTCTGAGATCGTTCAGACTTTCATTCTGGCGGACTTCTGTTACTATTACGTGAAAAGGTAAATTGATATATAGCTTCGTTATGGCAGAAAACAATATCTTTTTGGTTCTATAAATCTATGATTCGGCATTGTGTGTAATAATGTTGTGTTGTTTTTCCAGTGTTTTTGGGGGGCAACTTGTGTTGCGTCTACCTTCTGGAGTGGTGTAATAAGCTCAAGGAAATGCTGGCATTGAACTCTACATTTACATCTTGTTAGTTTTACCTTACTTTCAGTCAGATGGGTGATTTGTACATTAGTGCCTTTGTTATTTACAACCTTGATTTTACTCAAGTTTCCAAAAATCACCTTTAATTATGAAACTAATTATGCTTTCTAATTCTTTTTTCTAGATATTTTCCTTTTTAGTTTTGGTTGCATTTATCTATATCCAACACAACGAAATATGCAAAATAATTTTGTAATCAGCTCCACAAAACTGTAAGTTTTAAGTTTTAGAAAATTTCTTATTTTATACAAATTTATGTTTTAGAAATAACATTAATAAATAGATATCTTTCTTAATTTATTAAAAAACCATTTGTAATCTAAAAAGGAATTAAATAATTTATTAGTAATTAATATAATTATTTAATAGGAGAGAGGAACAGAAAAATTTTGATGAGTCCAAATATAATGTTGTCAAATGTCCTTTTTAATTACTTTTTTATTAAGAGAAGAAGTAATTAATCGAGCCCTAGAATTTGGGTATCTTGAATTACATGGTCTTAAACCCTATCTATTTCTTGAAAATATTTTTATTGTGCATGCACAAACATGATATTTAAAACTAACTAAACTTTATAACCATAAAATTACTCGAACATGAAATTACTCGAACATGAGAATCAAACAGTAAATTTTTTATGCCTATCATAAACAGGCGTGGTTTTGAATAACATGACATTCTTTGGTAGTCACGAGAATTTTTCTTCATGAATTATTCAACAAGCTAATAGATTTTGTTGTTTTATTACTTGCATATATTTTTTTGGCATATCTATTAATATAAAAAAATATTTTTATTAGATTTTATTATTAACATCAGAAAGTTGAATGACTTGTATTTAGTTTTTTCTAAGTTCAAAGTTAAATTTTTTGAAGGCTAAAGTTGAAAACAATTAGGATATAATCATTTTACATCAAAACAAAATTGTATGACTCTTTAAATATTTTTTTCCTGGTGTTATTATAATTACATCTTAAATATCTTTCCCATTCTATTTTCCAGTGAGATTATAATTATAATGAGTATGTTTATTGGTTTGTTTAAGTATTTAAGTCATAATAAAGTAGGAAGGGACTGGAAAATGGGAATGAGGGTTTTGCTAACAGATCAAAACCTAAATCCACTGGCAGGTACATAGAATAAACACAATAAACACTTTGGGACTAAAATTTAGAACTTGATAGGAGTAGGAACAAGTAGTAACAACTGTCATCTACCTTTCTTTTTTCTTTTTTTTTTTCTGTTTCTTTTTCCTTTTATTTCAAATAACAACTGTCATCTACTTGAAAAAGAAAATTGGTTGCCAACTTTTTGCCCCTTTTAGTTTTATTTAGATATAATTAATTAATTTTTTATGATTGAATGGTGTATATTTAGATTAAATCAATAGGCGTTTGAATTTACTATTTAAAAAAAGTTAACTGATACACACACATATATACATATACATATACATACATATACATACATACATGCATGCATGCATACATACATACATACACACATACATACACATACATACATACATCGACATACATACATACATATAGATACATACATACATGCGTGCATATGCATGCATGCATGCATACATACATACATACATACACATACATACATACATACATAGACATACATACATACACATACATACATACATACACATACATACATACATACATAGACATACATACATACACATACATACATACATACATATAGATACGTACATACGTACGTACGTATATACCGTACGTACGTACGTATATACTTCTATGTGTATATACCGTACGTACGTACGTATATACCGTACGTACGTACGTATATACCGTACGTACGTACGTATATACTTTTGTGTATTATGTATATACCGTACGTACGTACCGTACTTATATACCTCTGTGTATGTACGTATATACCTCTGTGTATGTACGTATATACCTCTGTGTATGTATGTATATACTTCTGTGTATGTATGTATATACCGTACTTATATACCTCTGTGTATGTACGTATATACCTCTGTGTATGTATGTATATACTTCTGTGTACGTGTATATACGTATACGTACGTGTATATACGTATAGTACGTGTATATGTATATATATATATATATATATATATATATATATATATATATATATATATGTAGGATTGGGTTTATGTGAAAACCCAAGTAAGTGTGAGAACCCTTTAACCCACATGGACCGATTAGCGATCGCACATCAGCAATATGAGAAAGCATCTTTCAGGGGTGTATCTGTCTTTCTACAACACCCCTCATTAAATGTATGTCTTTTCTCCCATAACCTTTTGTACTATGGATGTAGATTTTTGCTTTTTCAACAATTCCAACGTTACCACTTCTTCTCCATTCCTTGTACGTATGAATGAATAGGTTTTTGTTCTTTTTTCCTTTATATTGGTTTTTCATTCTAATTAAACATTCTTACCTTCATCATATTTCACTCCTTCCATCGTAAGATTTCATTCTAATTTTTGTATTCGAAAAGAACCCACCACATTCATGGGTGGGGCGATTTAAACGTGCCTTTCCCCGTACAAGTGGAGAATGTTGTAGAAGAAGTTCCTCGTGAGGATGTTGTGGATGAAGGTTTATCGTTTGCTGAGACTGGTGCTGGCGAGAAGAATCCACATGATGTGGTTGCTTGAAACTATCCTCTTCGATATATTGGTTATGATCGGCGTGGTTAGTTTTCTCATTACATACATTGTTTTAGGACAACATTTTAGTTATCTTATAATTCTAGTATGTTGTTACACAGCCCAAACTAACTTTTTTTTTAAACCCACATTTTGTTACACTCACCGAACTCACTTTTTTTTATAAATGTAACCAAGTTTTATTGTTAATTTATTTACTTTGTAATTTTACGGTTTCCTTTTTGTTATTTCATGTAGTCTTTGTTTTTTAGTACTGTTACTAACTTTATTAATATTTAGACAACGTGTTAAAACAGGTTACACTATATTACACTGCCAAGAAGTCACATTTTTTTTAAGATGTAACCCATTTTTTTTTTGTTTTTTTTTATTTTTTCTTATGTTTTTTTTTTCATACAGTATAGTTAGTTGCTCCATCATATTTTTCATATTTTTTTTGTCAAATGGGAGTAAGTATTAGGTGGTTTCTGAGATTTCTGTTGATGAGAAACCATTTGTTGGTGCTATTTTTACTTCATGGGAGCAGGTGTTGAACATGTACCAACGCTATGCATAGTCATACCAACGCTATGCATAGTCATCTGGGTTTGTTGTATGTGTGGGAGGTTTTAAGAGATGGAATGATATTATTACTCATCGCACATTGTTATGTAACAAATGGGGTAAGCCTAAAGGGAAGAGTTTTGATACCACCGAACTTTCCACCCTTTGTCCAACTCGTGGTTGCGCATTTAAAGTAACAGATTGTAAGGCTCTCATTCGTTTAAAGGTCATAAGGGCTCTGAACATTATGTGTTGTATGAATTTTCTGAGAAGCATAATGATGATCTTATATCATCTGATAATATGGATTTGACTTGCACCGGGCGACACTTGGACTTTCAAGACATAACATTGTGTTTTTCTTAAATTTCTCTCCTATATATATACACACACACACACACACACACACACACACACACACACACAGGGTCAGAATCTTTTTAGATTTTATAAAGATCGTGAGAACTTTAAGAACTAATCCTAGCCATTGATTTATATAGTTTTTTTCTATTTTTTTATTTATACCTAAAGGGTATTAAGGCAACTATATATTTATTTAAGAGTTGTTTTCCCTTTTTAACTCCTCTAATTATGGTAGTTTAAATTTTAACTATTGACTAGATTCATCAAATCAAATTCTTTAGCCTTCATCTTCATTCAATCGATAATCACTTTCAAATCAAAATCATCAAATCTTTGATTGAAGATTAATAATCGACTGATATGTGAACTCGTCATGAACCCCTAAATGTGTCTGTTTTTTTGTTCACACAGGTATGATTGATTTTGATTTTGTAGTGTTGTTATAATTGTTCTTAGCTGCTTCTATCTTTGTTTGTTTCGTATTTTCTTTGAAATATTGAATTCAATATAGCAAGAATTACAGATGGATCGCCATTGCCATCAAATTTAGAGTTTATTCAATAAATGAAAAATTGATTAGTTATTACTTTAATACAAAGGTTGAAATGTTGAATGGCTTGAAATGGAACTTATAGTGATTCTTCTTATTGAATTTCACAACTTTGATATAATAGGAATCGTATGGTGATCGAGCTTCAAGTTTTGGACTAAATGTCAATATTTTAATGCATGCAAGCTGTTTGTTTTTATGCCTCAATGAAAAACTAATTCATGCTTGCCATTCTTTTTAATAATATGGTGATTTTTTCTCTTTTACAGAAAGATAAATCTTTGAGACCATACTATTTTTGCAAGATCTTTCTTTTTATCTTTAAAGCAACGATGGAGTTCTACAAAAATATTATACTTTCTAATTAACTACTTTTGTTTAAGTCCTTTTGTAAATCATTTAACAACTAACTGAATTCATAAACCATTTGCTTTGTGTCATGTGGTGAAAAAGAGTGTCGTAAGATGGTGCTATTTTAGTATTGAACTGAAAGCCAAGGAAAGTGGAAGTGGTTCTATAGGATTATTATCGAGTCTATGCATGCTTTTTTAAGATGATTAGATTTTTCTTGATTTAAGGTTTTCATGATAAGTTTTTATTTATTCAGATCTTGATTACGTAATGTTTTTAATGGTTAATTTACACATATGCAAAACAATGTTCAACGTTGATAGTTAGTTAACGTATATGTAAATAATTAATTTCATGGATTACATATAGTTAATTTCTTATGCTAGACCTAGATGTGTATAACAAGTGTGATAAATTCAATTTTGTAAATTACATGCAAGCTTAACTTAGAATTTGAGTATGTTTTGTAAAAGTTAAATTGAATATATTATATCCATGGTTTTGGTATGTATGTGTATTAAATAATCAACGGAAAATAATGGTATCTTCAATGCTCTATATGATTAAATAGTTTAAGTACACATTCTAAAACAATGATAGACATATGTAAATAGTTAATTTACAAGTATCTAAAACAAATAGTTAGTTTACATGTATGTAATAGTAAATTTACATGTATGTAAATAAATAATTTACACTACGTAAAACAAAACTAGACTTAATATAAATAGCTAATTTACATATATGTAGATAGTTAATTTACACATAGTAAATAGTTAATTTCTAGACGACATATATTTGTTGTCTTTTGATTTATTTGTTTATTGTCTAAGATTTATTTCTAAATTTAACTCAAATTTTGTGATTGTTCTTTCATATTTTTTTTATCCATAGTAGGTGTTCGCATTACTTTGGAAACATTACAAACTTCAACGAAAAGAAAGGAAGCAAGTAAAATGTGTATGTGTAAACATTTTTTTATTCTCTACACATATGATAATCTTGATTTATTCATGTTTTTAAGTTGATATAATTTCATAGATCTATGTAAGTTTTGAGTTGGTTATATAAAATTTATATAGATGAAAAATAAGAGATGCGAGAGGAGACAAGAGAGAATTGATTAATTAGCTAACTAATTGAGAAGAGAATTCATTAATTAATCAACTAATTGAAAAGTGAATAGATTAATTGATTACAAATATACCTTTATGGTAAAATTAAACTCATTAAATGAAATATTAATTGGCATTTTTAACATTGTTTAATCACAACCATTGATTAAAACAATTAATGGTTATTGTTAGTTCTGCGAGTTCTCATTTAAACGTGAGTCCTGAAAATAACCCGACCCTATATATATATATATATATATATATATATATATATATATATATATATATATATATATATATATATATATATATTCCATCTTGCGTAATAATTCCATCTTTGCATTGTAATTTCATCTTTACGTGATTAATTTTTATACTTGCGTTATAATTCCACCCGTAACGTCCATTGTTGCGTGATAATTTCGTACGCTTCGCACGAAAAAAACATTTTGTACCGTAACCTCTCTCTCTCTCTCTCTCTCTCTATATATATATATATATATATATATATATATATATATAGAGTATATATATATAGAGAGAGAGAGAGAGATTACAGTACAAATTGTTTTTTTTCGTGCGAAGCGTACGAAGTTATCACGCAAGAATGAACGTTACGGGTGGAATTATAACGCAAGTATAAGAATTAATCATGTAGAGATGGAATTACCACGCAAAGATGGAATTATTACGCAAGAAGGTATTCTTGCGTGATAATTCCATCTCTGCATGATAATTTCACGCGAATGTAATTCATCTTGCGTAATTATTACTTAGTTCTTGCGTGATTATTATTGTTCTTGCGTAATAATTTCGCCCCAGAACTTCGTACGCTTCGCACGAAAATATATATATATATATATATATATATATATATATATATATATATATATATATATATAGAGGATGGTTTTGATACAAACCTAATGTTATCTAAAAACGTGAGAACAGATCTAATGCGTTGATTAAATGGATTAAAGGCTATGATTGATTACATGTCATCAATCTTTAATCAAACTCACATTTAATGGGAATAAAGGCATTATAGTAAATACTGCTAATATTAGTTACGATATAACTGCAACTTTCTTAAAACAGAAAATAAGCTAAAGTTTGACTTTTAAATTAATAGAGTTAATTACATAAAAGGTCCATATGGTTAGGTCTGTTTACATTTTCGGTCCCCAGGTTTGAAAAACTACAAGGTCAGTTCACAGGTTTGACAAACGTAACACAAAAGTTCCTCGTTGTGGATGACAATTATCTTTTTCCGTTAAGTCCTTGTAAAATGACCAAAATACCTCTAACATCTTCATCTTCAACCTCAAACCCTAACTTAAACCAACCACCAGCAAACTACCGCCACCACCACCTGCCGCCAGCACCTACCACCATCATCACCAATCAGTCACCACCACATGGTTGGTCTCACACCTTTAAACCTAACTCACTAATGGTGGGATAACCAAGCTTTTGATTTGAAAAGAAAATTAACAATGAACCATACCTTGTATTTTCATGGTGCAAGACCAGACGCAGACGCAGAAGATGTTGCTCATCTACAACCTCACATGATTAAGGTATGATTTTCCAATGATTGCGGCGGTGACGATGGTTTCAACTGGTGGTTGGTGGTGGCGGTGACTAAGGGTGGAGTGACGGTGGTGGGTTCAAGAGAGGGATGCTGTGGATATTAGTGGCTGTTGGTGGTGGTGGATGTTTGTTGAACGGGGTTGTGGGTGTTGTGCACGGTGGCTGGTGGGTGTGGTGTATGGTGGTGGTGGTGGTGTGAAAGACCACTGGTGGTTGAATAAGGGAGATTGAGGGTGAAGGTTTTGTTTTATTTGATTTTTTTAAATAGGGGTATAATGATCATTTTTAAAAAGTTAACAGAAAAAGATAACTGCCATCCATGACGGGGACCTTTTGTGTTATGTTTTGTCAAACCTATGGACCGACCTTGTAGTTTTTCAAACCTGAGGACCGAAAATATAAACAAGCCTAACCACAGGGACCTTTCATGTAATTAACTGTAATTAATATATATCCCACCAACATTTTAAGACTAAAAAAATTACGTATAGTTTTCATGTTTAAAAAAAATACTACAAAATTAGACAATTTTTAATCTATCATAATTGTATAATATTACTATATTTTATTTTAAAAAATGACGTCTATTAAATAAATTCATAAAAATATGCTACACTTGTGCTATTAAAATAACATAGTGCTATTATTCTGCAGTTTTACATGCTAAAAATTACTTAGTGCTATTATAAATTATACGGTATTATTATAAAAAAAATTATAATGCGCTAATTTAACGAACATACAAAAGTTGTTTTGATCAGATACAAATATGCTATTTTTATATACAAATAGTTTTTTTACCCTTTTTTATTAGACAATCATACGAATAAAAACAACAACAAATTTATTGACCGACTATAAAAAAGCTAACAACAAAGAAAAAGTGCGACAATGAGTAACATAAATGTGCTATTATACATCAGTAGAGTGCTATTATATCATGTTTACGAAAACTATTAAGCAGGGAAAATAGCACTTCATAAATGAAAAAATAACACTTCAGAATGCCAAAAAACACTCATTAAAAATAAACAAAACACTTATTAAGTCCCAAAAATAGTAGTTAATAAAAAAACATTACCACTTAATAAAAATACCACATCATAAATGTCAAAACCATCACTTTATAATGCCAAAAAACAATGATAAAAAATAACGCTACGATGTGCTATTTTCTACATATGTTGTGTCACTCTAGACATATGTTTTGCTATTTTTGCCGGACGTAATATGCTATTATGCGAAAATACGTAAATATATCATATTGTTATGTTCTGGACTAGTAGATTTGATATTATTTTTTATATAAATATGCATATACATTAAACATATTTATGTTTCAACTTCAATTCAATATATTATAAATTATAAATAGATTTCTGATTTGAGTAATGAACATTTAAAAAATAAAATAATAAATGGTTACGTGATTTTAGGAAATTCTATAAATAACCTGATTTTGTATGTGATAATAATGACCCTAATGAGTAATTAATACTTATGACACGTGTCATAATTATGTTGGTTCCTATGGTTTTTAGGCTATAAAATGTATATATATATATATATATATATATATATATATATATATATATATATATATATATATATATATATATATATATATATATAGGATGATGTTCTAATAAGAACCCATAGTTATTGTGAACACCATTAACCAAATGTGTACCCTTGATTTGTGAATTACTTTATGATCTAAAGGCCAGGAATATTTTGCAACATAATATTGATTTACACACTACCATCAATGATACGTTGAGGGTATACTGGTAATTTCACATAGGCCAAAAAAGCTCGTGAGTACTTTATATGATTCTTCCAAAAAGCAACCGTCCCATCAATCAGAGACAAAACCCATTTCCTAAATTCATCTTCATCTTTCATTTTGAACAGATTTGAAAAATTTGAAACTGTGTTTCTCAATACATCAGTCTGCCCCCGGTTTGGGGGTTTCTATCTTCTGCAACTTCTTTGAAGACGATAACTCTAAAAAAGGAGACGAATAGTGTTGAAAGATTGTGGTGCAACATTGTCAAAGGCCGTAGATTGTTGAAGACGATGGAAGAAACGCAAAATCGGTAAGTTCCTCGCAAATCATCCAAATAACTTCACGAAATACAGTTGTTTGAAAGTAGCAAAATGTCAGAAATTATGTTTTGGTTATGTCTGTTTCCATTAATTCATCACAAAATCATCCATTGTGAACATGTTACTATGGCTACATCGTGTCGCACA
The DNA here is from genome assembly GCA_025506505.1 of Flaveria sonorensis. Classification (NCBI taxonomy): domain Eukaryota; kingdom Viridiplantae; phylum Streptophyta; class Magnoliopsida; order Asterales; family Asteraceae; genus Flaveria; species Flaveria sonorensis. Next base: position 43,234,053 of record CM046435.1, read on the forward strand.
CTGAAATCCTAGAAGCCGAATTGTTGGTTTTAGACATGCGATTTAAGCACCAATCTGTTACACAAACGCAAAAAGTTTGGCAGAACTTAACTTTCTTTTAACAAATAATCTAAGTTTGTTTATAGGCTGATAAAACATAATGTAATCAGTTGTAACATGTGGTTTTCCATAGAATTATGTTGGACTGTGAATTCTAGACTGATAAAAACATTTAGTTGATTTAATCATTGACAATTTTATATTAACAATGATAGTTCAACATCCCTTTTTTTAATGGAAAAGTCTTTCTAACTTATATAGTTTGGCTATTATTTTGACAGAATTAATAGCGGGCGGAAGAACTTACAAGTTAGGAACTCAAACGAATGGAGACACTCAAGACGTAAAGAATTCGATTATAATCAGTATTGATGTATTTTTATATAAATGTATTTTAATTTTCTATGATTGTTGGTAATAGGAAGGACTAGCGAAAGATTAGCACGTAAATCACTTAACAGATTTAAAAACACAGCGAGAAGCCCTATAACATTGATGAACATACGGACTACGGTCAGTTAGTCTTTAGATAATTACATTTTATACGAAATTATTTTGCTTAGACTCTATTTTTACCATAATGTAATCCATTGTACCATATGGTTTTCCTGAGAAATAAATATTACTAATTATGTTAAAACAGGGTCTGCTAATGAAGCAAATGTGCCAAACATTTCATTAATGTCATCAGAATAGCAGAGTGTGCGCGTGAATGCTAAACGTAATCTCCTCTTATTTCATTATTCTAAATTACATGTTCATAGGTGTTTGTTTTGTTGGAATTTTTCAATGACACAAAATATATGACTGTCTAATTTACATATGAACAGGGGCATGTGTGAGGCGCACATTGACTGATACAAATTCTGAGGAAACCCCACATAAGGAGTGTTTAATAGGTAATTCTGCTTACCCTTATTTTTAATAGCAATGTAATGCATATTAACATATGTTGTTTTAGGGAAATTAGAATTAATAATTCTGTAAAAACAGGATCGTCTTACGAAGCAATCGTGCCAATTATCATTATTGTCATCAGAAGGACCAAGTGTGCGCAGAAATGTTAAACGTAAGCTATTATTTATTACATTACAGTAAATACATGTTCCTATGTTGTTTAGTTGCTTTTAGTTTTGAGTGAAACATAAAAAAATTAATCACTAATTATCATATTATCAGGGACGTGTGTGAAGCGCATATTGACAGATACCAAATCTGAGGAAAACATGGTTAAAGACGGTTCTATAGGTATGTGGACATTTAAAACAACTCTTGCAAAATAGCATCGTTCTGATAGTGTAATTGTAGTTAAATTAAAAAGTAACAAGGTAGTTTGCAGTACATTTGTATGAATCGAACGGGGGATCCGGTGATGTCAATATTTTGAAACAACCTAAACTTGTTGCACTTCGTTATAGTGTGTATTTTGAAATTATTTATAATGTTAATAGGAAAAGAAATTGTGATGGTGGCTAGTACCGGTGGGCGTAAAAGGAAACGAGGTAGGATTGTAGTGGAAAAGAAAAATTCAACCCCTAAGAAAAACAAATTGGGGGATAAGTATAAGAAGTATCCGTCAATAATCAATAGATGCTCTCCAAAGACACTATCTAAAGCTATTACATTGCTGAACACACAACACCGTAATGTTGTTGAAGAGATGGGATTCGGTAAACTATTGGCCCTGAAGGTAGATGGGATTCCGCAGAAACTAAGTTACTAAGTTGTAGATGTGTTTAACGAACATAACATGGAGATAGATTTGCCATGTGGGAAGATAAAAGTTGATGAGGAAGCGGTTCACATATTGCTTGGTATTCCAAGAGAAGGAATCCTTTTACATAATTTGGAGGAAGCAGATCTAAGAAGTTCGGAGCTAGATGATTGGAGAAGTTCATACGGTGATTCGTACATATCACCGGCAGATATAGTTGCTCGGCTAACAAACACTGCTCATACCAACATTAGCTACTTCAAGCTAGACTTCTTGTCTTTGTTCTTGGCGACAGTGGTTGAATGTCATGCACACGGGAAATGTAAGCTTAATGCCATCTACCACCTGAACAACAGGGTTGATATAAGGCATATTAATTGGTGTGCGTATGTGGTGAGCAAAGTAAAAACTAGTAAAATGATGTGGGACAGGACAAACACAAAACTTTTCACCGAACCATTAACAATACTTACGGTATGTTTACTAAAAATTTTAGCTACTTCCATTACATTACTATAAGATGTTAGGTGAAACTTTGGTTACATTACTGTAACTAATTAGATACTTTAATACTTTTCATTATTGGTAACAAAGCTTTAACATCCACACTTAATGGCAGCTGCTGTACGTGCGTGGAATGAGCTGCATTGGTAAGGCTGAAGATTATTCCAAACCTACTATTCAAGCGTGGAATTTAGATAGGTTGAAATTAAGAGAAAAAATAGAAATAAAAAATGGTGACTTTGGTAAAGTTGAATTAGTAGGAATATTTACTGATAGTTGGGGGAAAGGAAAAGAACGGAGCAGTGGGGTAGAAAAAAATGCTACAGTTGGAGATGTTAAGAAGGTAAGAAAGTTACATTTCTGGATAAAATTTGAAAAATTGCTTGACCAAATAATCAAAAATAAACTATTTATCAATTGTTGACATCTTAGATTAGTGAAAAATTACAGGGGAGGTTAGTTGAACTAGAAGAAATTATGAGGAAAACAATGACGTTGAAGGCAGAACTAGAATTGGGAATATTAGAATTGCAAGGAAAAAAATGAGGAAATAGATGGAATTCAAATATGAATTCCTAAATTTGAAAGTGTATTCAACCATAAACCAAGACCACTTTGTTCGCCGATAAAAGGGGGATATGACAACTAGCAGGACACAAATGAAAACGAACAGGGGTTGGATGTTTGATATTTAAAAATTGTGATGATGGCTAGTACAAGTGGGCGTAAGAGGAAACGAGATAGGATTGTAGTGGAAAAGAAAAATTCAACCCCTAAGAAAAACAAATTGGGGGATAAGTATAAGAAGTATCCGTCAATAATCAATAGTTGCTCACCAAAGACACTATCTAAAGCTATGACATTGCTGAACACACAACAACGTAATGCTATTGAAGAGATGGGATTCGGTAAACTATTGGCCCTGAAGGTAGATAGGATTCCGCAGAAACTATGTTACTATGTTGTAGATGTGTTTAACGAACTTAACATGGATATAGATTTGCCATGTGGGAAGATAAAAGTTGATAAGGAAGTGGTTCACATATTTTAGGGTATTCCAAGAAAAGGAATCCTTTTAGATAATTTGGAGGAAGCAGATGTAAGAAGTTCGGAGCTAGACGATTGGAGAAGTTCATACGGTGATTCGTACATATCACTGACAAATATAGTTGCTCGGCTAACAAACACTGCTCATACCAACATCAGCTACTTCAAGCTAGACTTCTTGGCTTTGTTCTTGGCGACAGTGGTTGAATGTCATGCACACGGAAAATGTAAGCTTAATGCCATCTACCGCCTGAACAACAGGGTTATATAAGGCATATTAATTGGTGTATGTATATGGTGAGCAAAGTAAAAACTAGTAAAATGATGTGGGACAGGACAAACACAAAACCTTTCACCGGACCATTGACAATACTTACGGTATGTTTACTAAAAATTTTAGCTACTTCCATTACACTACTGTAAGATGTTAGGTGAAACTTTGGTTACATTACTGTAACTAATTAGATACTTTAATACTTTTCATTATTGGTAACAAAACTTTAACATCCACACTTAATGGCAGTTGCTGTACGTGCGTGGAATGAGCTGCATGGGTATGGCTGAAGATTATTCCAAACCTACTATTCAAGCTTGGAATTTAGACAGGTTGAAATTAAGAGAAAAAATAGAAATAAAAAATGGTAGCTTTGGTAAAGTTGAATTAGTAGGAATATTTCCTGATGGTTGGGGGAAAGGAAAAGAACGGAGCAGTGGGGTAGAAAAATTGCTGCAGTTGGAGATGTTAAGGAGGTAAAAAAGTTACATTTTGAAAAATTGCTTGACCATATAATCAAAAATAAACTATTTATCAATTGTTGACATCTTAGATTATTGAAAAATTACAGGGGAGGTTAGTTGAACTAGAAGAAATTATGAGGAAAACAATGACGTTGAAGGCAGAACTAGAATTGGGAATATTAGAATTGCAAGGAAAAAATGAGGAAATAAATGGAATTCAAATATTAATCTCAAAATATGAAAGTGTATTCAACCATAAACCAAGACCACTTTGTTCGCTGATAAAAGGGGGAAATGACAACGAGCAGGACACATATGAAAACGAACAGGTGTTGGATGATTTGATATTTAAAGTTTGTATGGACATAAATGAACATAGACAATCATTGATTGACAGTGAAGAAGATGATGTTATGAATGATGAAGAAAACAGAAATAATGATGGTAATTAATGTAACTTTATAAACCTATTAAGAGTCACTAAATATTGGATGCAGAATCAAATGATTACCATAATTAATTGTATTTGAAAGCAGGTCAAGGGTCAAACAATGATGTAAATTACCAGCAGAATACAAACGTAGATGCCATAAATGATGACAATCTGTGCGTAGTGATGTATGGAGAAAAAGAAGTGAAATGTCCAGGTATTAACATGCTTTGTTACCTTATTACTACGTTAGTTAATTCCTTCTAATGATTAAATAAATTTCTGGCATGTAACTGTGTTTCTTTGTTTGTGAACTAAAAATGATTTGATGTTATAATAATAAATGCTTGTTGAAACATTGCAGGAGAGCGCAACGTAGAAAAGGCGGATTTGGTTTCGATGCTTGGTGACCCGGCAAACATTACAATTGAAAGTATGCTTGAAAATTTTTTTAGAAGATAACATACGTAGGTTAAGTAGTACAACTTATGCTTACACTGATATAATTACATTGAGAAAAGTTGTCTGCCCTTCATTGAACATAAAAATACATTATGATAATTTGACGTAGATGGGAATACCTCAGGAGGAAAAAGTGGAAATACGCATGCAGGTATTTGTAAGGCCTCGTTCCCGGAGACCTCACAGTTGGTCAATCATTGCATTAAATATGTAAAACATTTCATAATTCATAAATTAGGGCAGCAGAATTAATATCAAAAGCCATTCCCTTCATTCATAAATACTGTTGCTAAGCAATACATTGTTAATTGTTAATAGTTACAAAAGATCATATTAATTGCATTACAAAACAACAATATTAGTATGCGTGAACGGATGCCAGTCTAGCCCTGGCGAGTAGCCTCCCCGAGTGCCATCCTCAGCAAAATTACTTGCCAACTGAAAATGCATAAAAGTCAGCGTTGCTGAGTGAGCTCTAGTTTTAAAACATTAAAATACCTTGAAAGATTTGTATATGAAAATACCCCTTTTAAAATAATATATTTTTTCTTTCGTATGCGATCACACAACATACGTACAGCTAAGATAGCATCCATTATCTTCTTTACCATTTTCATCATCGTTCATCCGAACCTTTATTTTAATCTTTCACTTAATCTGGACTAATGTGCTATGCCCCCGATATTGCGCACTAAACTGGTACTAGGCCGAGGTCTACAAATAGACCCCATACTGATGCACGAAGCCGACTCCAGTACCGGGGAAGCAACAAGGGTCCTTCAATCTAAAGATTGACCCTGTGTGCATCCAACGGGTTAGCTAAAATGCACATAGTTGAGCTAACAACCTAGTGGTTGTGAACCTCATGTGAATTTGCTTGCAAGACTTTCTTCCGTTCTTTATGTTCCACTTCATTGTCATTAATCTTTCCACTTTCTTTAATGATAATACTTTACGTTATATGGATAAATCACACCATGTAAAGTCACATAATAATATAATAAATAGGAACACAAGAACAGCCCAAAAACATGCATAAAATAATCAGATAATAGCATCAAGTCAAACCAAGGTCAAACCCTAAAATTCTGATTCCTCAAAATTCTAGAAAATTTTCTAAGTGTTTAGGCGCATGAACACTATGCAGGCACATGAGCCCTGCTTAGGCACATTAACACTATATGGGTGCATGAACTTTCACTTAGGCATTGCAACTCACTTCTGGGCGCATGAACTGTTCAGGCGCATAACCAACGCTTAGGAGCCTGAACAAAAGGGCTGGGCGCACGAGGTACTGTTTGGGCGCATGAGTCTACACTTGGCATTTTTAGGCAAAATCTTGGGCTCATGGGCACTATTAGGGCGTATGACCCTCACTTAAGTTTTTCTAAGGCAAATTCCCAGGTGCATGGGCCCTGTTTGGGCGCATGGCCTGTACTTAGGCGTTTCTAAGTCAAAATCTCAGGCGCATGGGCCCTGTTTGGGCGCATGACCACCTGTTATTCATTTTCCAGAATTGAAACTAGCCCAGATCTGCATTTGTACCTGTTCTAAGCATAAACTTAACATTCTAAGCAACCACAACACATAACCAAGCATAAACATAAGCGCAAACAAACATATACATACGGGCAAACATAAACCAGTTGTAAAACATTTTAATCATGCATTTTCAGCCCCAAAACAGTTTACAACATATAGAAATCGGGGTCTAGAACTCACCTATTGCAGCAAACAAGCAAAACTCCACCAAACTTGCTTGCACAAGAGTTCAAACACATAGAACAAGCAAAACAAACACCCAAACACAAGGAGCACATAAAAATCGGTTATAAGGATGAAAACCTTAACAAAACCGAACCAATTAGCACAAAACACTTACCTCCAAAGATTTTCAGCCTCTTCTTCTCCAACAAACCAAGAGAAAGCAAAAATTCGACTTCTTTCTTCTTCTTTTCGGTCGAACAACAGCAACAGCAGGATGATATGGGCGGCCATGCCCATATAAAATGCATTTTTGACTTTTTGGTACTATTTACACAAAGCACCCCTCAACTTTGCCTTTTTTATTTTCTTCAAAATACTCTTCTTTTCTTTTTTATTTTGACCGAGGTTTCAGGTGTTACAGTATTAGAAAGAAAGAGGATGCGCAAGGTGTGGATATTAAAGAAGGTGGAACGGATATTGTTTTAAAGGAAAGGTGTGGACCTCAATTATCAAAAAGTACAAATGAGCAACTTATACTTACATTGTTTCCAAATTGTATTTTTGTGGAAAATTGTAGACATTACAAACACTAACTTTGTTGTAGGTTATACTAAAAGTTAAATAATAAATAACTGTTACAAGTTCGTACAAAAAGTAGACAATACAATAGAAATAATTGGGAATACAGATGTGATGGCTATAGATATGGTAGAAGAAAAAGGACTGATGATAAAGGTTCGTGTAAAAGAAGTAGATAAAAATTAGGGATATAGAACTTGTTCCCAATATGAATTGTTAACTATGCTGCAACGTAGGTTCGAAGAGTAAAGAAAGTGACAAACAGAATGCTGCTATGAAACAGAAAGTTGTGCTAGCATAGTTCACCAAACAATTGGAAGCTAGCATAGTTCACCAAACAATTGGAAGAAAAAAGAATAAAAGGTAAGCAATTACATGCCTATTTTTTAGAAGTTTTGTAACATAAAAAACAAAATGTAAGTTGTTTAATTGCTATCAGTGCCGGTGAATAACTCATTCAACTTCGATGCACCATCTTACAGCTTGGGATTGACATAGGAGTATACAGAACGACCTCACATAACCGGTAAGATTAGTATAATGTCGTGCAACATATTTTGCAGCATTTTACTTTTACATTACGTTTAAAATAAAAAAAAATAAGATGCCAAAAGGGAATATGTAAATTAATGTAAAATCTGATGGGTTAGTTGCATTATAATACATAATTTTTACATTAGGTTATACAAATAAAAGAAAATCTATACAATTGTTCATGTACCATTTTTTGCTGATTGTGAATGATGACGGGCTGATTTATAGAAGATAAGTCATGCAAGTTTGGTGCCCCATCTTACAGCTTGGGATTGACACAGGAGGATCAAAAAGGGCCTGGAGAAAGAGGTAAATTTAATAATTACATTTGACTGCAAAAATATGTCACCCCTGGTTATTACATGACATTACATTAAAACAAGGGAAAGCAAACATGCCTACAAAAGGGGAGTTTTATGAATTTTTGGGTTTTAGTATACTGTCGTGCAGTATATTCTGTAGCATTTTACATTACATTACATTTAAAATAAAAATAATTAGATACCAAAGGGTGTATCTAAATTCATGTAAAATCTGATGGGTTAGTTTCATTATATTACATATTTATTTACATTAGGTAATAGTAATAAAAGAAAATCTATAAAATTATTAATTTACCATTTTGGGCTGACTGTGAATGATGTTGGGTTGTTTTATAGTAGATAAGTCATGCAACTTTGGTGCCCCATCTTACAGCTTGGGATTAACACATGAGGATCAAAGGGAGCCTCAAGAAAGAGGTACATTTAAATATTTACATTAGAATGCAATGTATTACTTGACATAACATTAAAGGAGATTTATGATTTTTTTGGGTTTTATGTACCTTTCTTAATTAGCTGAAATTAATATTTTATGTTTTGTAGTTGATAGGTCACGCACCTTAGATGCACCATCTTACAGTTTGGGTTTGACACAAAAAGAGAAAGAAGTTATAAACAAAGAAGGTAATATTATAACATTTAACAACAAAGGTTAAATACACTTACATTACATAAGAATGGGCGGGGGAGAGGGGGAAGGGTAATGTGTCATTTCAATACACTTACACAACATTAGGAATGTGAAATTTTCATGTAAATTGGTCTGTTGGTCATTCATCTTATTTATCTTTTTGGATATATAATGACAATATATATACACATGTTTTTAATTATTAGATGGGGGTGGAAAAAGTAAGATAAGTGATAAGGAAAAGTTGACCTGGATTGAAGGACCAAGCTATAGCTTGGGATTAACACAGGAAGGGAAGAATACAAATCCTGGTGGAGGTAATTACTGTTAACTACAACTATACAAAATTGTTGCAGTAAATTTAAGTTACATTTGGGGTTAAGAAAAAAATACTTACCGTTTGATTTATATATGTAGGACAGATGAATGAAGAAAATAAAAGGAATAGAAAAAATCCAAGAAGAACGAGAATGGTTTCCTTGTTAGGCAAATCACCATACTTTATGAGGGAGACAATAATACATCAATTATTCACCAAGGAAGAAGAGGCGATATGGGAATTAATCTTCAACGCAAATCCGAGGTAAGATAACTGATGAGCAAATAAATAAGAATAGAAAATGCAAACTTTCAAAGTAAACTAGAAAAACCATTTATTATAGGTCTTTTACTTTATTTTGCATTAAATTGATAAAACATTAATGCTACATTATTGCAGCTATCAGGTTTTTGACACACATTATGGGGTAAGGACAAAGATATTTATTTTAAGGACCCCGGAGTCATCTAGAGAGGTTTATGGCAACATCATTGACTGTTGGATTGCGGTGTTAAATAATGAGAAAAAGTTAAGGAGTCAGGAATCACCGCATAGGTTGTTTGTGTGCCACCGGCCATTCGTAAGTACAAAAATAATAAAGTAGTCTATAATGCTTAAAAAATTCATCAATGAGTCCTGATTTGTTTGTCTAGTTGGAGTGGCTATTCATCAATGAGGAAAAATGTTTAAGGACATTTACAAATAACATCTTCGAAGCATTAGGGTGGGAGGAGAGCTAGAGAAATCTTAAACGGTACGATCTAGGCTTCTTTCCAATATTGGAAAAGAAACATTTCTACCTTGTGGTCTTTGACAAGAAAAACCCATCAACTTTTCTTATTGACAATATGGAGTCTAACGAAACCATTGTGCAACTGGGGGACAACGACGAGTATCAAAAAAAAGATACATCTTACAAAGTGGTGAGTTGATAGAAACTGATTTGCTTGTTAAACGCATGGCAACATTGTTATTTTTTGAGTGCATATTTGTTAAACTTAAAAATTAAGTGCCTAATTTTTATTTTTTTCAGAAGCGTATTTTTACTCAATACTTGCTTAAATGGGGGAATTGTAAAGCGGACAAAATTGGATCTACAAACATCAACATACTAGAGTTAGAATGGGCCACTAATTGAAACTACACTGATTGTGGAATATTTACAATGCAACATATGGAGATGTTCATGGGCAACAAACGGGCACTGTTTGAGTGCGGGTTCAAGAATAATGAAAGAACGTTGAAGTCTTAAATTAAAATTTTAAGAAAGAAATATGCTACACGAATTGTACTGTCGGATATAAACGTTCACAAGAAAAAAGTGTTGGATGAGGCTTACGGTATTAAATTTTAAGTGTCGTTTCAGAAAGATGTGATCATGGAGGTTACTTAAGGATTTTGTGTTTTAGATAAATGGTAGTCGTTTGGCTTGTAAGTTAGTGTTATGTATTTGTTACTGTAGTGTAATTCATATCGCGCACGAGTCGTTCAGACTATTAAACAATTTCTGTAATCTAGTAACTATATTTTGGGATGTCTAATATTAAAGATATTTAAATTACCTAAGAAGGGTATTAGTGTACACATCCAAATGATTCATATTTTCATACGTATGATTATGAATAAATCATATAAATATGAATCATTTAAATGTAACGTGATGAACAAAAAAGATGGATTAGATGATAAAGCATATTTAAACGCGGTAGTTTACAAAGTTAGCTAGACTATAGTAAATAGACAAACTTCTTAATACTATAGGTTTCAGACTATTGTAGCTAGATGTACAGTTTTTATTACTGTACATACTAGCGTAACTAAATATAATAGTGTTACTTACTGTAGTGTAATTCCCATTGAAACTTTAGCTTTCAAAAAAGTATAAAAATTTAAAAAATTTCTTAATATATTTTGTTTTTTTAATATAATAGATATTTAAATAACCTAAAATGGTCTCATAGTGTACCATGTCTGCGTTGTAACCTAATGTAATTATCTAAAAGTGTGAAGTGTATTGATGTAAGGAGTATTCGTGAAAGAGTAAACACCATCTCATATAAAAGTAAATATAGTATTGTCACCTTGACTAGTATGTTGTAGTAATTTATTAAGAAATGGTAGTATTAGTTGATCATGATTGACAATTTATATTTACCTTTTCGGTAACAATTTCATCTTAAGTGTAACATAGATGATAAAGCATATTATAACGTGTTACAAAAAGTACTAGATTCATGTTAACGTAACATGATGAAAAACAGTAAATGGATTATATGCTAAAGCATATTAGGACTTGGGGGGTTATAGATTAAAAATAAGTTACTGTAGTGTAATTTAAAAAAAAAAGAGGTTTGGAGATATGCAAATTTTTTGTCGCATTTTTTATTACAATTTTAGGGTTATAATTTAAAATTAGTTGGGAAATTTGGTCTCCAGACTAATGTCACTTACTAGCAGTGTAAGTAAATGTAAACTGTTGCTCGCTACAGTGTAATTTGCAACTGCGCCAAGTAAAAATAGATAGATAACAGGATAGTAATGCAATATATTTAACCTTAAATTAAGAGAAAGAATAAGCTCATTTCCCATCCAAGTTCCCTATCTATAGTTCTACAACTAAAAAAAATATAGGTAATAATGTCACGTATAGTCATGTACTTATGGTAAATATATATTTAAAGTTACGTAAAAAAACAAACCTTTTAGTTAAAAGTAAGATGCATTAAAGTACGACAAAACCAAAAAAACCACAAAAATGAAAGATTCATCTTACATTTTTGGCAAATCATAGTTGTTTCATACACCATATGTATACACGTTACACATTGGAAAAATGGTAACCAAAAACATATGGATAAGAAACAAAATGATACAGCATAAAAATCATTGTTCTAATGTTACCCACTAGTAAGTGGTAACGATAAATCATCTGACGAGAAACCCAACAAAATATGACCCAAAAGTATGCTATACGTTACCCACTAAAAAGTGGTAATAAAAAAAAAAGGAAAACCGTCCAAACTATTGGGGTGGGTCGGCGGGACCGGCCTTAGCCTTCTTATTCTAGAATCATGGTGCATATACTTCTTACATATGTTGCACAATCTTTCCTTCTTCATGCTATTGCACAATCTTGCCTTCTTCATGCTCTTCTCAACAGCCTTCTCCCAAGGTCCAATTAAACGTCGATTGGTCCCACAACCCTTGTTGCGAATCCCTTGAGGGGGCATTAAATTAACAGCTGCTACATCTTCAACACCAACCAACGTCTTAATAACTTCGATCCTTCTTCTAGAGATGGTTTCTGTTGTTTTATGGGTCAGAATCTCTTCCTTGATTTCCTTTAACTTTCTAGCTAAACCTGATAAGCCATCAATGTTGTTCCTTAGTTGATCAACACAATCATTCATACATTCTAAAACATCATTCCTTAATACAGCTTGTTTGCTGGTGTTTGCGGTGAGCCTGTTTTGTTTACTGAAAACCTGAGTGGGGAGACTATCTCGAAACCAACGGTGAGAGATATAAGCATCTGGGATTTCAGTGACTTTGTTTAAGCGAAAGAGACAAATAACATGCCTACAGAGGTAGCCAACACGGGTAAATCCCATACAGGAACACTCATAAGACTTGGTAACCAAGTGATGAGAAACCTAAAAAAAAAGACATTAGTTTCGCAAAAATTAAAAAATACAGTATAGTGAACAACCTACAATGATGTAACAATTATGATTTCGTTTTCTTACTTAGAACTCGTTAACAAAATCAGTCCTCCTATCCATGTGAGAGATTGTGAAGACCTTGGTATGATCCTGAACTTCAACATTAGTTATAAAACATGACATTTGTATATCTCTTTTTGAACCTCTTTGAATAGGGTTTGCGTGTAGAAAAGCACAGCGTGTTGTTCAATTGGTAAACTAGTGCGTTGTTGGACTTGGGTGGTACTGCTTACAAAGTCAACACTATGCTGGTTGTAACGTTGATTATCTATAGCAGTGTCGAAGGCCATGAAAAATTAAACAAGGGTGTTCGCAGGACTAGAAGTAAACTTGAAAAAGGCATTAGAGCTCTCGCATCTGGAGGTGGTTTTCATGAGACAACACATTGGGATTTCTCTAAAATACGCTAGCACCCACATATGTCTAATAGCCAACATGTCGTTCAACCACACATTCTCAGTTAAATTAAAAGAGTTGATTAGATTATACCAACGCTTAATGTAGCAGGTGTGATGTAAATATTCCATACCAACTTATTAATAGCGGAATGAATATTAGAGTTCTCATAAATGTCAGAGGTAATCTGCAAATTAAACAATTACATCAGTTTACAATCATATTATCTTTTACTTTACTTACATTTAACTACTATGATAAACTAGGAGCGACACACTCTAGTGTGTTAAATGCCCACATAATAATAGATATGCATTAACATTATAATAAACGTATGATTAATAATGAGTAACATTTAACCTTATTGTAACCTTATATAAACATTAACACAAAACAAGAAATAATCGTGTCCGAATTATATAAACTTACTTCGGGGCATGTTAGGTTGGAAGTTAAATTACAGCTAAATTACATTTAATTACTGTTAGTTACATTAAAAATAAATTAACTTACTACATTTGAGTAAAAAAATACAAAGACATCACATCATATGCGCCCAAAAAAGTTTTAACATTATAAATTCACATCGCTTTACAGTTATTTTCTATGTTTTACATCAGATTACAAAGTGTTACACTTAATTACTATTGTGTTAGATAAAATATTAGAATGTGTTACGCTTAATTACTATCATCATATTACAATAGAAGTACATTTTGCATGTTCCATTACTATATTACACGTTGCATTAACATTATAAAAACATATGATTACCAGTGAGTAATATTAAACCTTATAAACATTGACACAAACGAGAAATAATCACGTCTAACTACTGATAATTATATAAACTTACATCAGGGCATCTTATGTTGGAGGTTAAATTACAGTTAAATTATATTTAATTATGGTATAGACTTAGGTTAACACATAATACTTTGGTGGAAAAAGTTAAAATTAAATTTAAAAGTAAAATTAAATTTACTTACTACATTTGAGTAAAACTAATAAAAGACATCACATCATATACAGGGGCCAAATTAAACCTTATACTAAACATGACCCCCAAAAAAGTTTTAACATTACAAATTTAACATCACCTTTACAGTTATTTACTAGGTTTTACGTTAGATTACATCAGATTACAATATGTTACGCTTAATTACTACCGTGTTAGATAAAAGATTACAATGTGTTACGCTTAATTCCTACATCAGATTATAATGGAACGTGTAATATAGTAATGGATATTTGAAGAGCATTTTGCACGTCTGTAGTAAAACATGCTAAGAATGGAACTTGGTTACTCTAGACACATGATATGCAAAGATTAAGACAAGGTTACTTATCATTAAAATATTCCTAAGTAAAGGTATACCTTGGATGGTAATTTCTTCATGATGTGCCACATGCACAAATGGTGGTGAGCTTTCACAAAAAAAGATGAAACAACAACCTTCATGGCGGGATACTGATCAGTTAAAACTAAAGATGGATGAGTCTTATGAGTTTTCAGAAACAACGGAGAAGCCACTTATACGACTCTGAAGTTTCATCAGATTACAAACCGGCAACAAAAGTTAAACATTTTTTGTGATGATCTACACCAGTAAAAGACACAAATATCATATTGTACCTATATGTAGAAAGTGATCAAAAAACAAAGCCTTAGTACAAAACACACCAAAAAAGACATTAGTACATTAGTCTATGTAAGATGTAAGGAAGTATACTGTATTTGTTTATGGAATATGTGGCATCAAACGCTATAACATCTCCGAAAGACCAATAGTTGATTTGAGATATTTCATCAGCCCAGTATATAGCCTTCACTTCACCACTGACATGGCGAATGCCATAGGAAAAGTTACGGTGGTTATTAGCAAACTACTCAAGCTTACTAACTACAAACAACATGTCTCGGTCACCAATAAACATCTTAATGTCACGACTAACATTCTTGTATGCTGCTTTGGTACCTCGCATGTTGTGGTGGCCTCCTTTTAAGGCAGAATGCAAACTATATGCAACAGTAGGACCAACTTGATGTAAACTTATCGTGTGTATAAACTTTATATCTTGAAAGTCCAAGTGTTACCCGGTGCGAGTCAAATCCATATTATCAGATGATATAAGATCATGATTATGCTTCTCAGAAAATTCATACAACACATAGTGTTCAAAGCCCTTGATGACCTTTAAACGAATGAGAGCCTTACAACCAGTTACTTTAAATGCGCAACCACAAGTTGGACAAAGGGTGGAAGGTTTGGTGGTATCAAAACTCTTCCCTTTAGGCTTACCCCATTTGTTACATAACAATGTGCGATAAGTAATAATACCATTCAATCTCTTAAAATGTGACATCTGGTAATTTTCCGTTACCAAACTCCGTTAGTTCAGTTAGGTCTTGCATACACATGTCGTGAGCACACACTAGTTGTCGTTGAACGTTGGTGACTTAATAATAATTAATAATGTTAAGAAAATAATTTCTATGTTGATTATTAGTTGTGATTAGGAGATTTAAATATTAATTGTAAATTTTATCGCGTAACGTGGAACGTGTGTATTTAATTCGTTTATTGTGTGACTAGTAAAGATAATGCATATGATTATTATTGTTAGTTTATATGATTATTATTTTAAGTTTAAACTTTTCAAAAAGTAATTAAAAGCTTAGTTTCAATAAAATACAAAACAGTAGGGGTTTAAGGGTTAATATTGATAAATTAAATAAATAAAAAAAACTAACCCTAGCCCCATACCACCCATCGCCGCGACCAACACACACACACCCACATTCATGTGATGTCAGCCAAGAACAAGCAAGAAACCCTCGATTTTGATTGATTACAAGCAATAGAACACGTTAGGAGTATCAATTGCAAGCCATTACACGATTAAATGTTAGTTTTGTGGTTTTGTTTCATGGTTTTGATGTTTGGACGAACCCTAGTCGACTTGATGTGCAAAATGTCAAATTCTTGATTGTTTGTTGATGTTATTATGTTAGTTAGATTGTATAGATGTTAGTTAACATTGATTATGCAAGAAAGTTACGTTTTTGATGCGTTGTTCATAGGTTACTAATAATAGTAACTTCGTTTGCATGAATATGGTGATTTGATGATGAATTGGTGTTGTTAAAGTGTTATTCTTGTTATGGGGATGTTAGAATGATGATATTGATGCTAGAAACCTAATAATGCATGTTGTAGTTCATATGTTACCAAAAGTAGAAACTTTTGGTTTTGAAGATTGATGAATCATGATGAATGTGATGTGTAGAGCATGCCTAGATGATAATTTGAGTTAGAATTGGTATATTGTTAATGGAATCATGAATGTATTGGGTGTTAGATAGATTTTGGGATGCACTTTCCTAAAAGGGAAACTTTATTTGCACAAAATCTTGAATATGATGATTTGAGCATGTTTAGGACATTAGGATCATGCTAGAATGTTCATGGATGATTTCTAAAGTGTTAGAATGTGTTGTTGGGTTGTATGACTGCTAAATTGGTTAGTTGACAGGTTTGGTCTGTTTGTGGGATTTCATGGTAATGGGTCATATGGGTTATGATAAGATTATTGTTTGGTTTGTAGTTGATCATGGTTGAATATCTTGGTTGATGTGAATTCTGTTGAATAATATGTTGATGGTCATCATACACGCATGGGAATCTGAGGCCCCTACTTAGTAGGATTGGCCGGGTTTAGGGTGTGAAGTCGTGAGTGGCTTCACATGGCATGTTGTGCATGATTTGATTCCATATGTGATGCATTAGTTATGGCATAGTTATGTTGAGCATGATGATTATTTGAGATTCGCATGACTTGTATGAATATCTGGTTGTATGATGATCTAGGTAGTACATGTGGTTAATGAAGTGACATATGTGATCAGCTTGTATGTTAACCATGTGTAATGAATTGTATGTTTGTTTGATTGTAATTTCACCTATAATGTCACCAACGGGTCAACTGGGTCAATGTGTCTTACTTTTTATAAAACCTTGAGATGTTGGGATATAGAGTACTTAGGGTTTCATTATGAATCTATGTACATGTACTTATGTACTTGCGTGTTCTAGGTGACCTTTGAAGGTTGTCTGTCTCTCTCTCTCTCTTTGAGGTTAAGCTCTTAAGTCTTTCTTGTGCACATGAGGTGAGTTCATGCCCCACTCTTTTACATACTCTCTTTTGGGGGAGATATCATACTGGTTTTACAAACGCTTTATCATGATAAGTTGTGTATAGTATAATATAGTGTTGATTACCATGAAATTCCTCACACTTTCGGATTGTTAATAATGATATTAGCGGGAAAACTTGGGTAGTACTACTGGGTTTGACGAGCCCCACCTGTGCGACTCGAGGTCAAACGGGTGCAATTTTGTCCTAACACAAACATCGTCATGACCTGGTAAGTCGTGACGGGAGGCAACAAACGTAACACAGTCAACTTCAATCGCGAAATCACTATGATTATTACTATTAAACATAGACTAGCTATCTATTTCAATACACTCTTATATTTTGCAACTATTACTACTTTATTATTAACGCAAACTCTTGAACTCACCAACCATTGTGTTGACTCTTTTAGTATGTGTTGAATCAATATTTCAGATTCGTTGAGCTTGGATCTTAGGATTCATCAGTTTCAGATCCAAAAATTCAAAATTAAAGATGGGTGGAAGTGTGTGAATCGAAGAACAAGGATGTGTGTGTAATGTATAATGTTATGATTTCATTAATATTGAATAACAAATTACAATGAAGAAACATATACAAAGATGGATGAACATCAAACCCACCCAAAGGAGAGAAATTCTCTTTGGGTGGTGATTTACACCATGAGAAACACACACTTAAGAACTACCAGCTCTCACACACTTTGCAAGAACCACCCAATACAAGTGGCACTAGTTGTTCTATTTATAATGTTTTTACATCATGACCTAATTTTGACTTTTCTTGTGGTCTTGATGTTGACTTTGTCTTGTGTTTGTTTTGTTATGTATATCAACTTGGTCTCTGAACTTGTACAATGAGATCTTTAGTTGGCTTTGATTGTGGTTTGGAAAGCTTCAGTTAATCGATTGTTGAACCCAACAGTATGCTATTCTCAGGTTAAGGTTGCCATTTTCCTAGGAACACGAGCACGAGTCAACATCATTGGATTGTCTGCATGTCTGAAAACAATGTCTTTGGTTGAGTTGTTTAAACATTTACGATTTGGCTTTGCATAATATTTGGGCGCGTGTGTTTGTGTATTTTATGTCATGTTACATTGCTTTGGATTTTTCTGGTTAATGAAATGCTTCTGCATGATTTAAAGTTAAACTCTGGTTTTGATTGTTAGTTCATATAGGGTCATTTTGTGTAACTAATGACTGAGATCCTGGTATGTCACACGCCTTGCGGTAAAACCCCGCACGCGGATTTTGAGGGTGTGACAGATTGGTATCAGAGCCATTGGTTATAGGGAAGTAGGTTGCATACACACACTAGACTATAACCGCACAGTTGTTAGTTACTTCTCGCATACTTCCTTACTGTATACTCATTGGCATACGTACCGCGTACTTCGCAGCATGGCATCGTCATCACGAGGGTATCGGACTAGCCTCGACACCCGTATCCATCTAAAGAAGTTGATTGGGATCAACCGTTAGCGATACCTGAACTTGACCACCCACGGGACTGGGATTACTATCCTACCTTCATACATCACATTACTTACCGCGAGCGAGTACCACCGGTAGCCCCTACCCGACCACAGACGAGATCATCGACAGCATCCACATCTAATACACTTCCTACTTTGGATATTCCTCAAGAGCAAGCATTTGTTGCACTAGTGGCTGCATTGGACACCGAGTGGCAGTGTGTCAGGAAACTCACCGATGAAAATTTTGACCTGAGACACGAAGTGCAAGAACTACGATTGCGAATGGATACGCTTGAAGAACAACTCTCGATGGCTATAGGAGGACATTACACACTGGCAGGTAATGTGGTGGCACTTACTGGGCGCATGTACGAGCAAGACCATCATAATATGGCGATCGAAAATAGGTTTATTGAACTGGAAGCATAGCTTTTATCATTTCAGGTTGCTGAAGCCCCTGCACCAGTGGCAAACCCGGAAGAGGAAGACCCGAAAGAGGAACCGAAGGAAGCCCCCGAGGAAGAACCTGCTGAGATGGAGGAGGACAGCGATGGATCCGATGTATTGGACTAGCTCTACATTTAAATGACTTAGACTATATGGTGTTTCTTTCTTCTGAATCCTATGTGGGAAGGGTTGTTTCCCACCCAACTGAAAAACTTAAAATTTGACATTGATGGAATAATTTGTGACTCATTTGCAATTTATTTATCTTTGGTTATCATTTCTGTTATAAATGTTGTGGTTGTGATGAATTCATTATTTCTTATAATTTACTGTACTTCAATGAGATTAATGTGTTGGATGTTACTCATTATTGTATTTGTGAATGTAAAGTGAAATATGGACGCACGGGGAAGAGGACGTGGGCGTGGTCGTGGACGTGGCGCCAGTGGTAGTGGTGCCGGAGCTATAAATATTACACCTGCAGAATTGGCTGCCTTAATCAACGAGCATGTTCAGGCGGTAGTAGCTACTGCCCAAACTGGACAGCCAGCAGGTAAATGATAAAAGAGGTTTAACAAATCATCCTAGGTACTTGTCTGGGATACCTGACTAATGTATGGTTTGTCGAAACAGGACCTCCACCTTATACTTAATAGTCCTTTATGGATTGTAAACCCCACACCTACAGCGGGACGGAAGGAGCTGTGGGATTAGTATGGTGGTTTGAGAAAACTGAATCCGTATTCGCGAAATGTAACTGTCCACCAGCTGACCAAGTGAAGTTCGCGTCCGGAACACTTGAGGGTGTAGCACTATCCTGGTGTAATGCCCAGTTACAAATTCTGGGTCAAGCCATGGCCAATGAACTACCCTGGAATGAATTTAAAAAGATCATGACCGAGGAATACTGCCCCTGAAACGAAGTGCAGAAGCTGGAGATTGAGTTCTGGCAACTCAAGATGCAAGGCTCAGAGATTGAAGCCTACACTACTCGGACCCATGAGTTGGCCACATTGTGCCCGGAAATGGTGAACGAGATGCATAAGAGGGTCGAGCACTATATACGTGGATTGGTGCCTGAAATCCAGAGTATGGTAACTACTTCTAACCCCACTACCATACAACAAGCCATCCGATTAGCCCACAGGCTAACTGATCAAACGGTTGAGCAAGGACGGTTACCCAAGCGGGGCGTTGTGGTAAGCGTGCCTGACAATAAACGCAAGTGGAATGGTACAAGCAACAAGGGATCGTCATTTAACAGCCAACCACAGCAGCAACAAGTACAGCAGTAGCACCAACCTCCCCAGTAACAAAGGAGGTTTGAAAACAACCGAAATTTCAATCAATCATCCTTGGCAACACAGGGACAAGGAGGCTATATGGGGAAAATTCCCAAATGCAATCGATGCAACTACCATCACACCGGCAGGTGTGACAATTTCAAGTGCCAACGCTGTGGGAAGATTGGTCATGCAGCTAAGGACTGCAGTGGCGAGCTGATGAAAAAGCCACAACAGTCCCAGGAAACTCCCAAAGGCTGTTTTGAATGCAGGAAGGAAGGCCATTACAGGCGAAACTGTCCACAACTAAGGAGGAATAGAAATGGCAACAACAACAATGGTCATAACAACAACAGCAATAACAATAACAACAACAACGGTAATGGCAACAACAATGGTGGTAACAACAATGGAGCCAAAGGGAGAGCCTTCGTCATTGGCTCAGGTGAGGCTCTAAACGACCCTACAACTGTAACTGGTAAATTTTCGGTTAATGGTCGTTTTGTATCGTATTATTTGATACTGTAGCTGATAGAAGTTTCGTGTCCACTAAGTTTAGTAGTCTTTTAAGTGATATGCCCTCAGCTTTAGAATCTAATTACGC
Source organism: Flaveria sonorensis (assembly GCA_025506505.1). Classification (NCBI taxonomy): domain Eukaryota; kingdom Viridiplantae; phylum Streptophyta; class Magnoliopsida; order Asterales; family Asteraceae; genus Flaveria; species Flaveria sonorensis. The sequence goes on from CM046435.1 coordinate 43,255,212, forward strand.
CGTAGAGTTAGCTGACGATAAACAGATTCATGTGACACATATCCTTAGAGGATGCAAGATAGAACTTGCTGGTCATACCTTCAATATAAATCTCATGCCTATCATACTTGGGAGCTTTGATGTGGTAGTCGGCATGGATTGGCTATCTGACAAGCAAGCGGAGGTCATATGCCATGAGAAGATCATACGGATTCCTGTTGGTGGAGAAATTCTCTTGGTTAAAGGTGATAGGAGTGGTGCGGTGATAGGCATCATTTCATTCATGAAGGCACAGAAGTTGTTACGAAAAGCTCGACTGGCCATACTAGCACTTGTCACTGATAAACAGTTGGAGGAAAAGAAGATAGAGGATATCCCCGTAGTTCGCAACTTTCCCGAGGTGTTTCTAGAAGACCTGCCTGGATTACCACCTCATCGTCAAGTCGAATTCCAAATTGAATTGACTCCAGGAGCCACTCCGATTGCGAGAGCACCTTACCGGTTAGCTCCGAACGAACTGCAGGAATTATCTGCTCGGATAAAGGGTTCATCCGACCGAGCTCATCACCCTGGGGAGCGCCAGTTCTATTTGTCAAGAAGAAGGACGTTACATTTCAAATGTGCATTGACTATAGGGAACTGAACAAGGTTATGATCAAGAATAGATATCCCTTACCTCGTATAGATGATTTGTTTGATCAACTGCAGGGATCAAGTTATTACTCTAAGATTGACCTGAGGTCTGGGTATCATCAGCTGAGAGTTCGAGAGGAGGATATCTCAAAGACCGCCTTTCGTACACGTTACGGTCACTACGAGTTCTTAGTCATGCCATTCGGGTTGACGAACGCACCAGCGGTATTCATGGACCTCATGAATCACGTGTGCAAACCCTATCTTGATCAGTTTGTTATTGTCTTTATCGATGACATATTGATCTACTCCAAGACTAAGGAAGAACATGGAGAGCACTTGCGGTTAATCTTGGAATTGCTTAGAAAAGAACAACTGTAAGTCAAGTTTTCTAAGTGTGATTTCTGGATACGCGAAGTGCAATTCTTAGGTTATATTGTTAATGAGAAAGGGATACAAGTTGATCCGGAAAAGATTGAGGCGATAAAGAATTGGTCGATTCCTAAGACGCCAAGTGAGATACGACAGTTTCTTGGACTGGCAGGATACTATCGACGGTTCATCGAAGGATTTTCTAAGATTTCTCAACCTCTCACAACTTTGACTCATAAAGGAACATCGTATAGATGGGGCGAGAGTCAGGAATCTGCTTTCCAGTTACTAAAGCAGAAGCTATGTAGCGCACCGATATTAGCACTACCTGAGGGAAGTGATCACTTTGTAGTCTATTGTGACGCTTCCATTCAAGGACTTGGGTGTGTTTTAATGCAGTAGGATAAGGTGATAGCTTATGCCACTAGACAACTGAAGGTTCATGAGAAGAACTATACCACCCATGATTTAGAACTGGGTGCCATGGTTTTTGCCTTAAAGATCTGGAGACATTACTTGTACAGTACCAAATGCACAATTTACACCGATCACAAGAGTCTTCAGTACATCGTTGAGCAAAAGGAATTGAATATGAGGCAAAGACGCTGGGTGGACTTGTTGAAAGACTATGATTGTGCTATCAAATACCATCCGGGAAAAGCTAATGTAGTTGCTGATGCACTGAGTAGGAAAGAACTTACTAAACCTCGACGCGTGCGAGCTTTGCAACTTACCATTAGCACACAGTTGCCTGAGCAAATCCGAGAGGCCCAGACGGAAGCCCTGAAAACGGAGAACATTGGGTCTGAATCGTTCAGGGGAATGGAAAAACAACTGGAAGTAAAAGCGGATGGAATTCATTACTTCATGATTAGACTTTGGGTACCTCTACACAGAAATCTAAGAGACTTGGTCATGAGTGAGGCACACAAGTCTAAGTACTCTATACATCCTGGATCTGAAAAGATGTATCATGACCTGAAGGCGCACTATTGGTGGCCTAACATGAAGGCGGATGTAGCTACATATGTGAGCAAGTGCTTAACCTGTTCGAAAGTAAAAGTGGAATATCAAAAACCATCTGGGTTGTTACAACAGCTTGAGATCCCTATGTGGAAGTGGGAACAGATCTCAATGAATTTCATTACCAAGCTACCCCGAACTTCTACTGGTTGTGACACGATATGGGTTATTGTGGACCGATTAACGAAGTCTGCTCATTTCTTGGCAATAAGGGAAACAGATAAGATGGAGAAGTTAACCCGACTTTATTTGAAGGAAATAGTGTCAAGACATGGTGTACCGGTTTCAATCATTTCCGACCACGATGCTCGTTTCACATCGCATTTCTGGCAGTCGTTGTAGAAATCTTTGGGTACGCGATTGGATATGAGTACTGCTTATCATCCATAGACTGATGGTCAAAGTGAGCGTACTATACAGACGTTGGAGGACATGCTACGTGCTTGTGTGATTGACTCTGAGAATAACTGGGAAGTTCACCTACTATTGGTGGAATTTTCTTACAACAACAGTTATCACACTAGCATAAAGGCAGCACCTTTTGAAGCTTTATATGGGAGAAAATGTAGATCACCAGTTTGTTGGGCTGAAATTGGTGATAGCAAGCTAACGGGTCCTGAGTTAGTACACGAGACCACTAAGAAGATTGTACAAATAAGAAACCGCATGGCTGCAGCGCGCGACAGGTAGAAAAGTTATTCTGACAAGCGACGGAAAACTCTAGAGTTCCAGGTTGGCAACAAGGTCTTATTGAAAGTCTCACCGTGGAAAGGCGTAATTCGGTTTGGCAAAAGAGGGAAGCTAAATCCGAGATATGTTGGACCCTTTGTGATATTGGAAAGAATAGGTCCAGTGGCCTATCAACTAGCCCTACCTGATTCACTAAGTGGAATCCATGATGTATTTCATGTCTCTAATTTGAAGAAGTGTTTGACCGACGAAACGGTGATCGTACCGCTAGAGGAAGTGCAAGTAGATGAACAATTACGCTTCACTGAGGAACCAGTCGAGGTGATGGATCGTGAGGTAAAGACACTTAAGCAAAGCAAGATACCCATTGTCAAAGTTCGTTGGAACTCGAGACGTGGACCAGAATTCACGTGGCAACGTGAGGATCAGATGATGCTTAAGTATCCTCAGCTATTCGAAAAGACGATGCCAACCGGCGAAGGTATTGATTTAAATTTCGGGACGAAATTTCTTTCAATATGGGGATGATGTGACAACTCACTCGAAACTCACTCGATTACTTTGTGCCAATGCAGTAGACCAGTGATGGAACACATACCATGTAACGCAATTTTCGGGACGAAAATTCTTTCAACATGGGGATAATGTGACATCTGATAATTTTCTGTTACCAAACTCCGTTAGTTCTGTTAGGTCTTGCATACACGTGTCGTGAGCACACACTAGTTGTCGTTGAACGTTGGTGACTTAATAATAATTAATAATGTTAAGCAAATAATTTCTATGTTGATTATTAGTTGTGATTAGGGGATTTAAATATTAATTGTAAATTTTATCGCGTAACGTGGAACGTGTGTATTTAATTCGTTTATTGTGTGACTAGTAAAGATAATGCATATGATTATTATTGTTAGTTTATATGCTAATTATTTTAAGTTTAAACTTTTTAAAAAGTAATTAAAAGCTTAGTTTTAATAAAATACAAAACAATAGGGGTTTAAGGGGTAATATTGATAAATTAAATAAAAAAAAAAACTAACCCTAGCCCCATACCACCCATCGGCCGAGACCAACACACACACACCCACATTCATGCGATTTCAGCCAAGAACAAGCAAGAAACCCTCGATTTTGATCGATTACAAGCAATAGAACACGTTAGGAGCATCAATTGCAAGCCATTACACGATTAAAGGTTAGTTTTGTGGTTTTATTTCATGGTTTTGATGTTTGGCCAAACCCTAGTCGACTTGATGTGCAAAATGTCAAATTCTTGGTTGTTTGTTGATGTTATTATGTTAGTTAGATTGTATAGATGTTAGTTAACGTTGATTATGCAAGAAAGTTACGTTTTTGATGCAATGTTCATAGGTTACTAATAATAGTAACTTTATTTGCATGAATATGGTGATTTGATGATGAATTGGTGTTGTTAAAGTGTTATTCTTGTTATGGGGATGTTAGAACGATGATATTGATGCTAGAAACCTAATAATGCATGTTGTAGTTCATATGTTACCAAAAGTAGAAACTTTTGGTTTTGAAGATTGATGAATCATGATGAATGTGATGTGTAGAACATGCCTAGATGATAATTTGAGTTAGATTTGGTATATTGCTAATGGAATCATGAATTTATTGGGTGTTAGATAGATTTTGGGATGCACTTTCCCAAAAGGGAAACTTTATTTGCACAAAATCTTGAATATAATGATTTGAGCATGTTTAGGACATTAGGATCATGCTAGCACGTTCATGGATGATTTCTAATGTGTTAGAATGTGTTGTTAGGTTGTATGACTGCTAAATTGGTTAGTTGACAGGTTTGGTCTGTTTGTGGGATTTCATGGTAATGGGTCATATGGTTTATGATAGGATTATTGTTTGGTTTGTAGTTGATCATGGTTGAATATCTTGGTTGATGTGAATTCTGTTGAATAATATGTTGATGGTCATCATACACGCGTGCGAATCTGAGGCCCCTACTTAGTAGGATTGGCAGGGTTTAGGGTGTGAAGTCATGAGTGGCTTCACATGGCATGTTGTGCATGATTTGATTCCATGTGTGATGCATTAGTTATGGCATAGTTATGTTGAGCATGATGATTATTTGAGATTCGCATGACTTGTATGGTTGTATGATGTTCTAGGTAGTACATGTGGTTAATGAAGTGACATATGTGATCAGCTTGTATGTTAACCATGTGTGATGAATTGGTATGTTTGTTTGAATGGAATTTCACCTATAATGTCACCAACGGGTCAAACGGGTCAACTGGGTCAATGTGTCTTACTTTTTATAAAACCTTGAGTGGTTGGGTTATAGAGCACTTAGGGTTTCATTATGAATCTCTGTACATGTACTTATGTACTTGCGTGTTCTAGGTGACCTTTGAAGGTTGTCTGTCTCTCTCTCTCTTTGAGGTTAAGCTCTTAAGTCTTTCTTGTGCACACGAGGTGAGTTCATGCCCCACTCTTTTACATACTCTCTTTTAGAGGAGATAGCATACTGGTTTTACAAGCGCTTTATCATGATAAGTTGTGTATAGTATAATATAGTGTTGATTACCATGAAAGTCCTCACACTTTCGGATTGTTAATAATGATATTAGCGGGAAAACTTGGGTAGTACTACTGGGTCTGACGAGCCCCACCTGTGCGACTCGAGGTCAAACGGGTGCAATTTTGTCCTAACACAAACATCGTCACAACCTGGTAAGTCATGACGGGAGGCAACAAATGTAACACAATCAGCTTCAATCGTGAAATCACTATAATTATTACTGTTAAACATAGACTAGCTATCTATTTCAATACACTCTTATATTTTGCAACTATTACTGCTTTATTATTAACGCAAACTCTTGAACTCACAAACCATTGTGTTGACTCTTTTAGTATGCTATTCTCAGGTTAAGGTTGCCATTTGCCTAGGAGTACGAGCACGAGTCAGCATCATTGGATTGTCTGCATGTTTGAAAACAATGTCTTTGGTTGAGTTGTTTAAACATTTACGATTTGGCTTTGCATAATATTTTTGCGCGTGTGTTTGCGCATTTTATGTCATGTTACATTGCTTGGATTTTTTTGGTTAATAAAACACTTTCGCATGTTTTAAAGTTAAACTCTGGTTTTGATTGTTAGTTCATATAGGGTCGTTCTGTGTAACTAATGACTGAGATCCTGGTATGTCACACGCCTTGCGGTAAAACCCCGCATGTGGATTTTGAGGGTGTGAAATAAAACCTCCCACACGTACAACAAACCCAAATGACCATGCATAGCGTTGGTACATGTTCAACACCTACTCCCATGAAGTAAAAATAGCACCAACAAAAGGCTTCTCATCAACAGAAACCACAGGAACCCAATACTTACTTCTATTTGGTGTCTAGAATATCTTACTACAGTGACTTCCTGTGACAAAAAATATTATGAAAAATATGGTGGAGCTACTAACTATACTGTATGAAAGAAAACATAAGAAAAAGTAAAAAAAACAAAAAAATGGGTTACATCTTAAAAAAAAGTGTGACTTCTTGGCAGTGTAATATAGTGTAACTTGTTTTAACACGTTGTTTAAATATTAATAAAGTTAGTAACAGTACTAAAAAAACAAAGACTACAAGAAATATCAAAAAAGAAACTGTAAAAAATTACAAAGTAAAAAATCAACAATAAAACTTGGTTACATTTATTAAAAAAAGTGAGTTCGGGCAGTGTAACAAAATATGGGTAAAAAAAAAAAATAGTTTGGGCCGTGTAACAACATACTAGAATTATGTGATAACTAAAATGTTGTCCTAAAACAATGTATTTAATGAGAAAACTAACCACGCCGATCATAACCAATATATCAAAGAGGATAGTTTCCAGCAACCACTTCATGTGGATTCTTCTTGACAGCACCCTTCTCAGCAAACGATAAACCTTCATCCACAACATCCTCACGGGGAACTTCTTCTACAACATTCTCCACTTGTACGGGGGAAGGCACGTTTAAATCGCCCCCACCCATGAATGTGGTGGGTTCTTTTCGAATACAAAAAGTAGAATGAAATTATAAGATGGAAGGAGGGAAATATGATGAAGGTAAGAATGTTTAATTGGAATGAAAAACCAATATAAAGGAAAAAAGAATAAAAACCTATTCATTTATACGTACAAGGAATGGAAAGAAGTGGTAACATTAGAATTGTTGAAAAAGCAAACATCTATATCCATAGTACAAAAGGTTATAGGAGAAAATATATGCATTTAATGAGGGGTGTTGTAAAAAGACAGATATACCCCTGAAAGATGCTTTCTCATATTGTTGATGTGTCGATGGCTGATTGGTCCATGTGGGTTAAAGGGTTCTCACAATTATTTGGGGTTTTCACATGAACCCAATCATATATATATATATATATATATATATATATATATATATATATATAGGGGTAGCATCTTTTTAGAACTCTTAAAGATCGTTAGAACTACGAGAACTAATATCAACCATCTTTCTAATATAATAAAAAGGTAAATGAGTGTGACACGTGTTAGAATCATATTCATTCTTATTAAACCTTTACTGTTTCTCTCTCCTATTAAATAACTACATTAATTACTAATAATACTATTTATTTATTTTTATATTATATTTTTTTTAATAAATTAAGAAAGATATATTTTTATTAATGTTATTTCTATAGAAATAGTTTTTTATAAAAAGATTTTTTTGTCTAAAAAATCAAACTATTTTTACATAATATTTTAAAATAGTTTTTTTAAAGTAAACTTTTTATAAAAGAAAAATAATTAAAATAGGGAGTTATAGTAAGGAAATTTTTAAAAATAAAAATTTTCTAAAATGTTATTTTGAAATAAAATGTTTAATTTATCTTTGAATTTTTTTTGAAAAAGTTTGTGTGATTGTTTTATTACTTATAGTTATTAGTTAGACGTAATTCTAATCATATCATGTCTTAGTATATCATTTTATAATTAATAATTAATAGTTTTTATTATATTTAATATTTTGTTTATTCAAACTGTGTAATACACGAGATTTCTAAAGCTAGTTGATTTATATATGTATTATTTTAGAACAAAGGGTAGAAAGGTAAATTAACAAATATTTAATTTTAACTTCCTTATTTGTGGTTTCTCATTATTAGAAAATTTCAATGTTTTCAAGTTTGATTGATAAATATTCAGTTTCCTCAATTGTAACAAATCGATTTCAACATTATCATATTCAACATTCTAGAATTTCACATTGACTATCCAGTTTAGTATTTCAGATGCATATTGTTCTTCACGAATCACGATGAAAAAGATTAACTACCAATTGGTCCTTGATCGGCCATGGCTGCTAATGATTTCTTTTTACTCGTTGGACTACCAGAATTCATAAGTTTTGGGTAAGAACTCTACTCAACTTTTTTTTTTTTTTTAATTCAGTTTACTGCTAAGCATTTAATGGTGCCTTTGATAGTGGATGATTAAACATTAAAAGTTGAAGAAGTAAATATTGGTAGCTAAGAAATTTATCAATATCCAGATCTAATATATGAACTAATTTTTTCAAGTATTTTCAAGTATTTCTTGTGGTTGATTGAACTTACCGGCCCTATGCTCTCGAACACCAATAGAGCATCATTTATATTCACGGGTTACTTTTAATTTTTTATTTTTCGATCTTTATTTTATGTTGAAACGTCTTATTTAATATTGAATTTGGCAGCAAAAAAAAAAAAGAAAGAAAAAAAAAAAAGAAAAAACTTGCTTGGCACTAAATGTTTATTAATTTAAAGCGAAATCATCAAAAAGACGATTCTACAGTTTCCTTTGGTGTTGAGATTCTTTTTTATTTTATTGCTAAAACCTCTTAGTGAATCGAGGTTATTTACATTTATCAAATTCAAGAATTTGATTTGGTTTTCTTTTATGCATTCAAGTTTATCTTTTTTTTTTTTTTTAATTTATAATTTTCACAAAATATGTTAGTCTAATTTTTAAATGAAATAATTTTATAACTTTAGTATATTCGCACTCTTTCTAACTAATTTAAAGTTTTAACTTTTATTTGAAGTTAATTTAAAGTCTTAACTTTGATTTGAAATGTTACTTTTACTAATAACATTGTTAAACGTAAAGTCTACATTTAAGTAAATCAAAATATTTCTTCTTAGATTATTTACGAATATTATGTTCCATAGTTTTGTTAGTTCACTTGATTTCAACGAGTCCAATGGAGGAAACACGAAGATTGATATGCACTCAATTTAAGTAAATCAACATATTTTTTTAAAATAAGATTCGAAAAAAAAGTAGTAACTCAAGAGATGAAACTAAATGATTTACTCGTATAAATATAGTAGATTTACACATACGTAAAACATCAATTTTACATATACGTAACAGTTTTTAACTCAAGACATGTATTTTTTTTCTTATGAATATTTATATGTTAATAGATAGTTCGTTTAAAATTTCCATATATGTAAACAACAGATTTACATATATGTAAATAGCGTACGATCAGGAAAATAAATGATCAGTATGAAACTTACACATACCTAATAGTTATTAATTTGAATTTGTAGGATTAATATGAATATTTACATGTAACTTACACATACCTAATAGTTATTAATTTGAATTTGTAGGATTAATATGAATATTTACATATATGTAAAGGGCATTAAATTCACCGTTTTTCTCGAAGGATATGCACGATACGTAAAAAATCAATAAATGTAAAAGAAAAATAATTAATAAATTTGATTATTAATCAGTTTAGAAAAAATGATGATTAAGCTGAATATAAGTTAATTTTTAACACATGTAATAAGTTTGTAATTTTGGAGAGATGAGAGAGAAAAGATAAAAAAGAAATAATTAGTTACTTAATTTATTGAAGAGATAAAAGTTATTGATTACTATTATACCCTTTTTAGTTATAATTTAAAATTTAAGAGTAAAAAGTAATGAATGGTTTAGATTGTTTCTTTAAGTTCTCAATAAAAGTGAAGTTCTCGTTTGAAACTAACCATATATATATATATATATATATATATATATATATATATATATATATATAGGGAAGGGATCAAATGAGAACTTTTTTTTTGTCAGAACTCTAGGAACCAATGTGAGACCTTAGTTTCAATGTCAAAATATTAATCAATAAAAACATAATAAAAAAAATTATATAACGAAAATAACATAAAAATAAAAAAAATAAAAATACAAAAATGTTTTCCTAGTTTTCCTTTTTCATAAAAAAATAAAAAAAAAATTATAAAAAATAAAAAAAATTCTTGTTTTTTTTACGATATTCGTTTTACACATGTGTAATACTGGATTTACACATGTGTAAATCCGGTATTACACATGTGTAAAAAGTTATGAATGTTTTAAAAAAAATAGGGAAATGACATGTGACTTGCATGTGATAAGAAATGTGTGGCTCATATTGATTTATAGAGTTTTCACAAAAAAGGTTGGTTTTCAAGATAACCCTACCCTACCCTATATATATATATATATATATATTTGTATATATATGGTAAAAATCAAATGAGAACTCTTAAATTTTGTGAGTATTTCGAAAACCGAAGAAAAATAATAAAAAAACATAATTTTAACTACACTAGTAACACTATTATTAAATCCAACATCCTTATATGATTTTATATGTAATAATTTAGACGTATTGTATATTTTAAAATTTTACACATGTTTAAATGGTAAAGACTTACATATGCATAAATAGTAAGCTTACATATATGTAAATGGTAATCTTACATATGTGTAAATGATAAACTTACACATATAAATTTTTAAATACACAAATACATGTAAATTAACACACAAAATTAATTTACTGATGTTATATTTTAATAATAATAATAATAGGTGTGTAGATATAATATTGGATTTATTGTTTTCCACGAGTTCTCGGAGCGCCCACGAAAATAGAAGTTCCCAAAATAACCCCCCTCTACATACACACATGGGGAGTATCCTTTTTCAGATTATGTATAAATAAACTAAAGACTAATCTTAGTATTCAATTTTTCTAATTAACCGTTGAGATCAAGATGTAGTAAAAAAAATACTAGAAACGTATTCTAGAAATAAACATTTTTGTTAAATGTTTTCAAATTACCCCTACCTTTCTCAACCTTCATAACTTTTATACATCATTGAAAAAAATACACCATAAAATCAAATATTCTTCTCTTTCAATTTGAGCATGGTATTGCTATATTTTTTAAAAAAACACAACACTATAGGAAATTGAGTTGTTTTACCATAACACAATACGTTTTGTGCTCATTAACAATAGAAACGTCATGTTCTATGCTGTTTACAGTAAAAACAAGTTGTGATGTTTACACTAAAAACAAGCTATGTTGTTTTACCATAAAAACAATATCTGTGATGTACCATAAAAATAGCACGTTCGGTATTGATTTACCATAAAACAACACACTATTGTGTCGTATTAAAATTAAATACATTTTGAAAAGAACAAAAATCAAACAAAGAACAAAAAACCCACACATTTAAAAAAGAAAAAAAATCTAGTACATTTATAAAAAGAACTAAAAACACAACACATTCAAAGAACAAAAATCCTTCTCATTTATAAAAGAACATTAAAAAAACATCACATTAGATATAAACGCCAAAAATCCAGCACATTCAGAAGGATATAAAAAATACAGTGCAATAAGAGAATAAAAATCTTATTGTTTTATAAATAAACATCATCATTTATGCAGAAAATGAAATGATGATCTTAAAATTTTTAGATATAACACATTACCCTATATGTTAAATTCGTAACCAAAGAAACAATGATTTTGTGTATTTGACCTGTTAATATTTTTATCTGTGTGAAAGAGGATTTATGCTTCTTGGCTTACATGTGGGCCGGCACCTTTTGTGGCACTCATTAACAGAAGAGTTTCAATGGTTATAATTATACACTTAGTTTCTTTATTTTATATTGTTGGTCCTTCTTATGTCATTTTTTCGGTAAACTAGTTCCAATGGCCGAAACACGCTTTCGGATAGATGCTTAGGTTGCATCAAGTGTACGTAGGTATGTACGCATAACGTAACTTTTATATGAGGTAGAAGATTTACCTCGTAGTTGTTACGGGACCGTAAATCAAAATATGAGGTAACTCGGTAACATCTTACTAGCGGTTTGATGGTTCACTATGAGTTAACTTTAATTAGTTAGATGTCAAAACTGGAGAAGCTGTTTGGAGGTAACTACAGACAAACCACTCGACAGTTCTTGTGATCGGATACCTATGTGGTTTAAGTTACCCTTTTATGCGGAGGGAGATGTTATGCGGAGGGAGATGTTATGCGGAGGGGCATTTTCACCCGCTCGAAAAAGAGCTGGAAAAAAACTTTATATTCATACCAGTCACCACGCACATATTGCATCAAAACCTGTTGATGGTAAATTATTTATTACTAGCTGACGTGGCCCACTTTGTGATGAGTTGGTGCGTGATGCCCCACTTCCGCTAGTTGATATAGCGGAAGTGAGGTAAAAAGTTGACTTCCGTTAGTTGAGATAGCGGAAGTGCTTGGGCTCCCGCAAATACTGAAACATTTATTACTTTCTGTTTTAACAAAATAATTCATTCTGAATGTTGTACAACACAAATTAATTCTGCCCTAGTGAGCCAAATGGCTGTTCAAATCACAAATTACTTAAACAACCCTATACTTTCAAACTATTTTCTCTATCTATTAAAACACTTAAAAACAATAAGTTGTAATAAGAGCCAATATAAATATATATATATATATCTTCCTACTCTAATGAAAAGGTAAATGAGAGTGGCACGTGTCAGCACTACATTCATTCTCATCTAATATTTCCCGCTTCTCTCTCCTATTAAATAACTACATTAATTACTTATTATATTATTTATTCATTTTCACAATATAATTAGTTTTTTAATAAATTAAGAAAAAGATCTTTTTATTAATGTTATTTCTATAGAAATAGTTTTTTATGAAAATAATTTTTCCAAAAAATCAAACAATTTTTACATAATATTTTAAAATTGGTTTTTCTAAAGTAATTTTTTTATAAAAAATAATTAAAATAGGAAGTTATAGTAAGGAAATGTTTTAAAACGTTATTTTGAAACAAAATTTTTACTTTATGTTTGAAAAAAACAATAAAATTGTAAGGTCCTATTCCAGGAACCTCACAGTTGGATTTGGACATCAGAAACACGAGTTCTCGAACATCAAATTTCATTAATATTCGCAGCGAAACATACAAAATTTCAATTTGTTTAAACATTTACATCAAAGAACTAACTATAGTTCTCAATCCAAAATCTATGCCAGGATGCCAGTCTCGACCATGTGCCAGGTAGCTCTCCCATCCATGCCAAGCTCACCCCAAAATGTATAGCATACCTGTCAATCTAATATGCATACAAAAGTCGCTCAGTGAGCTTTAGGTTTACTTTAACAAAACTTTATCATGAACATACACTTAATCATACTTTAACATCGCATAAACTTTAACTTTATTCATCATCTTTACCGAACACGTTCGATAACTATACTTTAGCTTTTACTTTAACATTTACTTTATCGTTTACTTTATCGTCACGTTATCCATACTTTATCTTTAGTTTATCTGTACTTTAGCTTTATTCGTTTACTTTATCTTTGAACTTAGCACAAAGTTTCGCTCCTTTATCAGGTGAGAACGCAACAAATGCCATTCTCCTTTTAGCAGGCAGACATACCCAAAGAATAGCCCCTATGTGAGAATGTAATGAATACCATCCTCCTTTAACAATTGAGCACACCGATGTGTAGCTCCTATGTGACAATGCACCAAGCATAACTCCTTTAGCGGTTGAGCACACTAATGTGTAGCTCTTATGTGAGAATGCACCAAGCATAACTCCTTAGCGGTTTGAGCACACCAATGTGTAGCTCCTATGTGAGAATGCACCAAGGATAACTCCTTTAGCGGTTTGAGCACACCAATGTGCAGCTCCTATGTGAGAATGCACCAAGCATAACTCCTTTAGCGATTTGAGCACACCAATGTGCAGCTCCTATGTGAGAGAGCAACGAATACAATTCTCCTTTAGCAGTGCTTGCAAGACTTCTTTAGTGCGCTTTAACATTTTCACAGCTGTGCTTTATCCGGTAACTGTTCTTGAATTATTTTTCAAGTTCTTTAACGTTTCACATGTGACTTTACCATCGTTCTTTATCCATTAACTGTAATGATATATAATATATATATATATATATACGTACTTTAATTCTTTAGCATTAAGTTCTTCATTAAACCATCATTAATGCACGTTTTACGGGGGGGGGGGGTGTAACATTACACGTAATAGTCCAAGGTTTCGCGCGAGAACATCGACTTTATCCGGTTTGAGCACACCAATGCACGTTTTACGGGGGGGGGGGGGGGGGTAGAGAAGATTGGGTGTCTGGACCTATTTATAGTGTCTCTCTCTCTCCTTGCAGCTATTCTCGGGCAAGAACCTCCAGTCATGCGAGAACTGCCCTCCACGAGAGAACTTTATGACTTGCGCGAGAACTCAACCCTTCGCGCGAGAACTTCACCTTCATTCAAAAATTTGGGGCGTTACAAGTCCACCCCCTTATTTGGGTTTCATCCCCGAAACCCATTATTCACCAAACAACTGAGAGTGATGCTGTCTCATCTCATTTTTGGATTCCCAAGTGGACTTCGGCCCCTTTCTATGCTTCCACTATACTCGGACGAGTGGAACTCATTCCTTAATCGTTTCTCCTTCTTGTCTATTATTGCTATGGGCTGTTCCACGTAGTTCAGTCTGTCATCAATCTGCATATCTTTCAGTAGAACATGAGTGTCTTCGTCTGCTAACTGGAACTATGACAAAGTCCCCACTGATCACTCCGGAGGATTTTGATACTTGGTGCCAAAGAATAGAAGGCATCAAGTCTCAAGATTCCAGGATGTGGGAATCTGTTGTCAATGGACCTCATATACCATACACCCCTTCAGCTGCTGCCGGTGGTGGTAGGATACCAAAGGAAAGGGCTGATTTTTCTGAAGATGATTGGAAGAAAATTGATATTGATCAGAGAGCTATGACAACCCTTCAAACTACTTTTCCTAACTCCATCTACAAAGATTTTAAGAAGTACAAGACCGCCAAACAGCTATGGGATGCACTGAAGCTGATGTATGAGGGGTCCAATGAAGCCAAAGAGAACAAGAAGGACCTCTTGAAGCAGCAGTTTGAAAATTTCACCTTCAAGACAGGTGAAACCATGACTCAACAGTACTTCAGGTACGTTGAAATTATGGATACTCTAGCTGATGTTGGGGTAACCATTGAGAATAGAGATAATGTTAGGAAGTTCATGTCTTCTCTTCCCAGACAATGGACACACTACTGTGTGGTTATTAAAAGGACTGAAAACCTCAAGACTCTTACTCTCACTAAGTTATATGGAAGCCAAGGTATTGGAACATCTTTGTACTCCTGAATGCATTGCTAAAGTTAATAGATACAGGTCCTATAACTCAGAGATGAGATCTGATCTTGAGTCCTTAAATATCTTAAAAGCTGACTTTAAAAGAGCTAAAAATGATTATAAACTTAAGATAGAAGATCTAGAGAAAACCATTTCAACTCTTAAGCATGAGCATACTAACTACAGGACTCAAATCAAAGATCTCATCTCAAAGTTAACCGAATGCCAAGCTGAGCTTATGATCAACAAAGCCAGGGCAAAAAAATATGTTCTTGAAGAAGAGACCTTCAAGAACATAATATCCTCATCCCTACATGCAAAAGTTTGTTATCAGAATAAGCAGGGACTGGGATCTACTGAAATAGCTCCTCCACACACTCTATTGTCTGTAAGATCTCCAAGGTGTGGAACTTGTGAAGATGAGCTTCCCCTCATAGACTCCATTGTTGAATAGGATAAAGAGGAGATAGTGAAGGATGACTCTAAGAAGAGTGAAGAAGATCATCCTAAGAAGGGTCACTATTCTCCTGAGGAGAGGAAAGAGTCTGGAATGACCAAGTCAAAGAGAAAGAACTTGATTAGAAGAGCTAAGAGAAGATCAAAGAAGGCTCAAGAAATCAAGGCCACTTTTGACTCAAAGCAGAAACAAGTGTTCATTTCTGCAGGTTTTGAAGTGGTAAAGACTGAAGACTCAACTATGAACTCTAGTACCAAGAGTTCTAGTTTAGTTCCAAATCATTCCAACAAGAAGAAGAAGACTGATTAGCTGTGTACCACTGCTACACAGCCTAAACCATCCAGCTCCAAGAGCAAGCCTCTCCCTAAGAAGCTTGTTGCATCATCTCTAAAGATGAAGATGGAGAAGGAAAGTGATCAAACTCAATCTTGCTCTCAAAAAAAGACTCTCAAAAGGAAGGAACTCGACTGTGTCATGTGTGGTAGTACTTCTCATCTGGCTAAGAATTGCAAGTACAATCCCAAAAGTACCATCCACATGACAAAGAAGAACTCTTCTGAGAAGAAGAAGGAACAAACAGCTTCGGAAGGAAAATCTGTTTCCTTCGAAAGCTCCAAAATGAAGAAGAACACAAGTAAAAACTTGCCTTCCGAAGAAAAGTTGGTCTCGGAAGAAAGGAATGCTTCCGATGTACTGAAGCTTGCTGCAGTGAAAGCATGATCTTTTGAAGGTCCAGTCTCTAAAACTTCCAAAGTTGTCAAAACTTCTGAAGCTTTGAAGGTCAGGCCGAATCTTCCAAAGGTGGTGTGGAAGATGAAGGAAGACCATATGACTGAAAGTTCTTCATCAACAACAGCAAATGATCCTCAAAGCTTGAATATAGGATCACTTACTGTTACATTGTCTTTAACTCATTTTAATAAGCCCAAGACCAATGGGGCTTGGGTTTCTAAGTGTAACTAATCACCTTTTTTTGTGCAAGAACAGTTAAAGACCAAGAAGAATGTTTGGATTATTGATAGTGGCTGTTCCAGGCACATGACTGGCAATGGTTCTATGCTTCAAAATTTTGAGAAAATTGATGGAGGACCAGTTGCTTTTGGAGGAGATACTGGTGGTTACATTTCTGGAAGGGCCAGAGTCATAAATGTTAAGTTTAGCATTAAGAAGGTAAACTTTGTCAAGGAGCTTGGATACAATCTTCTGAGTGTATCCTAATTTTGTGATCAGAAACACCATATGTTCTTCACTGAGCATGAGTGCATTGTTCTCAAGCCCGGGGTGGCCATTCCTCAAGAGCATATCCTGCTCAGATCCCCCAGGAGAAAGAACATGTACAAGATGGATTTACATAAAACATCTCCCTCAGGAGAAGTTTCTTGCTTTCTGTCTAAAGCAAATAGTGATGAGTCTTTTCTTTGGCATAAAAGAATGTGCCATGTAAACTTTAAGAACATGAATAAATTGATTAAGAATGATTTGGTAATTGGAATGCCAAAGAAAGAGTTTACAAGTGATGACCATTGTGTTGCATGCCTGAAAAGGAAGCAACACAAAGTGTCTCACAAGCCAAAGGAAATGAACTCCATCACTACTCCCCTACACCTATTACATATGGATTTGTTTGGCCCCACCAGTGTAATAAGTTTAGGAAGGACCTCTTACTGCTTAGTGATCATAGATGATTTCATAAGATTCACTTGGGTCTTTTTCCTTAGAACTAAGGACGAGATCCCTGAGATCTTGAAGAACTTCATTCTAAAAATTAAAAATCAATATGATCACAAGGTCAAGACCATAAGATGTGATCAAGGAACACAAATTAAGAACCAAATCCTTGATACATTTTGTGATGAAAAGGGTATTACAAGACAATATAGTGCTCCCATGACTCCACAGCAAAATAGTTTTGCTGAGAGGAGAAACAGAACACTTATTGAAGCTATAAGAACCATGTTGCCTGACTCTAAACTACCCATCACCTTCTGGGCAGAGGCAGTTAATACAGCCAACTATGTGCAAAATAGAGTTTTAGTGGTTAAGACTTATGGTAAGACTCCTTATGAGATGTGGCATAAAAGGAGACCATTTATTGATTTCCTCAAGTCATTTGGATGTCCTTGCACCATCTTGAATACCAAAGATCAAGTAGCCAAATTTGATGAGAAGTCAGTTGATGGACACTTTATTGGATATTCTTCCCAAGCTAAGGCTTATAGAGTATACAATCTCAGAACTAGAGTAGTTGAGGAGTCAGCCAATGTGACCTTTAATGAGCACACTCATAGTGTGAATGGTTCTGGTCCGGATTGGCTATTTGATCTTGACTTAGTTACTAACTGTTTTAACAAGTCTTGTGAGAATGTTTCAGGATTTACAAATAATTTATCAACAGGAGATCCCAACCCAAGATTTGAGCTGAAAAGACCAAGAAAGATTACTACTTTAGCTCCTTTGGTGACTAACCCTGCAAATGAAGATCCTATTAGCACAAACATGACAAATTCAGCTGATACATCTGAGGTGCCTTCAAATTCTAGCTCAGAGGCTCATAACTCAGGTGAAGGAGCTTCAAATGTAGGAGGAAATAGAGGTGGTGATAGTGATCAAGAATTTCTTGATGCTGATAACCACTCCATAGAAGACAACATAAATGATGTCACACATTCATTGGATCAAGTCTCACTTGATAAGTGTGCTGATGTAGTGGGTGACACTCCATTGCCAAATCTAAATTTTTCTAATTTGGATCTGTCCAATCAACTTGTTGTGATCCCTCAAATAAGGATCCACATGTCACACCCCACCACAAACATCATTGGAAATGTTAAGAATTGGGTAAGAACAAGAGGACAAACCCATGACCAAAATGTTTGTCTGCACTCTTGTTTCTTGTCCCAGATTAAGCCAAAGAAAGTTGATAAGGCTCTAAAGAATGGAAGCTGGGTTGAAGCTATGCAAGAAGAGCTACTTCAAATCAGAAGACAAAAGGTTTGGAACCTATGTCCTCTTCCTCAAGGGAAGACTGTCATAGGAACCAATTAGGTTTTTAGGAACAAGAAGGATGATAGAGGAATTGTCATCAAGAACAAGGCAAGACTAGTTGTTCAAGGGTACACACAAGAAGAGGGAATTGATTACACATATGTTTTTGCTCCTATGGCAAGGCTTGAAGCTGTAAGAATATTCCTGGCTTTTGCTGCATCCAAGGATTTCAAGGTATACCAACTTGATGTCAAGTGTGCTTTTCTATATGGAGTGATTGATGAAGAGGTGTATGTCAAACAACCACCTGGCTTTGCAGACCCAGATCATCCTGATTATGTTTGCAAGCTTGATAAAGCTCTTTATGGGCTGCACCAAGCTCCAAGGAAGTGGTATGAAACACTACCTCAGTATCTCTGTCAACATGGTTACAAGGGGGGGGGGTACTATAGATGGAACTCTCTTCATCAAAGGGACAGGGATTGACTTAATGCTGGTTCAAGTATATGAGGATGACATTATCTTCGGGTTAAATAATCCAAAGCTCTACAAAGACTTTAAGAGGCTGATGAAGAACAAATTTGAAATGAGTGCCATGGGGGAACTAAATTTCTTTCTGGAAATTCAAGTGAAGCAAGTTGACAATGGCATCTTCATAAGTCAGTCAAAGTATGTACAAGACATACTTACAAGATTCAACATGACTGAATGTAAGGTTACTAAGACACCCATAGCTAGAAACCACTCCCTAGGACCTGACCTTGAGGGAGAGTGTGTGGATGAACATCTTTACAGGGCTATGATTGGGTCTCTTATGTACCTAACAGCCAGCAGGCCTGATATCATGTTTTCCAGATGCATTTGTGCAAGATATCAAGCCAACCCCAAGATGTCACACCAGGTTGCTGTCAAGAGGATTCTCAGATATCTCAAAGGTGCTCCCAAGCTTGGCCTTTGGTATCCAAAAAGTTCTGACTTCAATCCATATGCTTATACAGATAGTGACTATGGTGGTTGCAACATGACTGCAAAGTCTACATCTGGGGGATGTTAATTCCTTGGTGGAAGGATTGTCTCATGGCAATGCAAGAAAAAATCCTGTGTCTCTGCATCAACTGCTGAGGCTGAATACATTACTGCTGCAAGCTGCTGTGCTCAAGTGCTTTGGATTCAGAATCAGATGCTGGACTATGGATTCAACTTCAAAGAGACTCCCATCCATATAAATAACAACAATGCTATCTCCATTACAGAGAATCCTATGCAGCACTCAAGAACCAAACCCATCAACATCAGGTATCATTTGATTAGAGATAATTTTGAGAAGGGATTAATCAAATTAGTCAAAGTTAACACAAATGAACAATATGCTGATCTGTTCACTAAAGCTTTTGATGAACAGAGATTCAAATATCTTGTATCAGCTATTGAGATGTTTAACTTTGAGTAAATTTTCTTAAAAACTTAAATCAACTTTATTTCTAAAACTTGTGTGTCCTAAGTTGTCTATTTTATCACCTTTATAAGCCTAGTTTATTTTGGAAGAAAATTTTTTTTTAATGATATTCCTTAGATTTTGAAAAAATTTTCAAAACATATTTTCCTTCAGAAGATTTCAAGTTGCCTTCGAAAGAAATTTATGTCTTCAAATCAAGAACTACTTATACGAAATTCGGAAGAAATTCTAAGAATATCTTCCGAAGCTTAAATATGCTTCTAAGTACTTGCATGTATTTGAAGGACAAATATCTTCCAAAAGAATTTAAGTCTCGAACGATTTATTCTCTTTAAAATAAAACTCCCAAGACTTAATATCTTCCGAAATCAATATGTGTCGGAAGAAAAACTCTCTAAGAATTTTTCTTCCGAAGCCAAATTGGCTTCGGAAGCTTTTTCTCAAAACTTCGAAGCAAAAAAATTACCTTCGGAAGATTTTCAACTTCCAAGAAAACTACCTTTTTGGGCGCTTTTTCAGAAGTGGGACCTACTTTTGGATTTCAAAGTTTATCCTTTTTCATTAACTTTGTCTTAAATCCATTCCATATATATTCTCAATGGTTCCCCTTCTTCTCACTCTCTTCTTCTTCCACAAATTCTTGACCTAAATTCTCCCAAATTAACCTTCTTCTTCACCAACAAACTTCCTTTTACCATGACGAAACCAATTACCATGCACCTTGAGACAACTCAAAGGTCTGTCGATACCTTTCTGCGTTTCACTACTTCACCTCCCTTACCATTGATCCTCCTCTTTATGAGGATCGGTTACTTGCATTCTGGAGGACCTGCCAATAGGTCACCATGGATGGGGAGAAGGCACTATCTGCTACAGTGCAGGGGAGGACAATCTTCATCACTCCGGCCATCATAAGCTCACACCTTCAATTGGGTGATGAAGAATGTGAGTTGTCCTTTTCGAAAGCTGCTGTCAACCATTCTTTTCAGCAGATGGGCTATGAGGGTGACTTCTCAGTCAAAACCTTCAGGAAGGGGAAGGTTTCATCCAAATGGAAATACCTCCTCCATTTCATCATACAAAGTCTCTCCAACAAGCATGGAGGATGGGATCAAGTTCCAGAGGACCTCTCCTTCATAGTCCATGGAATGTTTCAGGGGTCAAATTCAGGTACTCTCAATTTGTCTATACAAATTTACTTGCTAATTTAGACTCCTTAGAATACTACATGTTCCCGAGATATGTTCAGCACATTCTCAACTGTGAACTGGGCTCACAGTTATGCGGAATAGGTAATATTCTTAAATTGGGTCAGATGAAGCCCAGCATCTTTAAAATACTAAGAAAGCCTACTGTTGGCTTCTTCGGGGTAGAAACAACCCTGGTTCCAAAAATGTTTAAGCTTATTGGTCAGGGTGGCAACCTAGCAGCACCAGCTAGTGTTGAACCCACACCTTCTACCTCAACTCCACCCCCACAGCCTCAAATTACCATCACCTACAAAAGAAAAACCAAACAAACCCCTGCACCTGCTACTGAGCATGTGCAGGTCCCCATATCACAACCTATATAGGAGGAAGTGGAATCTCGAGCTCCTACTTCCCCTGAGGAACAGACCACTCCCATCTCTCAAATGATCAATGTTGAGGTTCCTCATGCTCAGCCTGATGAGATCACATCCCCAATAGCCTTAAGCCATCACTTTGAGTCTCAACACTCAAGTGATCAGCCTTTAGGGGATAGTTACCACCCTCAGCCGCTGGACTTAAACCACCCAATTCCCAGCCTTGATTTCTATAATGATGAGGACTTGGGTTTCAGTGAGTAGCATGAGTCTCTCCTCTCTTCCTTCACACAAGGAGAAATGAGTACTCCTGACTCACCCAAGTCTAGCCCACATCATCTACCCACAACTGAGGTGGGTCTTCTTGAACATGTTTAGGAGATCCATATGGAAGAGGCTATCACTTTAGAAAGTGATTACATCAGTAAGATCTCAACCATGGCAACCCAGCCTCTTGACATTTCTCTAGAAGTTGTCATGATGCACGGGAAATCCAGCAGCCAAGAACACTATGTTGGTGATGAGGAAGAAGACTTTGGTCCAATTCTCTCATCCCCCAGTGATTCTTCAACTGAAGATGATGGGAGTTTGAAACATAGGGTGCACAAACTAACAAACACTTGAACCTATCTAGTTTCAAAGATAGTTCACCTGGAATCTCAGGTGACTGTCTTGCAGAAGAGGGTCAATGACCAGCAACTTGAGATCACCGATCTCAAGGGCCAGTTAGCTGAGAGACCCTTAAGGAGGACTCAACCAGGTCCACAAGAACCTATGGAAGTGATGGATGTCACCCCCAACTTACCTACGCAAGAAGATGATGCTATCAAAAAGGGGGAGAAAGTCCTCACAACCACAGAACCTGGGAGTTCCTCTTAGAGTATGGACATAGAGGAGTCACCAACCTCTCTTGCAATTGTCCAGACTTAGCAACCTCCTCAAGTCATGAACATAGACTTACTCATTCAACACTTGTTTGAGGAGGGAATTCGAAGAGCAATGTCTACTCCCTCTGAGAATCCTATTACGGGATGGGGGTATGACACCGACAGAAGAGCTCTTGTGATCTCCAGAGCTCAGGGTCAACTGGAAATCTTTAACTTCTCACACCTGAGTTTCTATGAGTGCATCAATCTGGTGAATCTTCCACTTGTCAACCCAAGCCATAACAGACAAGCTAAGAGATTAGCAGACCAGATTCAAGATAGGGTGCTAGAGGAATTCAAATTGAGATCAAAATTATATAGACAGAGGCTAGCAGGTGAGATCTTTGGTCAACTGGATGCTGAAGTGAACCCTAAGATTAGCTTTAAAGGGAAAACCTTGACTGAAGGCCCAGAGGTTGAGCTTGTGAACCTTGAGACAGGATCTCCCTCTACACCCAGTACCCTCAGTGAGGCACCACCTGGTGAAGGTGTCTCACAACCTCTCTCTGGCCAGAGCTTGACTACTAAACTAAGCAATAAGGCCAAAGTTCTCTCCACCCTGAGTCACCAAGGCCTGTGGTTGACAAAGGGAAAAGGAAATTAACTCCTGAGAAGATGGAGGAGGAGAAGAGAGAGAGGAAGAGGAAGCTGAAGGGAGAGAGTTCAAGTAGGTCCCCAGGCTTCATGGAAGCTACAATCCGGGCTGCCCCTAGGCCAAATACTCAAGAAGATGAGTTAAGGGTAGCCAGGCTAAACTACCTGGGGACTAGGAACTACAACATAGATGAACTCATCTCTCTCCCCTTAAAAGAGTTGAATGAGCTGGCTGACACTGAGCTACCAAAGGAGAGAAGGGAGGCAGAGGATGCAGCATTGCTCCTCAAGACTAAGGAAGAAAAGAGACTGAAAGGGCTCTACAAATAGGCTCCTGTCCTCTCCCCAGCTCAAGAAAGCCTTAAGACAGAGGATGTGGCAACTGCATAACCTCAAGTAAACAAGGAATCTGATAAAATCAACATGATCAACTACCTGAGTGCCACAGGCCTCTATCAAGCATATGCACTTCTTCCCCTATCCTATAAGTATGTAGAGTTTGAATATCTCAAGCTGCTAGAGCAACAAGTCATGAAAGAAAAAAAGGCTACTAAGAGAAAGCTCAGGGAAGAAGCTACAAAGTCAAGAGCCATCATCCACAAAAGCCAAAAGAAGTCTGCTGACAAACAAAGGATGACGAGCTTCTTGAAGCTGTATGGATTCTTTGGAAGGAGGCTTGGTCCTATGTCTATATCCACAATGGATGAGCGTATAAGGGTGATCAAATAGAAGATCAAAAGGGGAGAGCTTGTGGACTTACATTCTCCACCAAGTCCAGCTTAACCTGAAGTTGAGGTAAAGGTTGAACCCACTGAGACAACACAACCTGAACATAGAGCTGCATCTCAACCAAATTCATCTTTTGATCCACAGTAGGATCCTCTTCTCTCTCCTTCTGAACCTACGAGAGAAGAGAACCCAACTGAGAGGGACACTACTGAACAATCTGGTGCTGAAGACCAGTCCTCTCAGTTGAAATCATCAAAAAAGAGAAAAAGGATAGCTAGAAGAACCCCTACAAAGAAAAAGAAAACTAAGGCATCCACCTCTACACCTCAGGATGAGTTAGAACATCCTAAGGAAGTGCATGAAGAGGATGCTTAACCAACTCCCATAAGAGTAGAGCCTCTTACAGTTGGAATACCCATCGTGTCCTGGAGTTTTGCAGACAATCCAGACAGATGGTATGTCACTAGAGATCAAGGAGGTCAAGATGTCTACATTTAGCAGGATATGCTTGCCCTTCCTCTGCATGATCTCTATGACATGAGAAGATTCTATGAGAGTCTGAAGGATCCTGACCATATGATGAAGAGAGGTTTGCTGCTGATCCTAATGAGGACTATCAACATCTGAAGAATCTCTCTATTTTGGTAGCATCAGCCTAGGGGAAGTTTGTAGGGATCTATCTGAAGATTATAAGGCTGATGCAACCAAAGATCTTCCAACATACACTAAGGAACAAGAATGAACTTGCTGTGGAAGCTTTACACTCTCTAAAACTCTAAGTGTAAAGTCTTCCGAAGCCAAAAGTTCTGAAGAAATTACTTCGGAAGCTTTACACTTAACAGAAAATATTCCAAGTGTAAAATCTTCCGAAGCCAGAGGACAAGTTCTTTCGAAGCCAAAGATGAAGTCTTCCGAAGCTTCAAAGACAAAGTCTTCCGAAGCCATTTTGCTGAGAAGACTGATTTCTTCGGAAGAAAGAGAAAAGATGCTTTCTTTGATATACTTTTGATAAAGCTGACCAACTTTCTGCTGCAACTCTGATAACTCACCAACTTGTATGAGTTAGTGAAACTTCCATGATTTAGTGAATAGTAGATAAAGTCTTTGTCTGTAATTTTCTTCTTTTGTTCCTTTAGACTTTTTGTAATAGGAAAAGTCAGTGAGCTATGGCATGTCATAGTCACTAGTCAAAAGGCAATCTGCCTTTTGACTCTAGATTGATTTTGTTGTCTAGATCAGTCAATTCCAACTGTCCTTCCAAGTATTGACGGTTGTAGGTTGTAGTATAAAAGAGTCTCAGGTCCTTGTATTTTAAATCATGCTTTGAGCACTTTGTAATAGAACTTGAGATCAATATACAACATCCTTGAAAATTAATACTTGTGTTATTGTTCTAAGTTTTGTTTTATTGTTACTTGTGTTCTTTGTATCTTTAAAGCATCCTATTCCCTATTTGAACTGTCAAGTGATCTAAGATCACTCCTCTTGTGAAACTAATTGTTGTTAACACCCTAACCCTATCCTGCAATATTCTTGGTGATACTTTGGAAGCCCAAATGTCTAGGTTCATTAAACTGATAACCAAGATAAAGAGTGCAGGAATCATACTGGAGAACATTTCAGTGAACAAGAAGTTGTTAAACTCACTACCATATAGCTGGAACAACAAGTGCACTACTATCAAGAGGACCAAATATTTGTTTACCATATCCCTGAGTGATCTGATCTCAACCATCAAATCTTATAACATGGATGATAAATAGAGAGCTGCCAATTACATAAACATAATGGGAGCTTAAGCATCGGCATTGTATGCCAAAATGGCTAGTAATCCGAATTACTATGCCAGTTATTCCCAGTTGTGTCAGCAACAACAACAATCAGCATCAGGTCATCCAATAGTAAAGGATCAATCATTGCCTCATGTTCAACCATTTATTCCATCTCATTCCCAAAGTCAATCATCTCAAACTATACAACAAGCATTTGTTGTTAATTCCCAACCTAACAAGCAGACAATTTAGATAGCAGAAGAACACCTTGCTTTATTTACCTCCTTCATGAACAGCTATAAAGCTTTCTCTGCTTGAAGACTTAATACACCCAACATCATGGTTGATAACTTGCAACAAGTTAACCCAGATGATGTAGAAGATAATGACATCAAATATCAGATGGCCATGATGGTGTATCGTGCTAAGAATTTTGCAAGAAGAACCGGGAGAAAAGTCTTTGGTCTAAACAACTCTAGCAAAATCAGGTTTGACAAATCAAACTTGAGATGTTACAACTATGACAAACCGGGTCACTTTGCTAGAGATTGCACTGAGGGAAGGTCTGTTCAAGCTGATAATGGAAAGAAGATGGTCATGGTGGAGATTGAAACTAAAGGAGATAAGGCTGGTTCTTCAAGCAACAAAGCACTAGTATCTCAGACTGAAGGATAGTATGACTGGTCCGACCAGATGGAAATATTATATATGAAGCTTTCTACTGCTTTGTTAGCAAAAATTCAAAGTGTTGAAGATCAAGTTGAGGAGAATGTGTTAGCTGAGTTTGTGACTGATGAATTGCTAGAAGGGGTGTTTGAGGAGGTGGAAGTAAAGAAGGTTGAAAGTGTGAACATGAATGCTGAAGATGTAAAGGATATAGCTGTTGAGATTACTCCAGTTTATTCAACCACGGTCAAGGAGAAGAAAGATGAGGTGAAAGAAAAGACTATTGAGAACACTCTAGTCAAAACTGAAGAATCTGTTAATGCTGTTGAGTTTACTCCAACATCTACATGTGATGACAAAGAAAAAGCTGTTGAGATTACTCTAGCAATCAAAGCAGAAGAGAAGATTATTCTAAAGGCCTTCATGGTACAAGTTGTACCTGAAGAGACAAAAAAGCAAGAGGAAATTGTAAGGCCCCGTTCCCGGGATGCTTACAGCTGGTCAATCATTGCACAAAAACATATATTTAAGTGTACTAAAACAACGCAACGGAATAATTTAAAATCATTTCATTCATTTCTTTTGCAAAATAATACAACATTCGTAATTGTTACAAAATATTGTTTGTTCGCATTACAATGCAAAAACGTCATAATTTAAACAATGGATGCCATCCCAAAAACGCCAAGTAGCTGCCCCGTGCCATCCTCAACAAGATTACCGGCCAACTGGAAAATACATAAAAAGTCAGCGTTGCTGAGTGAGTTCTAGTTTTATAAATAAAATACTTTTCTTTCATTTAAAACCATTCTTTACGTTCATTTGCGATCATACATCATTACGTACACATAGATAATATTATTATTATCTTCCATCGTCATTCGTTAACTTACATTCAATCATCATCGCACGTCATCATTATCATTCGTTACCTTCCTTTCCGTACCTTATGTACATACATCACTTACTTCTCTACGCTCCAGGACAATGCCACGAGCTATACCCCACCGTCATGCATAAAGCGGGTACTGGGCCGAAGTCTATAAATAGACTCCCGTACATTGTGCCCGGTGGCCTGACCACAGTATCGGGGTAAATTCATTTGGACCAATGCCATGTGCTATACCCCCCCCCCCCCGTCATGCATAAAGCGGGTACTGGGCCGAAGTCTATAAATAGACTCCCATACATTGTGCCCGGTGGCCTGACCACAGTACCGGGGTAAGCGACAAAGGTCGCATACATTTTGTCAGTCACAAAGACTAGACCCCAGTGTGCATCCTTCCGGGGTAGCTAACCCACACACAGTTGAGCTAACACCCATCATTGGGTGTGAACCTCCATACATTGCTTGCAAGACTTTTCTTTCATCCGTTCGTTCATTACTGCATGCATTCATTCTTTCTTTACGTTCCACTCATCATTATCCTTAATTTCCGCTTTACGTTACATAATACTTTTCATCCATTCACATACATATGCACATACGCGTATACACCCAAATCTTATAAAAACGTTAAATATGCATTTTCAGCCCCAAACAAGTTTAAAACCTTTAAAATAGGGGATCTAGAACTCACCTGGACTCAGTGAGTAGCTTCTCAATCAAGCTTTCTAAGCAAGGGTCGTACTACACAGCCTGCAGATAAGTTAACACTCAAAGGGGTTAATTTCTGCCTAATTTCTGCGAGACTACCTGCGAAACTATAGTTTCGCAGGAAGATCCATAGTTTCGCTGGACGACTACATAATTTCGCTGGATGAACATCCAGTTTCGCAAAACGGGCTGAAATTACGAACCAACCCATTTTTGACCCAAAACTTCAATCTTTTACACCCAAATCCTTGGTTTATCACCCAAGAAGCTATATCTAAGCTTCTTACATGTTTTCTTACACAAAAATGTGAGTTTTGGGTGATTCTTTGCCACGTTCAAAAACCCCAAACCCTATAATCCGGGTTTTCCCTTAAAGAACCGATTAAATGATATTTCTTACCTAGATTCTTGGTCTTTTCTTGTTGTTTGGATGCCCACAAACACCGATCTTCAATCTCTTGATCCACCGAGCCTTGAATCACCACTTTCTCTCCACTTTCTCTCTCTACACACTCTCTCTAGAAGTTGGGTGTTGAGTTGCAAATGAGAGTTGCTCAAGCTGACCCGTTTATATATACCGGCGTTCCCGGGACCTTAAACTCGTTGAACACATAACCCGCGAGGTCTACTCGGTCCATACTCCAATTCCCGCTTATTTTCTTTAAATAATCCCGGCTAAGCCATTATTATTAATTTGCTTGTTTCGACTTTATTCCGGGCGTTACAAGTCCACCCCCCTTATTTAGGTTTCGTCCTCGAAACCTGTTAGTCGCTGAATATTTGAGGGTAATGCTGCCTCATCTCCTCCTCAACTTCCCAACTGTACTCTGACCCCTTCCTTTGCTTCCACTGTACTCGCACAAGTGGAACCACTTTATTCATTAGCTTCTTCTCCTTGCGATCGATGATCGCCACTGGTTGCTCCACATAATTGAGCTGTTCATCCACTTCAATGTCTTCTAGTGGTACGACCATATCTTTATCGGCCAAGCACTTTCTCAAGTGAGATACATGGAATGTTGGATGAATTCCACTTAACTCACTGGGCAATTCCAACCTATAGGCCACCTCTCCTACTCGGGCAATGATTCGGAAAGGCCCTATGTATCTCGGGCTCAAATTGCCCCGCTTTCTGAACCGAATGATCCCCTTCCAAGGTGAGACTTTCAATATAACTCTATCACCCACCTGGAACTCAATCGGTCTACGCCTTTTGTCAGCATACGACTTCTGCCTATCTTTAGCTGCCTTCATAAAGGGTTTGATCTTTTCAAGTTTCTCAGTTGTTGCCTCGATCACCTCAATACTTCCCAACTCTTTCTGACCAATATCACCCCAACAAACGGGTGTTCTACATCTCCTACCGTATAGCATCTCATAAGGGGGCATACCAATGCTGGCATGATAACTGTTATTGTATGAGAACTCCGCTAACGGTAAGTAGTCATCCCAACTTCCTCCAAAATCAATGACGCATGCCCAAAGCATATCTTCAAGCATCTGAATGGTCCTTTCTGACTGACCATCTGTCTGGGGATGATAAGCCGTGCTGATATGTAACCTCGTTCCCATCGCATCATGAAATCTCTTCCAGAACTTAGATGTAAACCGAGTGTCACGATCAGACACAATAGAAACCGGTACACCATGGCGACTTACAATCTCCTTGATGAATAGATCCGCGAGTCTCTCAGAGGAATACATCTCTCGGATCGGTAGGAAGTGAGCACTCTTCATCAGACGATCAACTATCACCCATATGGCATCATACCCTCTCGCGGTACGTGGTAGCTTCGTAATGAAGTCCATGGTGATATGCTCCCACTTCCACTCGGGTATATCCAATGGTTGGATCTTCCCGTACAGCTTCTGATGCTCTGCCTTCACTTGCAAGCAAGTAAGGCACTTACTCACGTACTCCACTACGTCACGCTTCATACCCGGCCACCAATAATCTTTCTTCATGTCTTGATACATTTTCATGGCACCGGGATGAATGGAGTATCGAGTCTTATGAGCTTCATCCATGATCTTCCCACGTAGATCCCCATAACGAGGAATCCATATTCGTCCAAATTCGGGTTTTAACAGCGAGAGTGTTTTCTCTTAACTCCGCGACCATACCTCCATCCTTTCGGAGTTAAGACGATATTCTTTCAACGCCTCGTCTTGAAACTCCTTGACCTACTTCATTACGTCTGAGGTCATAACCAATTGATAAGCCTTCACCCGGATTGGTTCAGGCCTCTCCTTTTGGCTAAGGGCATCCGCCAGTACGTTGGCTTTGCCCAGATGGTAATGGATTTCACAATCATAATCCTTTATCAGTTCCAACCATCTCCTTTGCCTCATGTTCAAATCCTTATGCTCGAAGAAGTACTTCAAGCTCTTATGGTCGGTGAAAATGGTGCACTTTGTCCCATACAGGTAGTGCCTCCAAATTTTTAATGCAAAGACCACAGCTGCTAGCTCCAAATCATGAGTAGGATAATTGACCTCATGAACTTTTAATTGTCGGGATGCATAAGCTATAACCTTTCCTGGCTGCACCAGTACGCAACCCAACCCCGAGTAAGAAGCATTTGAATAGACCACCCACTCCTCGCTTCCTTCGGGTAATGACAAGACAGGAGCTTGAGTCAACCTCGCCTTTAACTCCTCAAAAGCACTCTCTTGAGCTTGACCCTATACAAACTTCACATCCTTGCGGTTCAACTTAGTCAACGAAGAAGCTATCTTAGAGAAGTCTTGAATGAATCTCCTATAATAACCCGCCAACCCCAAGAAACTACGGATCTCGGATGGCGTCTTTGGAGACATCCATTGCATCACCGCTTCCACCTTTGCCGGGTCTACCATAATCCCCTCGGGATTCATTACATGACCCAAGAACTGAACTTCACGCAACCAGAATGCGCACTTGGGGAACTTGGCATACAACTTCTCCTTTCTCAACGTCTCCAACACCTCTCGAATGTGTCTGACATGCTCCGCCTCGCTCTTCGAATAAATCAGGATGTCATCAATAAACACAATCACTAATTTGTCCAACATCGGCCGACACACTCGATTCATCAGGTCCATAAAAGCAGCTGGCGCGTTGGTCAAATCAAAAGACATAACGAGAAACTTGTAGTGTTTATATCGCGTGCAAAAAGCTGTTTTAGGAATATCTTGCTCCTTCACCTTCAGCTGATGGTAGCCAGATCGAAGATCTATCCTCGAGAACCAACTGGCACCTTGGAGCTGATCAAGCAAATCATCAATCCTCAGTAGCGGGTACCGATTCTTCACCGTCAGCTTATTCAACTCACAGTAGTCAATACACATCCTCATGCTACCGTCCTTCTTCTTCACGAACAAGACCGGAGCACCCCATGGTGAGATACTCGGTCTAATGAACCCTTTATCAAGCAACTCATGCAGTTGCTCCATCAGTTCCCTTATCTCGGTCGGAGCCAGCCGATACGGTGCCTTAGCAACAGGTTGAGCACCGGGTATCAAGTCAATCTGGAACTCAATCTCATGGTCCGACGGCACACCTGGTGAATCTTCTGGGAACACGTCTGGGAAGTCACACACAACTGGTACATCAGACAGTTGTGGTGTTGGTGTATCCACATCCTTCACGTAGGCCAAGCAGGCACTACATCCACGCCTCATACACTTTCCCGCCACCGCCATTGAAATCACATTCGGAATAGTAGTAACTCGATCACCGTAAATCGTCACTGAACTCCCGTCAGGCGCTGTCAGTCGAATCATCTTCTTGCGACATTAGATATTCGCCTCGTAGGCCGCCAACCAATCCATTCCTAGGACTACATCAAAACTGCCTAAGGTCATCACGAACGGTCTAACAAGAAACTTATGACCTCCTGGTTCTACTTCACAACCTTCCATCAGGTCAACAATCCTGGTAGACTTACCAATGGCAGTTTCTACATCGAAGGGCTTATCTATACTCCTACTACTAACAGGCAACTTAGCACAAAAGGCAGCAGAAACAAAACTCTTACTAGCACCTGAATCAAATAACACGGAAGCAAAAGTTTGGTTTACTAGAAACGTACCTGACACGAAATCGGGGTCCGTCCTAGCCTCCTCCTGAGTCATCGTGAATGCTCTGGCGCTTGCTTTCTGCCCCTCGGTTTCGATCGTCTTCTTCGCTCCGGAACTCTCAGCCCTTGGCTTTTTGCATTCCCTGCTCATGTGACCCTCTCCACCATAGTTAAAACATCTAGCCATACGACAATCCTTTGCTATATGCCTCGTTCTCCCACACTTGAAACAAACATTCGATCCCCATCTACACTCTCCAGCATGCTCCTTCCCGTATTTACCACACCTCTTCGATCCCGAACTGGATGTGACCACACGCCGGTCATCCACTCTCGAAACCTTGTTGTTTATCGGGGCACCACCCCAACCAAACCTCTTCCCATTCCAGTTCCGGTCACCACTACCTTTCTTACTCACCTTAGCCACCACCACTTCCCGTTCATCATATAACCTCCCCGCCAGATCAACCACCGACCTAAACGTACTCGGCCGGGCGATGATCATGTGCCTGCGGATATCCGCCGGCAAGCCTTGAATGTATCTCTTGATCTTCCATGATAAGGGTGTCACCTGATTCGGCACCAGCTGTGCCATTTCATTTAATTTGGTGGTGTATTGCTGATGTGTCATGGTTCCCGCCTCCAGCTGTAGGAACTCCCTCTCAACCTTGTCAAGCTTCCTATGAGGACAGAATTCCTCAATCACCAACTTCTTCAGCTCGTTCCACCTTATTCTTCCAATCACCCTACTACCCTCGGCTTGGACGATATTGTCCCACCAACACAGAGCCGAGTCCACGAATGAGTGAGTGGCAAATTTCACCTTCTAATCTTCCTGGCACTCGCTGATATCAAGAACAGCCTCCGTCTCTCTCACCCACCGGTGAGCAGCAGCAGCAGTGCCATTTCCATCAAAAGTAGGGGGCTTGCATCGCTGAAAGGCCCCATAGTTACAGCCTCGTGCTGCCTCAAGCACAGGCTCTTCTTCCTCCTCCTCCTCCTCACTGGAGACAACCGTCTCAGTCTCCGGTTGATCCCTCTCTCCTGAGGACCTATTCCTCTCTTTCCTCTCACCTTCCCTTACAGCCTTAATCACTTCGGTCACTACAGACGGAAAGATCGTCTGCATGACCTGGTGAACCTCCTCCACCACTGAGGCCCTCAAATTAGCACTCTTGTCACCACCCTCCGAATGAGGGGTCTCAGGCTCTTCATGAGCTGTCTCCTCAGCTCTAGCCCTTCCTCTAGTGACATGTGGTCCAGCACCACGTCCACCACGGCCTCCACCTCGAGAAGCCTTAGAAGATCTACCTCCAGCCATCGTCTAACACACTATAAGATCCAAACACTAACACGGTCATTCAAGGTAATAGCTCAGTTTATGTCAAGTATAGTAAGTCCCTAATTACAGTGGCATGTTGTGATTTGCCACTTACTTTACTCTTCATACCCCAAGCATTTCCTATCCTGACTAAATCAGTATCTAAATCTACTAAAGGCACATAAATCACATAACATGCGCATGTAATACCGGTTAAATTTAAAGAAAATACCTGATGGCACGTAGCTACTCGGACTGGCATCCCTTCCATTTTGTCCCATTCTCAGTTTAAGTTTAGGTTTCTTTTGAAAATATTTACCCATTTCACTTAAACTTTGGCTCTGATACCAACTTGTAAGGCCATAAAACATAAAACATATATTTAAGTGTACTAAAACAACGTAGCGGAATAATTTAAAATCATTTCATTCATTGCTTTTGCAAAAATAATACAACATTCGTAATCGTTACAAAATATTGTTTGTTCGCATTACAATGCAAAAACGTCATAATTTAAACAATGGATGCCATCCCAAAAACGCCAAGTAGCTGCCCCGTGCCATCCTCAGCAAGATTACCCGCCAACTGGAAAATACATAAAAAGTCAGCGTTACTGAGTGAGTTCTAGTTTTATAAATAAAATACTTTTCTTTCATTTAAAACCATTCTTTACGTTCATTTGCGATCATACATCATTACGTACACATAGATAATATTATTATTATCTTCCATCGTCATTCGTTAACTTACATTCAATCATCATCGCACGTCATCATTATCATTCGTTACCTTCCTTTCCGTACCTTATGTACATACATCACTTACTTCTCTACGCTCCAGGACAATGCCACGAGCTATACCCCACCGTCATGCATAAAGCGGGTACTGGGCCGAAGTCTATAAATAGACTCCCGTACCTTGTGCCCGGTGGCCTGACCATAGTACCAGGGTAAATTCATTTGGACCAATGTCATGTGCTATACCCCCCCCCCCCCGTCATGCATAAAGCGGGTACTGGGCCGAAGTCTATAAATAGACTCCCATACATTGTGCCCGGTGGCCTGACCACAGTACCGGGGTAAGCGACAAGGGTAGCATACATTTTGTCAGTCACAAAGACTAGACCCCAGTGTGCATCCTTCCGGGGTAGCTAACCCACACACAGTTGAGCTAACACCCATCATTAGGTGTGAACCTCCATACATTGCTTGCAAGACTTTTCTTACATCTGTTCGTTCATTACTGCATGCATTCATTCTTTCTTTACGTTCCACTCATCATTATCATTAATTTCCGCTTTACATTACATAATACTTTTCATTCATTTCATACTCATAACACGTAAGTCGCGAAATAATACATAATAGGAACATAAAGTCAACATAACACAGTCATACATAGCATCACATAAACATCACATACCCCATCACACATCATCATAAACATCGTGCATCATCCATTCACATACATATGCATATAAGCGTATACACCCAAATCTTATAAAAATGTTAAATATGCATTTTCAACCCCAAACAAGTTTAAAACCTTTAAAATAGGGGATCTAGAACTCACCTGGACTCAGTGAGTAGCTTCTCAATCAAGCTTTCTAAGCAAGGGTCGCACTACACAGCCTGCAGATAAGTTAACACTCAAAGGGGTTAATTTCTGCCTAATTTCACTGCTAATTTCGCTGCATGATCAGCAGTTTCGCTACCAGTTTCGCAAGCAGTTTCGCTGCCACCTTCGCTGGCAGTTTCGCTGGCAGTTCGCTGGCATCTTCACTGCCAGTTTCATCGCCAGTTTCGCCCAACTTTCATTGGAAATTCAAGTCTGCGAGACTACCAGCGAAACTATAGTTTCGAAGGAAGATCCACAATTTTGCTGGATGACTACATAATTTCGCTGGATGAACATCCAGTTTCGTAGAACGGGCAGAAATTACGAACCAACCCATTTTTGACCCAAAACTTCAATCTTTTACACTCAAATCCTTGGTTTATCACCCAAGAAGCTATATATAAGCTTCTTACATGTTTTCTTACACAAAAACGTGAGTTTTAGGTGATTCTTTACAACTTTCAAAAACCCCAAACCCTATAATCCGGGTTTTCCCTTAAAGAACCGATTAAACAATGTTTCTTACCTGGATTCTTGGTCTTTTCTTGTTGCTTGGATGCCCACAAACACCGATCTTCAATCTCTTGATCCACTGAGTCTTGAATCACCACTTTCTCTCCACTTTCTCTCTCTAGAAGTTGTGTTGAGTTGCAAATGAGAGTTACTCAAGTTGACCCGTTTATATATACCGAGCGTTCCCGGGACCTTAAACTCTTTGAACACATAACCCGCGAGGTCTACTCGGTCCATACCCCAATTCCCGCTTATTTTCTTTAAATAATCATGGCTAAGCCCATTATTATTAATTGGCTCGTTTCGACTTTATTTCGGGCGTTACAGAAATTAAAGAGGTACATTCTAATCTTTGTTCTGATAATTGCATAGAAAAGGTAAACTGGTATAGAGTTCACAACGAACACTTGATCTTGGAAGTTGAAAAACTACAATATCAAGCTCGTAAATATAAATCTGATGAGAAAATTTTTAAAGAAAAGATAGATGGTTTAAACAAATCAATTTACCAATCAAAACTCAATCTTCATGATAAAGAGTGTAATATAAAAGATTTGACAACATGTAATGATGAACTATCTTTAGAAATTAACAAACTAAACAGTGAACTCTTGTATGCTAAATTGGTTGTTGAAAAATTTAAGATTTCATCGAACATGGTTGAAGGTATAATCAAGTCAGATGACACAGAAAATTAATGGTGGTAAAAGTGGAGTTGGCTATGCTAACATTGCACCACCAATTAATCATGATTATACATCTTTGCCTTCATAAATTACAACTCCTGATAAAGAGACCTATGGATTAGGTTTTCAACCAAACACAGACTTCACACCTTCAGTCAATGTTTTACTGACTATTGACCCTATCACAAAAACTGAAATTAATATTAATCATGACAAGTTTTCTACAGAAAGTGTGAAGA
This sequence comes from Flaveria sonorensis, assembly GCA_025506505.1. NCBI lineage: Eukaryota > Viridiplantae > Streptophyta > Magnoliopsida > Asterales > Asteraceae > Flaveria > Flaveria sonorensis. The sequence goes on from CM046435.1 coordinate 43,291,629, forward strand.
AAGAAGGGTTGGTTGAAGAGTGGGAGAGCGATGATGAATTAGTTTTGAGAAAAATAATATTTGTAATGAAAACCAATCTTGTAATTCATCATCAGTTATAAATGAAAGATTAGCAGTTTTTATTGATTCAAATGTCTGGTTAAAAATGTCAAATAAAGAAAAGAACAGAGAATCAAAAATGAACTTTAAGAACAAAGAAAGTAAACTTGTCACAACATCCATATCTGACTTGAAAACTAATTCATGAATAGATTTGTTTCTATAGGCAACATTGATAAGGAGGTTCATATTTTTAAAGAAACCAATGCTAGTTTCTTTAAAAATAAATCTTCTGTTATTGCTAACTCTGGGAAACAAGATGTTTGTAGAATAGGTTTGAAAGACACTGGTCCTACTCCAGTACAGAAGCTTCATAAGGATAAAGCTATAATTCATGCTACATCAGCATCAGTAATGAATCTAAAATCTAGGAAAATTACCTCATTTCCTCCGGAATTATCTCGAACAACTCATAATCAGAAAAAGGAAAGAGAGACTATTAAAGAATCAAACGGCCAAGGACATACTAAGGCCAGATTCTGTGATAACTATGGAAGTTATCCAAAATAGTTTGTACAAAACATACAAGCATCAAATACATATCATAAAATATGTTGTTATGTGTGTGGAAAGTCAAATCACAAGGCTAGAAATTGTCATCATCAACATCAATTGACAAGCAACAGAGATTTCATAATTCAATTTCAAACAATAGAAAACTTTTCTTTGTAAATGAAAATTTAAAAAGGAACTTTAATAAGTCAAATTCTTTTGCTAAAAACAATACTGATATAAACAAGAAAAGTCAAAGTTGAAGTCAGTACAAGTTGATGATAACAATTCCACCACACTACCGATCAAGCAAGTTCAAAGATGGAAAGTTAAAAACAAATCACCAAAGCCTTTTGTCTTGATAAATATGTTTTCGATGGAAAAAAGAGATATGATATTGCAAAATGTATCATATTTAGATGAAAACAAAGAGCTCAAGTCAACCATGGCTTGGGTTCCCAAAAATGAATAAATTTGTTCAAATTATGCTGGAACAACCAAGACAAGCTATCAACAGTGTTTGGCATGTAGATAGTGGTTGTTCAAGGCACATGACCGGTAATATATCTCTTTTAAACAATATACAACCTTACAACGGATGATATGTTATCTTTGCGGGAGATAAATGTGGTAAGATTACAAAGAAAGGTACAGTGAAAAATGGTGTGTTAAGTTTTGAAGATGTCAACTTTGTAGAGGAACTAAAACATAATCTTCTTAGTGTCTATCAAATTTATGAAAAAAAGTATTCAACATATTTCACTGATAAAGAATGTCTTATTCTAAAACCTGGCTTTGTAATTCCTGATTATTGAATTTTATTAAGAACTCCGAGAGACAAATACACGTATTTACTTGACATGAATGGTTCACATTCTTTTGTAACTACGTCGTGTTTGTTATCTAAGGCCTAGGAAAATGATACTTTGTTATGGCATCGTCATCTTGGACATGTAAATATTAAAACTATGAACAAATTGGTTAGAGGAAATCATGTTGTTGGCCTACCTTTGAAAAAAATTCAACTAACAAAACATTGTTTGTCATGTTCAAAAGGCAAACAACACAATCTCTCTCATAAACCAATTGCTCATACCAAAATTAACTCTATTCTTCAACTGTTACACATGGATTTATTTGGTCCTGTTAGTGTTTTGAGTTTGGGACATCGTGCATATTGTTTAGTCATTACTGATGATTTTTCTAGATTTACATGAGTTTTCTTCTTAGCAACCAAAGATGAGACACCTCATTTGCTGATAAAATTCATGACACTCATGGAAAATCAGATGGACAGAACAATCAAGTGCATTCGAAGTGATAATGGAACAGAATTTTGCAATCATATATTGAATGAATTCAGTGATTCAAAGGGGATAGCAAGATAATTCAGTTCTGCAGTAACTCCATAACAAAATGGAGTTACAGAAAGAAGAAACAGAACTTTAATTGAAGTAGCTAGAACTATGTTATCAGCAGCCAAATTATCATCATTCTTTGGGCTAAAGCTGTTAGCACTGCATGTTATGTTTAGAATCATGTGTTAATCAATAAACAACAAAATATGAATCCTTATGAAATATTTTTCAAACACAAACCCAAAGTCAAATATTTCAAAACATTTGGATGTTGTTGTACTTTGTTAAACACATCCGAGTCTAAATAAAAATTTGATGAAAAAGCTGATGAATGTTATTTTGTTGGATATTCAGCCAAGAAAGTAGCATATCAGGTTTATAATAAATGATCTAAACAAATAACTTAGTCATTTGATATTGATTGGCATGGATCTAACAAAACAGATGCAGGTTTTGCACCTTCATGGGTTTATGATTATGCTTCTTTATTTGAAATATTTAATCAACCATCTATTGCTTCTACTGCTAATCTACCTTTGACATCCTCAATTCCAGATATCTTTGCTGATGATATTGGATTTATGACTCCTCAAGCAAAAGGTATATCTTCAGATATACCTTCTTCTTCAAGTGTTGTAGCTATTCCAACTTCTATTTCTGATATGGATTTACTTCATGATGATTCAATTGTTGAACAGGCTCCATAAGTTTCTGATCTGAGTTCCTCTTCAACTCAAGTTGATCCAATTGATACAATTTAAGAACCATTTGAAGATCTTTTTTTCAACAATGATATTCAAGATGAAGATATTGTTTATCAACCTGAAGGAGGGAGCACTGCTGATGAGTTGGTCACATGTCTAACTTAGATGAAGTTATATCTGAAGATGCTATACCACAGTTGAGAATTCATAGAGACCATCAAACAGAAGCAATTATTGGTCTATTATCACAAGGTGTTCGAACTCTAAGTCAATCAGGAATGATAAATACATGTTTGTATTCATGTTTTCTATCACAAATTGCGCCAAAGAATGTTGAAATGGCATTAAAAGAAAACAGTTGGATAGAGGCCATGCAAGATGAACTGATGCAATTCAAGAAGCTAAATGTCTGGCATCTGTGTGAATTACCAAAGGGTAAGTTGCCAATTGGTACGAAATGGATTTTTAAGAACCAGACGGATGAAAAAGATGTGATTGTCCGCAACAAGGCCAGACTTGTTGTTCAAGGATTCTATCAAATTGAAGGTCTTGATTATGAATAAATATACACTCTATTGCTAGACTAGAAGCTATACGAATTTTTATGGCATATGCTTTATATAAAAACTTCATAGTATATCAGATAGATGTTAAAAATGCTTTCTAGTATGGTGAAATGAATGAAGAAACCTATGTTTGCCAACCACTAGGTTTTGAAGATCTAGATCATTCTGACTATTGTTACATGTTAGAAAAAGAACATTATGGTTTACACCAAGCACCTCGAGCTTGGGATGCCACTGTCACTGAACATTTTCTTGCAAATGGTTATACACGAGATGTAATTGATCAAACTTTATTCATACAAAAGACCAGTGATGATCTTATTCTCATTCAAGTTTATGTCGATGATATTATCTTCAGATCTACCAATGATAATTTGTGCAAGGAATTTGAAGCAGTCATGAAGATATTTGAGATGAGTTCTATTGGAGAAATGACGTTTTTCTTGGGCATTCAAGTTAAACAAGATGATAAGGGAATACTGATACATCAAGAAAAGTATATTCATAGTATCCTAGACAAATACAAATTCCAAAACTCCAAGGCAGCTCATACTCCTATGTCTTCTCGTCCTACTTTGACTCCAAATCTCATGGGAGAAGATGTTGATCAGCATATGTATCGATCAATGATCGGCTCTCTGATGTATCGCACTGCAAGCAGACCGGACATCATGTGACAACTCACCCAAAACTCACTCGATTTCGATTACTTTGTGCCAATGCAGTAGACCAGTGATGGAACACTCACCATGTAACGCAATTTTCGGGACGAAAATTCTTTCAACATGGGGATAATGTGACATCCGGTAATTTTCCGTTACCAAACTCCGTTAGTTCCGTAAGGTCTTGCATACACGTGTCGCACACACTAGTTGTCGTTGAACGTTGGTGACTCAACAATAATAATCTATGATAAACAATAATAATCTAATTAATAATGTTGATTATTGGTTGTGATTATGTGATTCATGAATTTATAGAATTTTAAATAGTCATTTTGTGATTTTACGCGATACCGTGACAACGTGTTATAGGCATATTTCATGTGTTGCGAGACTTATTGTAAATGTTGATGATTATTGACTAATAATACTTTTAATTTGTAGTTAAAATTATTTAAAAGTGTTAAAAAGATTGGTTTTTATAAAATATAATTAAAGGGGGTTACTTTGTAATTATTCTAAACCTAAAACTTACCTAAAATACAACCCTAATTCCCCCCCAAACCCAATTTTGGCCGCAAACCCCATCCCCTCACCCCTACCTTGCTAATTCAACCTTCAACACACACAAACATTCGGATTTTGAGAGATTCAAGTGATTACAAGGTGTTTTACAAGTCCATTTGTTGATTTCTACACATCTAAAGGTTAGTTTCGATCAGTTTTTCATAGTTTTGATCTTGAAGAACCCTAGATTTGAAATTGATGATGAAAATATGAAATTGATGATTGTTAGATGTTGAGATGATGTTAGTTAGGTTGTATGAATGTTAGATTATGTTGATTTTGCAAGAAATCCATGGATTGATAGGAATTCATGATTTGATGATGTTATGATGTTAGATACAATGCTTGGATGTTAGTTTAATTGAATTGTGCAAGAAAATCCATGAATTTGAGGTGTCGATCTTGACTTACTAAAAGTAGAAACTTTTGTGTATGATGATAGGAATTTTGATGATTTGGTGATGATTAACATGTTAGAATGAATGTTATGAACTTGATTAGGTTTAATATTGATGAAATTATGATTGAATTGGATGCTAGATCACTTTTGGGTGTTACTTTCCCAAAAGGGAAACTTTATTTTTGTAGAACTTTAGACATGGTGATTTGGGCATGCTTATGATGTTAGGATCATGTTAGAATGATTGTTGATGATGTTTAATGTGATGGAATGTGATAATTGGGTTATATGGATGTTTGGTTGATCATGTAAGGAATTTGGGTTTGGTGATCATACATAGTGATGAGTGGTAGTTAGTGATTAGGAGATCATGATTGGGATTGGAATTGATTGTCATTGTGTATGTTGGTAATGTGATTATGATTGTCATACACGTGTGTGAATCTGAGGCCCCTACTTAGTAGGATTGGCAGGGTTTAGGGTGTGAAGTCGTGATGACTTCACATGGCATGCCGTGGATGATTTGATTCTATGTATGATGCATTGGTTGTGTTGTAACTATGTTGAGCATGATAATTGTTTGAGATTTGCATGACTTGTATGATATCTGGTTGTATGATGATCTAGTTAGTACATGTGATTAATGAAGTGTCGTATGTGATCAGTTTGTATGTTAATCATGTGTGATGTACTGTTATGCTTGTTTGAATGGAATTTCATCTGTAATGTCACCAACGGGTCAAACCTGTCAACTAGGTCAAATGTGTCTTGTCTTTCTAAAACCTTGAGTTCTTTGAGTTGTAGAGCACTTAGGGTTTCATTATGATTCTGTGTACACATACTTATGTACTCATGTGTTCTAGGTGACCTCTGAGGGTTGTCTATCCACTCTTTCTTGTCAAGTTAAGCCTTAAGTAATTTCTTACGCGCATCAAGTGAGTTCATGCGCCACTCTTTTACGTACTCTCTTTTGGGGGAGATAGCATACTGTTTTTACAAACGTTTTATTTATATGAGTTGTGTATAGTATAATATAGTGCTGATTACCATGGAAAGCCCTCACACTTTCGGATTGTTAATAATGATATTAGCGGGAAATTTTGGGTAGTACTACTGGGTCTGACGAGCCCCACCTATGCGACTCGAGGTCAAACGGGTGCAATATTGTCCTAACGAACATTGTCACGACCTGGTAAGTCGTGGCAGGAGGCAACAAACGTAACACAGTCAGCTTCAATAGCGAAATCACTATGATTATTACTATTTTGTTTATAGACTAGCTATCTATTACAATACACTTATTATATTTTGCAACTGTTATTGGTTTATGTTTAAACGCAAACTCTTGAACTCACCAACCATTGTGTTGACTATTTAGTATGCTATTCTCAGGTTAAGGTTGCTATTGCCTAGGAGCACGTCACACGGGTCAGCATCATGGTATTTGTCAGCACGTTATGAAACATTGTTTTTGGGATTATGTTTGTTTAAACATTATATTTTGGTTTTGCATAACACTTGGGCGCGTTTGTTTGCGCATTTTAAATCATGTTACATTGTTTTGGATTTTCTGGTTCATTTAACGCTTCCGCAGTATTTAAAGTTAAACTTGGATTTTTGAATGTTAGTTCATATAGAGTCATTTTGATTAACTAATGACTGAGATCCTGGTATGTCACGTGCCTCGCGGTAAAACCCCGCTTGTGGATTTTGACGGTGTGATAGATTGGTATCAGAGCCATTGGTTATAGGGAACTAGGTTGCATACACACTAGACTATAACCGCACAGTTTGTTAGTTACTTGTCGCTTACTCTCCTTACTATATACTCATTGGCATACGCATCACGTACCTCACAGCATGGCATCATCGTCGCGTGACTTGGGTAAGAGACCCGCGAGATCTGAGTCACCTCCGTACTCACCCATACCCGAACGGAGATCGGACTGGCCTCGACACCCATATCCATCTGAAGAAGTCGATTGGGATCAACCGTTCGCGATACCTGAACTTGACCGCCCACGGGACTGGGATTACTATCCTACCTTCATACGTCATATTACTTACCGGGAGCGAGTACAATCGATAGCCTCTACCCGACCATGAATGAGGTCGTCGACAGCTACCCCATCTCTCATACTCCTTACCCCGGATATTTCTCAAGAGCAAGCCTTTGCTGCACTAGTGGCTGCACTAGACACCGAGCAGCTACCCCATATCATCATCAAGCAGCCAATCTCAACCTCAACAGCAGTATCAAAATCAGCAACAGCAACAGAGGTTCGATAATAATCGAAGCTTCAACCAGGCGACTCCCTCAAATCAAAGACCCGGTGGGTATGGCGGAAGACAGCCGAAGTGCAACTGGTGTAACTACCACCATGTGGGTCGATATGACAATTTCAAGTGCCAACGTTGTGGGAAGATTGGTCATGAAGCCAAAGACTGCCGTGGTGAGCTGATGAAAAAGCCACAACAGTCCTAGGAAACTCCCAAAGGCTGTTTTGAATGCGGAAAAGAAGGCCATTACAAACGCAACTGTCCCCAGCTCAGGAGGAATGGTAATGATAACAACAACAATGGCAACAACAACAACAATAACAACAGCAACAACAACAACAATGGTAATGGCAAAAACAATAGAGGCAATAGCAAGAATGGAGCCAAATGAAGAGCCTTCGTCATTGGCTCAGGTGAGGCTCTAAACGATCCTACAACAGTAACTGGTAAATTTTCGGTTAATGGTCATTTTGCTACCGTATTATTCGATACCGGAGCCGATAGAAGTTTTGTGTCCACTAAGTTTTGTAGTCTTTTAAGTGATATGCCCTCAGCCTTAGAATCTAAATACACCGTAGAGTTAGCTGACGGTACCCAAATTCACGTAACGCATATTCTTAAAGACTGCAATATAGAGCTTGATGGTCATACATTCGCCATAGATCTCATGCCTGTTACACTAGGAAGTTTTGATGTAGTAGTAGGCATGGATTGGCTTTCCGATAAGCAAGCGGAAGTCATATGCCTCGAGAAGATCATACGGATTCCCATTGGCGAAGAAGTCCTTACGGTCAGAGGTGATAGGAGTGGTGCGGTGATAGGCATCATCTCGTTCATGAAGGCACATAAGTTATTACGAATGGGTCGACTGGCCATATTGGCACTCGTCACAGATAAACAGACCGAGGAAAAGAAGATAGAGGATATCCCCGTAGTTCGCGAGTTTTCCTAGGTGTTTCCAGAAGACCTGCCTGGATTACCGCCTCATCATTAAGTTGAATTCCAAATTGAGTTGATTCCAGGAGCCGCTCCAATTGCGAGAGCACCTTACCGGTTAGCTCCGAATGAACTGCAGGAATTATCCGCCCAACTACAAGAGCTGTTGGATAAAGGGTTTATCCGACTGAGTTTGTCGCCCTGTGGAGCGCCAGTTCTATTTGTCAAGAAGAAGGATGGTACATTTTGAATGTGCATTGACTATAGGGAACTGAACAAGGTTACTATCAAGAATAGATATCCCTTACCTCGTATAGATGATTTGTTTGATCAACTGCAAGGATCAAGCTATTACTTTAAGATTGATCTGAGGTCTGGGTATCATCAGCTGAGAGTTCGAGAAGAGTACATCTCAAAGACTGCCTTCCGTACACGATATGGTCACTATGAATTTTTGGTCATGCCATTTGGATTGACGAATGCACCAGCAGGATTCATGGACATCATGAATCGCGTGTGCAAACCCTATCTTGATCAGTTTGTTATCGTCTTTATTGATGACATACTGATATACTCAAGGGCTGAGGAAGAACATGAGAAGCACTTACGTTTAATCTTGGAATTACTTAGAAAGGAACAACTGTACACAAAGTTTTCTAAGTGTGATTTCTGGAAACGTGAGGTGCAATTCTTAGGTCATATTGTCAACGAGAAGGGAATACATATTGATCCTGTAAAGATTGAAGCGATAAAGAATTGTTCAATTCCTAAGACACCAAGTGAGATACGACAATTCCTTGGATTAGCGGGATATTATCGATGGTTCATCAAAGGATTCTCTAAGATTGCACAACCTCTCACAGCTTTGACTCACAAGGGAACAACATACAAATGGGGTGAGAGTCAGGAATCTGCTTTCCAGTTGCTGAAATAGAAATTGTGTAGCGCACCGATATTAGCGTTACCGGATGGAAGTGACGATTTTGTAGTCTATTATGACGCTTCTATTCAAGGACTTGGGTGTGTATTGATGCAGCGGGATAAGGTAATAGCTTACGCCTCTAGACAACTAAAGGTTCATGAGAAGAACTATACCACCAATGACTTGGAGCTGGGTGCGGTAGTTTTTGCCTTAAAGATCTGGAGACACTACTTGTATGGTACCAAATGCACTATTTACACCGATCACAAGAGTCTTCAGCACATCTTTGAGCAAAAGGAATTGAACATGAGGCAAAGGCGCTAGGTAGAATTACTGAATGACTATGATTGTGCCATCAAATATCATTCGGGGAAAGCAAATGTAGTCACAGACGCGCTGAGTAGGAAAGAAACTGCTAAGCCTCGACGTGTGTGAGCTTTGCAGCTTACCATTAGCACATAGTTACCGGAACAAATCCGAGAGGCTCAGACGGAAGCCTTGAAAGCAGAAAACATTGGGTCCGAATCCTTAAGGGGAATGGACAAGCAGCTCGAGGTAAAAGCGGATGGAATTCGTTACTTCATGGATAGACTTTGGGTACCTCTACACGGAAATGTGAGAGACTTGGTCATGAGTGAGGCACACAAGTCTAAGTACTCTATACATCCTGGATCTGACAAGATGTATCATGATCTGAAGGCGCACTATTGGTGGCCTAATATGAAAGCAGATGTAGCTACCTATGTGAGCAAGTGTCTGACCTGCTCAAAGGTAAAAGTGTAGTATCAGAAACTATCTGGACTATTACAACAACCCGAGATCCCTATGTGGAAGTGGGATCAGATATCAATGGATTTTATTACTAAGTTACCTCGAACTTCTACTGGTTGCGACACAATATGTGTTATCGTGGATAGATTAACAAAGTCTGCTCATTTCCTAGCGATAAAGGAAACAGACAAGATGGAGGAATTAACCCGACTCTATGTGAAGGAGATCGTTTCGAGGCATGGAGTACCGATCTCAATTATTTCAGACCGCTATTCTCGTTTCACATCGCACTTCTGGCAATCACTGCAGAGATCTTTGGGTACGTGATTGGATATGAGTACTGCTTATCATCCATAGACTGATGGTCAAAGCGAGCGTACTATACAGACTTTGGAGGACATGTTACGTGCTTGTGTGATTGACTTCGGGAATAACTGGGAAGTTCACCTAGCATAAAGGCAGCACCTTTTAAAGCTTTGTATGAGAGAAAATGTAGATCACCAGTTTGTTGGGCTGAAATTGGTGATAGCCAGCTAACGGGTCCTGAGTTAATACACGAGACTACTAAGAAGATTGTACAAATAAGGAATCATATGGCTGCAGTGCGCGACAGACAGAAAAGCTATGCTGATAAGCGACAGAAACCCCTAGAGTTCCAGGTTGGTGATAAGGTCTTACTGAAAGTCTCACCATGGAAAGGCGTGATTCGGTTTGGCAAGCGAGGAAAGCTAAATCTGAGATATGTTGGACCATTTGAGATATTGGAAAGAATAGGTCCAGTGGCCTATCGATTAGCCCTACCTGATTCGCTTACTGGAATCCATGATGTATTCCACGTGTCAAATTTGAAAAAGTGCTTAACGGATGAAACGATGGTCATACCGCTGGAAGAAGTTCAAGTGGATGAACAACTGCGCTTCATTGAAGAACTAGTCGAGGTGATGGATCGTGAGGTGAAGACACTTAAGCAAAGAAAGATACCCATTGTCAAAGTTCGATGGAACTCGAGACGTGGACCAGAATTCACGTGGGAACGTGAGGACCAAATGAAGCTTAAGTATCCTCAACTATTCGAAAAGATGATGTCAGCCGGCGAAGGTACTGATTTAAATTCCGGGATGAAATTTCTTTCAACATGGGGATGATGTGACAACTCACCCAAAACTCACTCGATTTTGATTACTTTGTGCCAATGCAGTAGACCAGTGATGGATCACTCACCATGTAACCTAATTTTCGGGACGAAAATTCTTTCAACATGGGGATAATGTGACATCCGGTAATTTTCCGTTACCAACTTCGTTAGTTCCGTTAGGTCTTGCATACACGTGTCGTGAGCACACACTAATTGCCGTTGAACGTTGGTGACTCAACAATAATAATCTATGATAAACAATAATAATCTAATTAATAATGTTGATTATTGGTTGTGATTATGTGATTCATGAATTTATAGAATTTTAAATAGTCATTTTGTGATTTTACGCGATAGCGTGACAACGTGTTATAGGCATTTTTCATGTGTTGTGAGACTTATTGTAAATGTTGATGATTATTATTATTGACTAATAATACTTATAATTTGTAGTTAAAATTATTTAAAAGTGTTAAAAAGATTGGTTTTTATAAAATATAATTAAAGGGATTTACTTTGTAATTATTCGAAACCTAAAACTTACCTAAGATATAACCCTAATTCCCCCCCAAACCCAATTTCGGCCGCAAACCCCATCCCCACACCCTACCTTGCGAATTCAACCTTCAACACACACAAACATTCGGATTTTGAGTGATTCAAGTGATTACAAGGTGTTTTACAAGTCCAATTATTGATTTCTACACATCTGAAGGTTAGTTTTGATTGGTTTTTCATAGTTTTGATCTTCATGAACCGTAGATTTGAAATTGATGATGAAAATATGAAATTGATGATTGTTAGATGTTGAGATGATGTTAGTTAGGTTGTATGAATGTTAGATTATGTTGATTTTGCAAGAAATCCATGGATTGATCATGTAGTTCATACATTGCCTTAAGAGGAAACTTTTTGTTTTGGAATTCATGATTTGATGATGTTATGATGTTAGATACAATGCTTGGATGTTAGTTTAATTGAATTGTGCAAGAAAATCCATGAATTTGAGGTGTTGATCATGACTTACTAAAAGTAGAAACTTTTGTGTATGATGATTGGGAATTTTGATGATTTGGTGATGATTAACATGTTATAATGAATGTTATGAACTTCATTAGGTGTAATATTGATGAAATTATGATTGAATTGGATGCTAGATCACTTTTGGGTGTTACTTTCCCAAAAGGGAAACTTTATTTTTGTAGAACTTTAGAGATGGTGATTTGGGCATGCTTATGATGTTAGGATCATGTTAGAATGATTGTTGATGATGTTTAATGTGATGGAATGTGATAATTGGGTTATATGGATGTTTGGTTGATCATGTAAGGAATTTGGGTTTGGTGATCATACATAGTGATGAGTCGTAGTTGGTGATTAGGAGATCATGATTGGTATTGGAATTGATTGTCATTGTGTATGTTGGTAATGTGATTATGATTGTCATACACATGTGCGAATCTGAGGCCCCTACTTAGTAGGATTGGCAGGGTTTAGGGTGTGAAGTCGTGAGTGGCTTCACATGGCATGCCGTGCATGATTTGATTCTATGTATGATGCATTGGTTGTGTTGTAACTATGTGGAGCATGATAATTGTTTGAGATTCGCATGACTTGTATGATATCTGGTTGTATGATGATCTAGTTAGTACATGTGATTAATGAAGTGTCATATGTGATCAGTTCGTATGTTAATCATGTGTGATGTACTGTTATGCTTGTTTGAATGGAATTTTACCTGTAATGTCACCAACGGGTCAAACGGGTCAACTGGGTCAAATGTGTCTTGTCTTTCTAAAACCTTAAGTTCTTTGGGTTGTAGAGCACTTAGGGTTTCACTATGATTCTGTGTACACGTACTTATGTACTCATGTGTTCTAGGTGACCTCTGAGGGTTGTCTATCCACTCTTTCTTGTCAAGTTAAGCCTTAAGTAATTTCTTACGCGCATCAGGTGAGTTCATGCCCCACTCTTTTACATACTCTCTTTTGGGGGTGATAACATACTGTTTTTACAAACGCTTTATTTATATGAGTTGTGTATAGTATAATATAGTGCTGATTACCATGGAAAGCCCTCACACTTTCGGATTGTCAATAATGATATTAGTGGGAAATTTTGGGTAGTACTACTGGGTCTGACGAGCCCCACCTGTGCGACTAGAGGTCAAATGGGTGCAATATTGTCCTAATGAACATTGTCACGACCTGGTAAGTCGTGGCAGGAGGCAACAAACGTAACACAGTCAGCTTCAATCGCGAAATCACTATGATTATTATTATTTTGTTTATAGACTAGCTATCTATTATAATACACTTCTTATATTTTGCAACTGTTATTGGTTTATGTTTAAACCCAAACTCTTGAACTCACCAACCGTTGTGTTGACTCTTTAGTATGCTATTCTCAGGTTAAGGTTGGTATTGCCTAGGAGCACGTCGCACGGGTCAGCATCATGGTGTTTGTCAGCGCGTTATGAAACATTGGTTTTGGGATTATGTTTGTTTAAACATTATATTTTGGTTTTGCATAACACTTGGGCGCGTTTGTTTGCGCATTTTAAATCATGTTACATTGTTTTGGATTTTCTGGTTCATTTAACGCTTCCGCAGTATTTAAAGTTAAACTTGGATTTTTGAATGTTAGTTCATATAGAGTCGTTCTGAGTAACTAATGACTGAGATCCTGGTATGTCACGCACCTCGCGGTAAAACCCCGCACGTGGATTTTGAGGGTATGACACATCTTGTTTCCTGATTGTCAGTGTGCACGTTATCAAAGTAATCCAAAGGAATCTCACATGAAAGCTGTCAGGAGGATTTTTAAGTATCTCAAAGGTCAACCAACACTCAGCCTTAGGTATCCTAAAAATTCTAATTTCAATTTATTTGCTTATACTGATAGTGAGCAGGATGTAACTTGGATAGGAAATCTACTACTGGCGGTTGTCAATTTCTTGGTAATAGGTTGATTTCATGGCAATGCAAGAAACAACAAACAGTATCCATATCCACTGCAGAGGCTGAATATGTGGCTGCATCAAGTTGTTGTTCACAAATCATTTGGATTCAACAATAACTCCTTGATTATGGCCTAAACGTTTATGATACTAAAATCTTTTATGATAAGACTGTAGTTTTAAACATTGTGAAGAATCCAATGCAGCATTCAAAGACAAAACACACTGACATCCACATGCATTTCATTCATGACTGCTTTGAACGCAAACTTATTCATTTGGAATCAATTTCCACAGATGACAACATTGTCGATTTGTTTACTAAGGCGTTTGATCATTCCAGATTTGATTTTTTAGTACAGTCTTTGGGAATGATTAACTTTAGTTAACATTTATTCTTACACCCTTTACAAAATATTTTTTTTCTTTGTTTTTAGTTAAAGTTGTTATTTTCTGTTTAGATAATCATAATTTTAGGAGGAGAAAATTTGAAAATACTTAAAAAGATTTTGTTCTTAAGGGGAGTAAATAGTTTGAAGAAAAGTACAAAAAGATTTTGGTTTACAAAAATTGAGAAAATTAAATTTTCAAGAGTTTACTAGAAATGATATTACATTTATTGATCTTGATCCGATACATCTTGGATTATGTTTGATATGCTAATAGGCTTGACATTCAAGAATGAAAAGCACTAAGCTCTGTGATTCACTGAAAGTAACTATCTATGATTGAAGTGAATAACTCATCAAGGTTTTGTGGTAACACTGAATACTTGCTAAAATAGACTGAGAGTTACAATTTACTCATACTCAAGCCAGTTACTTTCTGGTCCAGTTTTTTTCAGATATTATGTATATATATGTAACAAATGAAAACATATGAAAACAAAATACAAAAGAGAAAAACAAACAAAAGAAGCAAAAAGAAGCAAAAAGGCCATATAGGAATAAAAGATGTCAATGAGGACAATAATAAAAGATATATAATAGACATACATACTATATGATAAATATTTTCATTTTTGAGAATATGTTCTGACAGAAAAGGCAAAATCAAAAGATGGGGCATGTAAATCCGACTTGGCATGTAAGTCCTAAACGTCTTGTGACGGCAAAAACATAAGTCTGACCGGCTGTTACCAAGTCCTAAAACTTGATGATATTCTGTGTTCAAAAACGTTTCTTGTGCTAGTTAAGCTCCAAATAGATACTATCTAAGAAATAATTAGTATTGAGAAAACTTATTAGAAGTGAAAGGTTTAAGTCAAATTGGGGTGACTTGAAATCTCAAAATTTCTTGAAGCAGGATAAGAGTTTTCACAAAATTCTTGATGATGAAATTCACCGAGTTTATATAATTTTATCAAAGCATGATAAATATTACAGCTTATGTGTCTAAGTAAAACTTGAAGTCTAAGTTTAACATGGATACAATATATTGACAATCAACATAACCAGATTGATTTATAATAAGACTGGAAGATGTTAATGATCGATTTCTAAAATATGATCCTGTACTTGAAAATTTATCAAAAATAGTTAAGTAAATAATTAGTCAATATTGTTTGTTTATATATGTTATTCTACTTGTTTCAATTTTATATCTTTTACAAAATTAAGGGTGTTAGAATAATTGTAAACACTTAGTTAAACATAATTTTTTTCACAACAAATCAAATTGCTTCATAAGTTAATTAAAATTGAAAATTGAAAATTAAAACATTGAAAAATTTCAAAATCAAATGAACTTGTCGCATGTGAAAAGTTCAAAAACATGAGAAAAGTTCAACAGATGCGAAAAGTCTCAGTATGCGAGAACTCTAACTTCTCGCGCGAGAAGTTAGAGTACTATAAAAACAACAGTTGAGTGAAAAGTCATCATATTCGCCCGACAACTTTCATATTTTCACTCTCAAAATTTTAAGTGTCAAAACCAATTTAACCGTGATTATAGTGTCCACTAACTTCGGATTGTGATTACTTAGTGATTTACAAGGTATATAGATGATTTCGTTTAGATTTGAATGTGTTTGTTACTTGACCGAAAGTTCATATGACGAATATATGATAAGTTGAACAAATTAAACATGTTAAACCTTTAAAATGACTTTGGTGACATCTAATAATCAAGTTTTAATGATTGAAACACTCTAAAATTGAACAACTAAAATTCTGAAATCGCACAGACTTTTCGCATGCGAAAAGTAAGCTGAATATGAACAGACGAGAGAACTTTCAAACTCGCACAGAACTATTCGCATGAAATTAAACTTATCACGCGAGAAGTTGACTTCTAGTTAAAGTCAGTTTCAAGCAAAAACTCATCTCATCGCAAAAAAAGTTAAATTTGAAACTTAAAGTCTTCGCGCGAGTAGTTGTTGTTTTCACGTGAGAAGTTCATTTTTCAAATTTTTTTTCTGAGTGTGAATTTTTGTTCTAAGTGTTAAATATTTTGTACTTATCAATTTTGTTCAATGTTTTAGATGGCACGACCATTGGTTTTTAATAAAAACCATAATGCAGTGGCATTTCTTGGAGATGTACCAGATGTTAAGGCTTTGTTTAGATCATTTATTGATGGGTTGAAGTCATCCCGGATTCATTATGCCATCTTAGCAAATCCCACTATTTTCACAGAAGTTATAGATCAGTTTTGGAAGACTGCTGTTAATGAGATTGATCAGGATGGTGAACCATGCATATCTGCCACAGTTAAGGGCAAGAGGATAGTGATTTTAGCTAAAGTGATTAACAGTGTATTATTACTTGAAGATCAGGCCAACACACCAGTGAAGATAGATGATGACGTAGTAAGAGACTGCCTTAAGAGGATGGGATATGATCATAGATATCCATCTCTTAAGAAGAAGTATCTTCCACCATTTTGGAAGTACTTACTTCATGTAGTTATCCATTGCCTTAGCAATCTAAAAGCTGGAATGGATAGTCTAAGTGCGGTGTTTGGATCCCTACTGATTTCTTTAGTTGATGAACTCCCTTTCAGCATATTCAAGGCAATCTTTGCTGAGTTACAGAAGAATGTGATAGCTACAGTGGGTAACAAGTTTGTAATGTACTCGAGATTTATTCAGCTAATACTGAATGCTGCTCATCCTGAGTTAGCAGTATCCAACTCATCTATTTATGCTATAATGGTGATGAAGAAGGATATTTTCACTTACCTTATGGGGGCTAGAGGAAATGCCTGGAATGGGGTTAATTTTGCCAAAATTGGAAGGTTTGTTGAGGGTTTTCAGGCAGAGGCACAACCACATGAGACTGAGAGTCGTCATGATCAGAGAGATGATATTGTTGGTACATCTACACAGTCTGCTCAAGAAGCACCTGAGAGTTCTCAAGGTGCTAGAGGTACTGATATAGATGCAGAGATGGACTCGTGGTTCAGTTTTGGGAGTGAGACCGACAGTGATCAAATCGGGAATGTGCCATATGTACAGCAGGAACGTCCTAGAGTACGTGAAACACCGGCAAAACGTACTACTGAGGATCGTGATGCAGATTTTATTCCTAAAGAAACACCCGTCACTAGAGGAAGGAAGAAGAGGATGGCCAGAAGAACTGGGGATAGTCCTCGTGGTAAGGGTAGAGGACAAGGTGTGTTAAGAAAACGTCAGACCCCTATGACCACTGAGCCAATTGAGGAAGATATACCTGTTTCTGAGACTCCAGTCATAGTAAGTGAGGCTACACCAACTGAGACACCATCTGATATGCCTATACTACTGCTGACGTGTTGAGCACACCTCCTAAAGAACAAGTGAATGAGGAGACCATTTTTATGGAAGATTTCAACAACACTCCTCCTGAGCATAGATAGGGTGCTAGTACTTCGACTAGTTTACCTACACGTATCACACTTGATGAACATGTACTTAATAAAGAGAGAGAAATGTTGGAGAAAACACAGGTGATCGATGAGTTGCAGAGGCAATTGATTGAGAAAGATGAAAGGATCAAGGGTCTTGAACATCAGCAAACGCTTATTTTTAGCTATGTTCAGATCCTAGAGCAGAACTTAAGGGATCTCAACTCTCGTGTATCATCTCAGTCTACACAACACTGGACAACAGAAGTTGGAGAAACAAGTGGACAGCCATCTGCTGGTCCTGATGCTGCTAAAGATCCTATTCCTACTACAGAGCATCCTGTTGATCCTGTTCTTCAAGAAGAGAAAACAAACTGCTGATGTTGATCGAGAGTCACCAATCACTAATATTCATATGACTACTAAGGATCAACCTGTAGTTTATACTGGAGAGGCGTTTGTGGAGCCTAAACATATGATGCCCATTCCTAACCCAGTAGACAAAGATGATGGTTTAGACTTGATAGATTATGATTCAAGTGATGATGGTGATAATGATGATGATGATGAGGATGATAATGGTAATGATGGTGATAATGATGAGCGTGATGATGATGGAAATGATGATGATGATCAAGGGGGAGACATGGGTGGAACTACTGGTATAACTAGTTCATCGGGCACTAACAATGTCTCCAGACCAAGTCCCGATGATCTAGTTGATTACACACCATTAGACCCTGCTACTAAAGCTGCTTATGAAAGAGAATTTTACACATTCTAGCAAAAGATCATTGCTGAGGTGAAAGAAGAAGAGTTTGGGATTTTTGATGATTTAGAAGAAGGCATAGAGTACACCGACATATTTGGAAACAGTCTTAAAGACTTGTTTTCAGATACATTGATTGAAGAGGGAGAAATCATAGGACAGTCGAGCAATCAGCAAACGACTGACGAGACAGCTAATGTTACTGGTCAAAGTGCTGTGCGTCAGGTCAGGAACTTAACCGTTGCCGCTCCTCCTCCAACAACTTTTATTTATACACTAAGGCATTCCAAACCTTTCACAAGGTATGGGAACTCAAAACCTATTATCAGCTGGGCTTACGATGCAGAGAAGAAGATGTATGTAGTGAAGAGAAAGGGTGGAGCTAGCGAGTACTTCCAAGACGAACACGACTTTCATACTCTAAGAGCATCGGATTTATATGCCATGGGTCGTGTTCCATTTATTAACCCTAGTAACTATAGCAAAGCCAACTGGATCAGAAATATGATTTGGAAACAAAGCAAGACCAACTTTAAAGACTTTAAGACTGCCAAATCTAAAGTAATTAAAGATGAGTTCCGAATAGATCCAAACATAAACAAACCGATAAAGATCCGAGTGTATAGGCATCCAAGATATGCAAACAAGATCCCTATTCATGCTCCCGTGCCAATTAACAGCTTGTCAAAGCTTAAGGGGTGGAGTTGTGAAAAGGAGACGGGTCACGCGTTGATAAAATGTAAAGATAAAGAATAACGTGTCATTGACCCTATGGATCTGCTCAAATTTGGAAAAGACGATTTGATGAAGCTGCAGGCTTGCCCAATTATAGCTGATGAATATGTTCATTTCATAGCAGCATAGTATGGTTCTATGATCACGAAGTCCTTGACCAACAAGATGTAGGCCTTGACCAACAAGATGTATGCTTATAGAGGCAGCTATCATGTTGATGATGTGGACTTCTAAAAGCATTGATTTACCAAGCCTAGGGGGAGATTATAGGGGTTGAACCTAGAGGCTCTAGAAATCAAATCAAGATGAAGAAGATCAAGCCATGCGAGAAGTCTAAGTTTCCGCGTGAAAACTAATTCTCACGCAACAACATCAAGTCGCGCGAGAACCATGACTAGTGCTAGAACTTCTAGATTAGTATAAATAGAAGTTTTTTAATGTAATTAGTAAGCTTTTGTCTTATTTCCTGATTTTCATACTTACTGCAACTTGTGCAAAATCTGAGAGCAATACAACGAAGTTATTTACATTGTGTGTTCATGTTCTTCAATTAATTCAATCTCAACCGTAATTTTTACATTTCGCATATTCGTTATGAGATTGATCTATGTATTGTTTTGAACCTTACAATCCTAGCTCCCACCAAAGTCTATGATACATGCCCGAAGCATGTCCTTTAAGGTCTAGATAGTCCTTTCGGATTGGCCATCCGTCTGTGGGTGGTATGGTGTACTGATGTGCAGTCTGGTTCCCATCACATCATTGAACTTCTTCCAAAATTTGGATGTAAACCGCGTATCTCTGTCAGAGACAGTCGACACCGGCACACCATGACGGGTAACTATCTCATTGATGAACAATTAGGCTAGCCATTCCGAGTTATACGTCTCTCGGATGGGTAGAAAGTGAACACTTTTTGTCAGTCTGTCTAATATGACCCATATGGCATCATAACCTTTAGCTGTACGAGGTAGCTTTGTTATGAAATCCATGGTAATATGCTCCACTTCCATTCAAGAATTTCCAAGGGTTGGATTTTCCCGTATGGCTTCTAATACTCAGTCTTAAACTGAAGAGAGGTAAAGCACCTTTCTACATACCTTGCTACGTCGGCTTACATACCTTGGTACATTTTGTTAGTTCCTGGATGAATGGAGTAGCAGGTCTTGTAGGCTTCGTCAAACACTTTCTCTTGTAGAACTCCATAACTAGGGATCCACATACGCCCGAATCTTTTGACACCATTGATTTTTTCTTCCAGATTTACGACCTACCCTTTCATCCTCTCCTCATTAACGTGTTCGGGTTTCAGAGCTTCTTTTTGAGCTTCACAGATTTGCTTGATCACATCAGGAGTCACAATCAACTGGTAAGATCTCACCCGAATTGGTTCCCGGTTTTCCTTCCAGCTTAGGGCATCAGCTACCACGTTAGCTTTACCCGGGTGATAATGAATCTCACAGTCGTAGTCTTTTATGCGCTCCAACTATCGTCTCTGTCTCATATTAAGATCCTTCTTCTCGAAGAAATTGTTTAAGCCTTTTTGGTCCTTAAAAATCATACATTTGACACCATATAAGCAGTGTCTCCATATTTTTAACGTGAATACCATAGCAGCCAGCTCCAGATCATGGGTAGGGTAGTTCACTTCGTGAATCTTTAACTTTGGAGATGCGTACGCTATGACTTTGCCTCGTTACATTAGTACGCACCCTAACCCTTGATAAGAAGCATCAAAATAGGCAACCAAGTCTTTATTCCCATCTGGTAGCGTTAACACTGGAGCTTGTGTCAATCTTCTCTTTAATTCCATGAACACATTCTCTTGACTGTCGCCCCATTCAAACTTCACATCCTTCCTCGTCAACTTGGCCAGCAGTGAGGCAATCTTGGAAAAATCCTGAATGAACCTCCTGAAATAACCCACCAATCCAAGGAAGCTTCAGATTTCAGACGACATTTTAGGCGAATTCCACTTCATCACTGCCTCCCCTTTAGCAGGATCAACCATGATTCCTTCTTGGTTAATCACATGACCCAGAAACTGCACCTCGCATAACCAAAATGTGCATTTGGAGAATTTTGCATACAACTTCTCCCTTCTTAAAGTTTCTAGCACCTCACGGATGGACAGGCATGGTCTCCCTCATTCTTTGAGTAGATCAGGATATCGTCTATGAACACTATCACTGATTTGTCGAGCATCGGTCGACAAACCCTATTCATCTAGTCCATGAATGCGCAGGAGCATTGGTTAGACCAAACGACATCATGAGGAATTCATAATGCCCATATCATGTTCGAAACACAGTCTTTAGGATATCCTGCTCCTTAACCTTTAACTAGTGATAACCTGACCGAAGATCGATCCTCGAGAACCAGCTTGCACCTTGCAACTGGTCAAACAGATCGTCTATCCGAGGTAATAGGTATCTATTCTTCACCGTGATCTTATTCAGCTCCTCATAGTCTATACACATTCACATGCTACCATCCTTCTTCTTCACGAACAACACCGGAGCACCCCAAGGAGAAATGCTCGGTTTGATAAATCCTTTATCAGGAAGGTCCTATAATTGGGCTAGCAACTCATTCAACTCTGACGGAGCTAGACGATATGACGCTTTAACAAAGGGCTGAGCTCCTGGAACGAGGTCTATCTGAAACTCTATCTGCCGATCGGGTGGTACCTCCGTCAAGTCCTCAAAGAACACATCCGGGAAGGCACACACCATGGGCACATCTATCAACTTTGTAGTTTCAGCTTTAGTATCTTTAACGTATGCCAAGAATGCTCCACACCCTCATCTCATAAACTTCTAGCCTTTATCATGGATATCATCTTTGAAACTTCGCAGACTTTATCGCTGTAAATCATGACTATGCTACCATCAGGCACTTTCATTTGAATCATCTTCCTTTGGCAAACTACACTAGCCTCATAGGCAGCTAACCAGTCCATACCCAACACAACATCAAATCCTACTAGGGTCATAACAAACAACCTAGCGGGGAATCTATGACCTTCCAATTCTATGCTACAATCCTCTAAGGCCTTAGTTATCTTAGTAGTCTTTCCAATTGCAATTTGTACTTCAAACACATGATCTATTTCCTTGGCCTTAACATTCATCATATCACAGAAGGTAGTAGCAATGAAACTCTTACTTGCACCAGAATAAAAAAGAATAGAAGCAAGTATGTTGTTAACAAGAAACATACCTGACATAACATCAAGTTCCGCTCTGGCCTCCTCTCTTTTCATCATTAAAGCCCTAGCCTGGCCCTTGGCTTGTCACCAACTTTCTTCTCTTTCTTAGTCTCCTTCCCTTTACTCGAGTTAACCACTTTCGCCTCTTTGCACTCTTAGCTGTAGTGCCCCAACTTGCCATAGTTGTAGCACTTTACCAGATTAGGGCAATCCTTGGAGAAATGCCCTGTCTTCCCATATCTGAAACACAGGCTTGAACCATGCATGCATTCACCAGTATGCTTTCTCTCGCATTTTCGGCAATCAACGGATGACTCCACCTTCATCTTTTTGGCCTGATCAGCAGACCTCTTATTTCTATCTCGCTTCATATTCCCCAACCAACTCTTCTTCTTCGCCTCCACAATAGGCTCATCAGCCACCACATCATCATACACTATCCCACACAGCTCCACAAATGATTCAAAGGTCTTCGGCCCGCTTGCCTTCAAATACGTCCTGACCTTCGAAGGCAAACCCTGCACATAACACTTCATCCTTCTCTCCTCAGTACTTACGAGGTGAGGTACCAACCTGGCCATCTCGTTGAAGCGATATGTGTACTGCCTGTGGGTCTTTAGTCTGCTTGATGGTGTTCCACCAATGAATAGCTTTGTCAACAAATGAGTGAGCTGCGAACTTCACTGCTTGGTCAGCCTTGCACTCACTAATCTCAATCACCGCCTCCATTTCAGAAACCCACTGGAGAGTGCCAATAGCACCACCCTTGCCATCCAGGGATGGAGGGTTGCATCCATTGAAGATGCGGTACGAACACTCTTTGCCTAAATCTCCATCAGCTTCATCCCCATCATCCTTCCCATCCTTCCCCGAGCCTTCCCTGGTACCTTCATTGTCTTTCTTGTTAGCTTTGTTCTTTGCCTCCAACATCCACTGCTTGGTTACCTCCTTCATGGCCTCAGTCATGATCAATGGCATGATGTCCTGAAGGATCTTATGGACCACTTCGGCGATAACCTCCCTAACAACATGCTCTAAGGTAATCCTCTCTTCAGAATGATGAGAGTTTTCCTCGCTAGCAGTGTGAACAGAATCCACTTGCACCTCCTCAGTCGTCTGCCTCTGGTTTCTGGTGACCGGTGGTCTACCCCTACCACCACGAGGACCTCCTCGAGTAGCTTTTCTTCTAGCGATAGCTTGCTATAAGATACGAAAGGCTAACATTATCATTTCAGGTAATAGTTCAGATCATGTTAAGTAATGTAAGTTTTTAATGATAGTGGCCAGTTGTAATTAACTACTTACTTTACTCTTCATGTCCTAAATGTTTCCTATCCTGAGTCACATCAGCTCTTAATCTCACTATGAGCACTAAAACCTCAAGTAACCTTTATCAGTCATAACCCTCCTGGCATGGAGCTACTGGCACTGGCATCCCTTAATTGATCCTATTCTTAGTTTGAGTCTAGACATCAGAGTGTCTAAATCTCTCAAACTATGGCTCTGATACCAACTTGTAAGGCCCTGTTCCAGGAAACCTCATAGTTGGATTTGGTCATCATAAACACGAGTTCTCAAACATCAAATTTCATTAATATTTGCAGGGAAACATACAAAATTTCAATTTGTTTAAACATTTACATCAAAGAGATAACTATAGTTATCAATCCAAAATCTATACCAGGATGCCAGTCTCTACCATGTGCCAGGTAGCTCTCCCATCCATGCCAAGCTCACCCTAAAATGTATAGCATACCTGTCAATCTAATATGCATACACAAGTCAACGATGCTCAGTGAGCTCTAGGTTTACTTTAACAAAACTTTATCATGAACATACACTTAATCATACTTTAGCTTCGCATAAACTTTAACTTTATTCATCATCTTTATCGAACTCGTTCGATAACTATACTTTAGCTTTTACTTTAACATTTACTTTGTCATTTACTTTATCATCGCGTTACCCATACTTTATCTTTACTTTATCCGTAATTTAGCTTTACTCGTTTACTATATCTTTAAACTTAGCACAAAGCTTCGCTCCTTTATCAGGTGAAAACGCAACAAATGTCATTCTCCTTTAGCAGGCGGGCATACCCAAAGTATAGCCCCTGTGTAAGAATGTAACGAATACCATTCTCCTTTGGCAATTGAGCACACCGATATGTAGCCCCTATATGAGAATGCACCAAGCATAAATCCTTTAGCGGTTGAGTACACCAACGTGTAGCTCATATGTAAGAATGCACCAAGCATAACTCCTTTAGCGGTTGAGCACACCAATGTGTAGCTCCTATGTGAGAATGCACCAAGCATAACTCCTTTAGCGGTTTGAGCACACCAATGTGCAGCTCCTATGTGAGAATGCACCAAGCATAACTCCCTTAGCGGTTTGAGCACACCAATGTGTAGCTCCTATGTGAGAATGCAACGAATACAATTCTCCTTTAGCAGTGCTTGCAAGACTTCTTTAGCGCGCTTTAACGTTTTCACAGCTGTGCTTTATCGGGTAACTGTTCTTGAATTATTATTCAAGTTCTTTAATGTTTCACATGTGACATTACCATCGTTCTTTAGCTTTTAACTGTAATGATATAATATATATATATATATATATATATACATACTTTAATTCTTTAGCATTAAGTTCATCATTAAACCATCATTAACGTATGTTATACCGGGGTGGGGGGTAACATTACACGTAATAGTCCAAGGTTTCACGCGAGAACATCGACATTCGCTCGAGAACTCCGCCCTTCGCGCGAAAACTCATCCATCGCGCAAGAACATCATCAGTGGCGTGAGTGACTTTGAAAAGTAACCGTTTGCTGTGAAAACCTACTATTCGCGTGAGAACTCGCTCCCCGTGCGATAAGTTTTCTGCTACACAAAACTTTATCCACAAGTTATGCTATAACAATTTATATCATCTTACTATATCAAAACATTCAATAAGGTATGCATATTAGCTCCAAAACATGGAAAAACACGTAAAAGAGGGGTCTAGAACTCACCTTATGATATCTTTGCACACGAACAACAATTAAACCGAGAGTGTTTCGAGCAGAAGCTACATAATCATGCGCAATATCATTACATACGGTTCATACATGCATAAATACATCGAATATTGACGAATACATGCCTTTGACACCACCTTGCACCATCTTCTCTTTTCTCAAGCACAACAGCAGGACTTTTCGCATGAAGTGGATAAGTTTGGGTGTCTGGACCTATTTATAGTGTCTTTCTCTCCCCGTAGTTGTTCTCGTGCAAGAACCTTCAGTCGCGCGAGAACTTCCCTCCACGTGAGAACTTTATGACTCGCGCGAAAACTCAACCCTTCGCTCGAGAACTTCACTTTCATTCAAAAATTCGAGGCGTTACAAAAATTTTAAAAATTCATATTATTATTTTATTACTTATAGTTATTAATCATTCATAATTACAATCATATCATGTCTTAGTATATCGTTTTATAATTAATAATTTTTTATTCTATTTAATATTTTATTTATTCAACCCGTGTAATACACGGGTTTACTAAAGCTAATCTATACTAATAAATGATTACATGTGGTGCCACATGTCATCACGAGGTTTCATCTCATAAAAATTTTCCCGCCTAAACCTCATTTAACAAATTTTTCATAAAGCATGTTATCTTATTTATATTTAAGATTTTACTTTATTAACTAACTCAATCACCATCAAAATTCTAAGGATTTTAAATTCCTTACATCAATCATTTCAAAATTTATTTAACCCCTTAAATTTATATTAATCATCTCATAAATTCTAATTTTAGCATTATTATCTAATCTTCTTCGACTTTGTTCAAACATCAAGTAAGGTATTTTCATCTTTTATAACTGTACCTACTATACATTCGATGATTATTTTTTGTTTCTTTTATCCTTTTTTGTTATCCGTTACTATTTTGTTTTCATAAGGTATTAATTTCATTGTTTAGTTTATGTTTTATGTTTTGATATTTATCTTAGTCGCTTATTAAATATCTATTATTAGGTTTCTATTATCACAATGAAAAGAAAATCAACATTGGTTTATTGTTGCTAGCAGTAGATTGATTTCAATTTAAGTCTATATTATATGCAATAATGAAATACTTTTCGGCTTATAAATTTATATTTATCTTATTTTGTCAATAAACTTTTCTATTTTTTTAATATTATTTTCTAGGCATGAACAACCTTTTAGTTGTTTGATTGTTTAATGAAGGAGCTCAGCCAAGTGAATCGCATATTCATGTATTTAATTGTGGTGTGTACAACGTTGATCACCATTTTAGCTATTCATTTTTCTTGTTTTAATAGAGATTGAATACAATCTATATCATTGTTTGAATTAAAAAAATTTTAAATATTTGTTTATATTTTTAAATTATATATATATATATTTCTTTTCAACCCGTGTAATACACGGGTCTATAACCTAGTATATATATATAGGGCAAGTGTACGGTACAAAGTGTTGATTTCGTGCGAATGGTACGAAGTAACAAGGACCATTGTTCTAAGAGATGAACGGTTTAGATTTAAGATGGAATAATCACGCAAGAAATGTGTCTGTATGTAAGGCCCCGTTCCCGGAATTAAACATTAATACTATGCAGCGGAATTAAACATCAAAAGCCATTCATTAACTTTATAAACGTTGTTGCTAAGCAATAGAGGTTTGTTAATAGTTACAAAAGACCCTTAATTTGCATTACAAAACAACAATCTTATAGATCATGAATGGATGTCAGCCAAATCCCGACGAGTAGCCTCCCCGAGTGCCATCCTCAGCAAATTACATGCCAACTGAAAACGCATAAAAGTTAGCTTTGCTGAGTGAGTTCTAGTTTTAAAATCATAAAAATTATCTTGATAGATTGGTATACAAAATACTTCTTAAGAAAAATATCTTATCTTTCTTTCGGATGTGATCACACATCATTCATACAAATCATAACCATTTACATCATCACAATTCTCTTTCTTGCTTATTATTATCTTTCACTGTCGATATGTACCAAAGTGCTATACCCCCATATAATGCGCATAAACCTGGTACTGGGCCTTGAAGTCTATAAATAGACTCCATCCGTGGTGCACATATGCTGACTCCAGTACCGGGGCAGCAACAGTGGTCCCCTCAATCTTAAAGATTGACCCTGTGTACATCCTTTGGGTTAGCTAATCCATACACAGTTGAGCTAACGACAACATGGTCATGCACCTCCTGAAAATTTTTACTTGCAAGTCTTTTCATTCTTTATGTTCCACTTTTCGTTAATATTAATATTTCACTTGATTAATAATAATACTTTATGATCATAGGAAAACCACATAAAGTCACATTATGGACAGCCCACAACGTGCATAAAATAATCAGATACAAGCATCAAGTCAACCATGGTCAAACCCTAATTCTGATCTTCCAAAATTCCAGAAAATTCCTTAAGTCTTAAAGAAATGTGGGTGAACAAAACCAATGCGGGTGAACAAAACTAATGCGGATGAACAACTTGCAAATGCGGATGAACAACTTGCAAATGCGGATGAACAACTTGCAAATTCGGATGAACACTTGGTAATTATTCTGTCTTAAAAGAAATGCTGATGGACACTGTAGCAAATGCACATGTATAAAAAGAAATGCTGTTAGACACTTCGACTGAATTTAGGCAAATGCGGGCGAACAACTGCAAGTGCGGGTGAACAAAAGTAAATGCGGGTGAACACTTAGGTTGAATTAAGGCAAATGCGAGTGAACAAAGTGAATACGGGTGAACACTTCAAATGCGGAGGAACACTGTAGCAAATGCTCATAAACAAAACACTTATGCAAATTTCACAGTTTAAATGCGGATGAACTATCTAACCTGCAATTTAGACTTATGCTATAACCAGTTCTAAAACCTCATTCTTATACATTCTTAACATGGATCTATCATCCTAAACTCTCAGAGAAAGCTTACAACCTCATAAAACACAGAAATTCATACATAGTTAACATTCATGATGGTT
The DNA here is from genome assembly GCA_025506505.1 of Flaveria sonorensis. NCBI lineage: Eukaryota > Viridiplantae > Streptophyta > Magnoliopsida > Asterales > Asteraceae > Flaveria > Flaveria sonorensis. Next base: position 43,320,060 of record CM046435.1, read on the forward strand.
GTAAAACATTTTAAATGCATTTTCAGCCCCAAAGAAGTTTAAAAACATAGAATCGAGGTCCTAGAACTCACCTATTGCAGCAAACAAGTGAATCTCCTCCCAACTTGCGTGCACAAGAGTTCAAACACCTAGAACAAGCCAAAACAAACACCCAAACACCAAGAACACATAGAAATCAGTTTCTAAGGTTGAAACCCCAAAGAAACCGAACCAATTAATCACAAAAACCTACTAACCTTGAATATTCTTCTTCTTCTTCACAATTTGACCGAGAGAAAACACAAAACCCAGCTTTCTTTCTTTCTTTTCTTCTTTGAAAAGCAGCAGCAGAAAGAGCATGGGTGACCATGCTCTTTATACACCCACTTTTGACTTTTTTACTATTTTACACTTTTCACCCTTCAACTTTGGCCTTTATAAAAATTTGGGTGTTACAAGTCTACCCCCCTTAAAGAGGTTTCGTCCCTGAAACCTGTCATTCTTCAAATAACTAAGGGTAGTGCTGCCTCATTTTTTTCTTTGGTCTCCCACGTAGACTCGGAACCCTTTCGATGTTTCCACTGTACCCGCACAAGTGGAACCACTTTATTTCTCAATCTCTTCTCCTTTCGGTCGATGATTGCCACTGGTTGCCCCATATAATTGAGCCGTTCATCCACTTCAATATCATCTAATGGTACAATCATATCTTCGTCGGCTAAGCATTTTCTTAGATGAGATACATGGAATGTCGGGTGAATCCCACTTAACTCATCGGGCAATTCTAGACGGTAGGCCACATCTCCTACTCGTGCAACTATTCGAAAAGGCTCTATGTATCTTGGACTCAACTTGCCCCTCTTCTGGAATCGTATGATCCCTTTCCAAGGCGAGACCTTTAACATGACTTTATCACCCACGTTGAACTCGATGGGTCTACGCCTCTTATCGGCATACGACTTTTGCCTATCTTTGGCTGCCTTCATAAAGGCTTTTTTTCCAGCTTCTCAGTCGTAGCCTCAATCACATCGATGCTTCCCAATTCTTTCTGCCCAATCTCTCCCTAACACACGGGAGTTCTAGACCTCCTACCGTACAACATCTCGTATGGTGGCATACCGATACTGGCGTAATAACTGTTGTTGTATGAGAACTCTGCTAACGGTAAGTGATCATCCCAATTTCCCCCAAAGTCGATCAAGCAAGCACGAAGCATATCCTCGAGCGTCTGGATCGTCATCTCCGACTGACCGTCTGTTTGAGGATGGTAAGCCGTGCTAATATGTAGCCTCGTCCCCATGGCATCATGAAATCTCTTCAAGAACTTCGACGTGAACCGGGTGTCACGATCCGACATGATAGACACCGGCACACCATGACGAGCTACAATCTCTTTGATGAACAGATCCGCCAATCTCTCAGATGAATACGTCTCGCGGATCGCTAGGAAGTGAGCACTCTTTGACAACCGATCAACTATCACCCAAATAGCATGGTACCCTCTTGCAGTACGGGGTAGCTTCGTGATAAAATCCATAGTGATATGCTCCCACTTCCACTCGGGTATATCCAACGGTTGAATCTTCCTATATGGTTTCTGATGTTCTGCCTTCACTTGCAAGCAAGTAAGGCACTTACTTACATACTCTGCCACGTCACGTTTCATACCCGGCCACCAGTAGTCTTTCTTCATGTCTTGATACATCTTGGTAGCACAGGGATGAATGGAGTATCGAGTTTTATGAGCTTCGTCCATAATTCGCCCACGTAGATTCCCATATCGAGGAATCCACATTCGCCCAAAGCGGGTTTTAACACCGTGGGTATTCTCCCCCAATTCTGCAACTAGACCTCTCATTCGTTTGGAGTTGAGGCGATCTTCTTTTAACACCTCATTTTGAAAATCTTTAACTTGCGTTATCACATCTGAGGTCATCACCAACTGATACGCCTTTACCCGAATTGGTTCGGGTCTCTCCTTCCGGCTAAGGGCATCGGCCAGTACGTTGGCCTTGCCCGGGAGGTAATGGATCTCATAATCATAGTCTTTGATCAACTCTAACCACCTTCTCTGCCTCATGTTGAGATCTTTCTGCTCGAAGAAGTATTTCAAGCTCTTATGATCCGTGAAGATTGTGCACTTGGTCCCGTATAAATAGTGCCTCCAAATCTTCAACGCAAAGACCACCGTAGCAAATTCTAAATCATGAGTGGGGTAATTAACTTTGTGGGTCCTTAACTGTCGGGACGCGTAAGCTATCGCTCGTCCACGTTGCATTAGCACGCAACCCAGTCCCGAATAAGATGCATCTGAATACACCACTAAGTCTTCACTTCCTTTAGGCAATGTCAGGACAGGAGCTTGAGTTAATCTTGCCTTCAACTCCTCAAAAGCATCCTCTTGTTCCCGAACCCACAAGAACTTCACATCCTTGCGGGTCAACTTAGTCAAAGGTGAGACTATCTTGGAAAAGTCTTGAATGAACCTTCGGTAATAACCCGCCAAACCCAAGAAACTGCGAATCTCGGATGACGTCTTTGGTGGTTTCCATTGCATCACTGCCTCAACCTTTGCCGGGTCCACCATAATTCCTTCGGTATTCACCACATGACCCGAAAATTGAACCTCGCGTAACCAGAAAGCACACTTAGAGAATTTAGCATATAACTTTTCTCTCCTAAGTGTCTTCAACACTTCACGTATGTGGTCGGCATGTTCTTCTTTGCTCTTTGAATAAATCAAGATATCATCAATAAACACAATCACTGATTTATCCAACATTGGCCGGCACACTCGATTCATCAAATCCATGAAGGCAGCTGGCGCGTTGGTTAAACTGAAAGACATAACGAGGAACTCGTAATGTCCATAACGTGTGCAAAAAGCTGTCTTAGGAATGTCTTGCTTCTTCACCTTCAACTGATGATAACCCGATCGGAGATCTATTCTGGAAAACCAACTGGCACCTTGAAGCTGGTCAAACAAGTCATCAGTTCTTGGTAGGGGGTATCTGTTCTTCACTGTCAACTTGTTCAACTCTCGGTAGTCTATACACATTCTCATACTACAGTCTTTCTTCTTTACGAATAATATCGGAGCACCCCAAGGAGAGATACTCGGTCTAACAAACCCCTTGTCCATTAGTTCCTATAGCTGATCCTTCAATTCTTTCATCTCGGTTAGAGCTAACTGATATGGTGCTTTGGCAACGGGCTGCGCATCAGGGATCAGTTCGATCTGAAATTCTATCTCACGATCCGATGGCACACCTGGTAGATCTTCGGGAAACACATCTGGGAAATCACGTACCACTGGCACTTCTGATAATTGTGGTATCGACAAGTCCACATCTTTCATGTATGCCAAGTAGGCACAACATCCGCGCCTCATACACTTCTCTGCCACGGTCATCGAAATCACTTTCGGAACCGTAGTGACGCGATCACCATAAACTGTCACTGAACTCCCATCGGGTGCAACTAACCGAATCATGTATAATTTAAAGATGAAGGTTTCTTTTCGAATATTAAAAAAACATGGGGTCTCATAGGATGACTTCCATTTCCCTCTTTCAAACCTAAAGTTGTCATATATTCAAGAAAAGATTATATATCATTTGGCCACTTTAAATTTAAGATGCGTTAAATCATTTAATGTGTTGTGGAAAAAGTGTAATAACCTTATAAGAGATTTTAATTGCTATATGGTAAAACATGATGTTAAAATGATTGTTAGAAGGTATGTTTGGCTACTTATGTGTGGTTTAGTTATAAGGTAAAAGTCATTTCTGTAGATTTAAAACTAAATAGTGTGAAAAATCATTATTAAAAATATATATACACCACGCACATGAGCATACATAGATTATGTTTGTGGCATATTTTAAAAAAAGTTGTTATCAATCAAAATTTTACTTTGCGTGATATTCTTATATAACATGCATCATTGATAACATAGCATACAGAATTACTGTTACAACATATGTATTTGTAATAATAAAGCGCGGGTAATAAGAATGCATGAGTTATTTATCAAAAGAGATGCATGAATGATGAATGAACACTTGCATGATTAATATGTTTCACCATTTGTAATATGTATATATGATTGTGTTTTATATTTTTTTATTTCATGTTATTTTTATCATCGTTTTTTATATATTATATAAACTTCTTATTATGTTATGATTGTTTATAACAATTAGAGGTATACAATAATCTTGTTTCACCAATGTGTTTTATTTCATGTTATTTTTATCATCGTTTTTTATATATTATATAAACTTCTTATTATGTTATGATTGTTTATGACAATTAGAGGTATACAATAATCTTGTTTCACCAATGTGTTTTATAAAACTCATTGTGTCCGGTATAACATAATGACGAACTAAAAACAAAATAAGACATTTGATCATTGTGTTTTACGTTTTTATATCATTTTTGTTAATTTAGATTAATTAATTGTTAATTTATCATTATGTTTTACGTACTGGAATTACACAATAATGTTATTTCACCATTATGTTTTTTAGAATTTATGTTTTTAGAAAACATAATAGTGTTCACAAAAACCTAGTAATTAATAAAAGACACAATAAACTTGTTGTTATGTTATGATTGTTTATAACAATTAGAGGTATACAATAATATTGTTTCACCAATGTGTTTTATAAAACTCATTGTGTCCAGTATAACATAATGACAAACAAAAAACACAATAAGACATTTGATCATTGTGTTTTATGTTTTTATATCATTTTTGTTAATTTAGATTAATTAATTGTTAATTTATCATTACGTTTTACGTACTGGAATTATACAATAATGTTATTTCACCATTATGTTTTTCAGAATTCATGTTTTTAGAAAAAATAATAGTGTTCACAAAAACCTAGTAATTAATAAAAGATATAATAAACTGTACTAAATACAAAATAACGAGCAGATTTCATATGAGTTGAAAAACATCAAAAAAATTATTATTCTTTAATACAATGATACTATACACGTTTTAAAGATAAAAACAATCATTTTATGGTGTAATTTATATTAAAAATTAATGTCGTACATAAAAGTTACGAATGTTTAAAAAAACGAGAGAACTTAAAAAAGTCAACAAAAATGGCTACACCATATTGTTGTGAAAAAATTTAAATATATATTATAGTTGACTTGTAGGTTTTAATCAAGTGTTGCGGCCTCTTGATTTTGAATAAAGGTTATATCAAAATGTAAGAAGAAATAAGGTTTTGACACCATATCTGTAATTTAAAATAATATTATGTTGTTGTAAAAAAATTAAATATATTTTACTTGACCTGAGATTTGTTTCAAATGAGTACAAAATAATGGTGTATTCCAATTTAATAAAGGGCAAATAGTACAAAAAACTATCATACATTCTTTTTTTTCTTATAAAATCTCTCAACAGCTTTTAAGAAAGAAAAACCAACATACTTTCTATTTTTCTTATAAAAGTCGCTTAACCATTTTTTACACAATAAAGTCACTTTACATGTTACGTTTAAACAAAATTGTGAATTTTTTTTTGTAAAGTGTATGGCCCCGATCCCGGGAAGCCCCACAATTGGTCATTCATAGCACCATTCATATTAAGACACTTTAATATATATTAAAATAAGAAAACATCGCAGCGGAATAATTTAACAAAAACCATTTCATGCAATTATGAAAATTTTTGCCAAGAAATACATCGTTGTTACAGAGTTCTAAATTTAACATTTTGCTGTATTAGAAGACAAAAACATCGTTGCATAAATATGGGTGCCGGTCTTTATTAGCCAAGTAGCTCCAGCCTTGTGTCATCCCCAGCAATTTCATTACCTGCCAAATGATATGCATACAAAGTCAGTGTTGATGAGTGAATTCTAGTTTTGTTAATATATAAAAATATACATTTTGTAAGCTTTCTTTGGTGATCATCCATCATTATACATCATCATTCATTAAGGCATTCATTATCTTCCTTTCTTTCTTCATCTTTCTCTTTCATTAACTAGGATTGCACAAAGCAAGAGCCTACATTATTGGTTGGCAAAAAATGTCGAACCTCCGCCAGTAAACGTTTATCATGGTAGCTAACCCCTGACAGTTGATCCACACTGCTAGGCACGAAGCCTGTTCATGAATACAGGTCCCATTCATTCATTCATTGGTCAATCATAAGGATTAGATCCCAGATGTGCATCCTCATTGGCTAAAACAACCGCACATCAGTTGAGCTAACGACAATAAGGTCATGCACCTCCATTCATTTTGCTTGCAAGGCTTTTCATTCATCATAAGGGCCTGGGGGTAACATTCATTTGGTTCCACTATCTTCTTTTATTCCTTTATGTGCACTTGATTATGAATAATAATTTTAAAGTATACATTGTCTTAATAATCACATAACATGAAATGTACGTATTATTATTCATAACAGCAGCCCATAACAAAAGAATATAACATTAAAACATTAAACAAACATATCATCTGTTAAAACCTAAGTACTAATCACTTTAACTCTATCTCCAAAATTTTAGGATAAACCTAAGTGTTTACAACGCATGAAAAAGGTATACAGCGGATGACTTAAATACTAAGTTTCCACAGCGGACAGCCAAAATCAACAGTGGACATCCAAAGTCCACAGCAGATGGCTAAATTTCTTAGCGGATGAATAAAACACTAAGTATGTCCACAGCGGATGACTTAAACATTTTAAGTGTCCACAGTGGACAGCCAAAATCCATAATGGACAGTCTAAAATACTTAAAGGGTCCACAACGAATAGTCTAAAATACTTAAAGGGTCCACAACGAACAGTTAATGTCCATAGCGGACAACATATAACCACTTATAACCTGCTTATGCAAATTCTAGTTCCATTCAACATTTCAAACGTACTTTTAACATAGATTTATCAGATTCATACTTAGAACATCACAAACAACCATTAACATCATAGAAATTTTTTAAAAACACATACATTTTCGTAAAAAGTCATTTTTAACAGTGGAAAAATTGTTTGTCCAGTAATATCATTTTTCAATACACATATCAGCCCTAACAAGTAGAAAACAAGTAAAAGAGGAGATATAGAACTCACCTTAACCGGATTTCGAGCAACCCACAACAAACCTCGAGTTCTAACACCTAAATACACGTATAGAAACAACTAAACACATAGAAACACGTAGAAATCAGTCCAGAAGCTTAAACCTAACAAGAAACAAAAAGAAAATACCTTAAAATCTTACCTTCTTGAAGAACTTTCCACTTTCTCTCTCTAGAACCTGATGGGAGCTTCTTTCTCTTACTAGCCGTAAGTTGAGTGCATGGGAGAGAAAGTATGGGTGACATTTCTTCTTTTTAACCCCATTATGGGCTGGTTTGGCCTTTGTACTCTTTTACCCCTTGCATTTTATAATAATATCCCATTTGCTTCTTTACTTTTCTTTTCTTTTCCTTCTGAAGTTTTCGGGTGTTACATAAAGACTATAATATCCCCACAACACTCAATAAATGATCGGATTACATTCAATATACATTAAATGAATAATGAACATCATGATAACACACTAGAACAAGTCAAATTAATGTGAACGACAATGTAAATAAGGTTTTCACTTCAATTACATATGTTTCAAAAGCTTTACAAAGTATAGAAAAGTTCTTGTCTAAGCTCCAAGTTCTTGCAGCCAACCATGTTTTCATACCATAATGTTCTAGCATACCATAATAGTTTTCGCATCATGTGATTTGATTTCTCGAGTCTCAATTCTTGACCTTTACAAATTCTTCCCCTAGGCTCGGTAAATCAAATGTATTTAATAGTCAAGATCATCACATTTATAATATCTTCCAAATTGAGTGGTTAGGAAATGAACAGATATATTAGCTTCGATTGAACACGATTGTATTTTAAGCATGTCTTCCTTTCTAAACTTCTACAAGTCTATAGGATCTATAATTCTAAACTCCTTTTAACACAATATATGAATGAATGCCTTGAATCCTTCTCGCATACCCATCTCATCAATTTATTTAAACTGTTGAAAGGTACCGGTGAATGTATTGGAATCTTACGTGTAATATTTGATGATCTAAAAACTCTTGTAATCCATGATGCCTTGGTGATAGGATGAATTTAGGATTTATCTTTCAACATTTGGCTTTGGTAGTATCAAACCCCTTGAATCATGTCTGTCCTTCCCTCCAAATCAATTTTTTGATCTAATTTACCATAATTTCCTAGAATGAAGAATGGAAATCTCCCTATTGCATACGAATCTGCTGTAGGTAATGAATCAAAGCCATGTTCACCCTTGTAGCATTCCACTGCCCTAGTCTGCCTCTTTAGAACATACATCTTTTTCTCGTAAAAAATCCAAGTTATAATTAGACTTTCATTCCTATATTTTCTGCAGGTTTTAGATATGTCATGAAATATTTCTCCTTTAGTGGTGTAGGAGCCATAAAGTTTCCTTTTCTTAAGCCTGGCTTTCTAGTCACATTATTAAGATTAACACTTTCAATGGGAATTCCATATTGGAAACTATATGTCACACCCTCAAAATCCACGTGTGGGGTTTTACCATGATGAGTATAAACAACCCAGGATCCAAGTCATTAGTTACTCAGAATAACTCTATATGTAACATTTAAAAATAACTCAGTGTTTGAAACTTTAAAGTATTACGGAAGCATTTAGTAAATAAATCAAACCCAAAGTACTAGAAATGTAACATGTGCAAAACACAGGCCCAAACAATTATTTTAAAGTATGCAATTAAAACCACATGTAAACAGATGAATGTTTCAAAAGCATGCTCAACTCGTGAGTGCTCCTAAACACAGCTGCTAATAATGACCTGAGAAAAACATACTAAAGTGTAGAGGTTGAACCTAGAGGCTCGGAAAATCAAATCAAGATGAAGATCAAGATCAAGTCACGCGAGAACCTAGAGTTACCGCGCGAAAACTGCTTCTCGCGCGATAACTACTAGTCGCGCGAGAACTAATGTTTTCGCACGAGAACTTCTTTTTGCTTATAAATAGAAGTTTAGTTTTGTAATAGTTAGAACTTAGAAGAGAGATTTTGCTTTTCTTGATTTGTACTTACTATTCTTGTAATCAAATCAGAGATCAATAGATTGTGAAGTTTATTTACTCGTGTGTTCTTCATTTCAATATTCAATCTTATATTCTGTGATGATTACATTCTGTATTCTTATCACGAGATCAATCTAATTATATTGTATTGATCCTTACAAAAAGTGTCAACACGAGGGTTGGTGAGTTCAAGAGTTTGTGTTTAACATAAATAATAATAGTTGTAAAATATAAGTAAGTACATTGAAATAGATAGCTACTCTAATTTCATAAGTAATAACCATAGTGATTCCGCGATCGAAGCTAACTGTGTTCGTTTGTTTTCCTTTCGCCACGACATACCAAGTCGTGATAATGTTAGTTGTTTAGGACAATATTGCACCCACTTGACCTCCAGTTGTACGGGTAGAGCTTATTGTAACATTCGTGAATTTTGAGGTAACTTTATAGCCCAATACATTAAGCTCAAAAACTCTAACTCTCATCAAACCGTTATATTTTTACTTAACTTTGAGTTATTAGCAAATGTGTCTTAGACTTAATTGAGAATTAGATTAAGTACGTAATTACATATTGAGAAGGTTCATGCATCAATGCCATTATGAGATTATTCATGATGATAGCAAATAATAATCCTTGACACATTATTGGTGCATGTAATCATGAATGAAGCTACCACCTTTGCATGAATGTTTCTCCGTTAAACATAATTCTTAGCACGTCAACATACCAAGTTTTCATGAACGAAACAACGAACCTAGATGCAATGCTTTTAAATAAACAAGGCGGTTCTAGTAACCTGAAATTCTCACTCGTCATTCGGAAATCCTAAATGCACCTACTAAGTCGTAAGTTTCATAACTAACTTAATATGGGACTTACTTCATATGCAACCACGCATGTTAATACAACTTGATTTAGTGATAATGATCACAACCAAATCACATGCAATGGACTTTAGAAACCGAATGTAACTAATGATCGCATAAGAAAATCATCAAGCATAAATCACCAAGTCCATTAACATCAATTGGCAAATTCAATAACCTGAACAAAACCATGGTCACGCCCTTATGATGCTCGATTTATCGATGCCAAAAACAACCCCAAAACACTCTTAAAACTCTCAATATATAATGCTAGATACCAATGGAAGTTAAACCTTAAACTAGTGGGTAATAGAACAAAAACAACTCACCTCATGGCTGGTCCCTCCTGCTGCTCGATAGGGGCTGCTGAAATGCCATCAAATCATTACCAATTTTTCTAGTTACAACCCTCCATACCTTTCAACTAAAAGCCAAATTAGTAATTATGGATTGTACATCATCTCTAGTAATAAAGTACTGAAAAGAGGTACAAAAGAAGATGAGAAATGCAACATGGATGCTCATGAGAATGCTGCTGCTAGTGGCTGCCCAAGGAATACCATAATTCAAGCAAAAAGATATTCAAAGATACTTTGGCATCTCATGATGTGATTCCCTACTAAGCCCCTTATGAAACCCACCTTAAAGCAGATCATTCTCACAACAAAACACCCTCAAATCCTGCTCAAACCCAGCTCCAAGAGGGCTGCCTGTTGCTACTGTTGTGATCGTGACAAGGAAGAAGAGCTCAAGTGCACAGTTTGGACCTCTAACACGCATTTCTTCTTGCACCGACAGTTACCAACGGGTATGAACTTAAAACCACTTAAACTAAACCTTTTAAATGCTATATTAGTCGTTGATAAGGTTCCATGACAGCTTAGAAAACTGAGTTTCAGGAAGAACATGTAACTGGGCATAAGAGGGTTTTAGGATTACACATACGTTGCAGAACTGAAATCACCCTAAGCACACACTTAAATCACGATTTGAAACATGAAATAGATACATTCCACACTTAGTTTTATTGCCTTAACATGTGTGATACTCAATCTATAGTTAAAAACTTAGAAGACATGACAACAAGGCTGTGAAACCACATGGACAGCAACCCGACAGATTTATAGACCCAACTTTAAGAGGTTGTATCTTGGTCAAAAATAAACCAAATAAGGTGTTTCTTGAGCCTAGAGTTATCTTCAACATGTTAGCTTTCAAAACCAACTGACGTTATAATTTTCCATGGACAGAATGTTGACCTGACTTTACAAGGCCATAAACTTGTCGATACTTAACCAAAAAACGTGATTTTTGTGTCAAAAGTTAGCTTAATGTCTTAGCTTTCTAATGCATATACACATGCCTGTTAATAATTAGTTTTGGACCCTCATCCGACCAAGATACAAACAAGTGTCCTGAAAATATGCTGCAGTGAACATAGTAAAGGAAAAACAATTTTAAATGGGTTATAGGGTGGGATTAGAGCCTGATTTTCACATGTACACTTGATTAGGTGTTAGAGTTGGTCATTATACAGTTCGTATAATTTACCAAAATGCCCTAATACAAGTTACAAGTAGACACATCACAATAGAAACTATCGGTAATAACCTAGATTCTAGTGAATAGAAACATCTAGATATCATAAGTTATAACATACACACATTACTATATAAGTCCAAAAAACCTCTAACGTACCCCATTACCCGACAAAACTTACAAATAAACTTATTGATTTAATCTAAGACGATTTACACGATGACTTACCAAACTAACCGACGAACCACTACGTACATATATATATATATATATATATATATATATATATATATATATATATATATATATATATATATATATATATGTAGGAAACAAGCCGGTTTAGCATCATCACATTTCGGGCTAAGGAATCTCTAACCACCCAATAACAACAGTGAGTTCTCGTAGCCCCTTTTCTCTTTTATATACTTTTGGGGGAGAAACACGCTTGCAACAATAACAACATTTAAATCAAAGCTTTATATGTTATGTCTATTACTTGAATATTGATGAGTTTACCTAATCATTATCACTTGCTAAATTCCCCAATCTCACAACGCAACCAATTAACTCTTGGATAGAGATGCTGGAACATATTGATAGTAGTATCGGGTTAGGCACCCCCATTCTCTAGACTCATTGAACGCGTTAATCAATAGTCACTTACATTGAATGTTTATTTCTGCAACAACAACAGTCAATACTCGTGATAAGTATTGGAGGGGTTTTTTAGTTTTTCTCATAGCTATAGTTTTGATTCTGGGCTCATGGCTTTATGTCTCGTATTTACATTCATGTATAATGGCTTGATTCATAGTTACTTACTACTGCTTACTATACCAAATGTTTATCGAGTCTCAAACTCTACGAGCTCACCAACTTTTAGTTGACCTATTTTAGCGTGTTTTTCAGGTGATAATTAGGCTACAATGGAAGATTGCTTAATATAGATTTATGATTTATGTCCATATGTGTAATCTTTGTTTTGTAACCTAAGTCAATGATGTAGCACCCATATCTTTTGAATGCATTACGTTTAGTATTTCTCGTACCATGTGTCTAAAGATAGGTAATTCTCCACTCACTCGAATTTCCGCCTTGGCGAGGGTGTGACACTTATCAAAACTAGTAGTACTACCCAATATTTCTCGCTAGTTTCCTTAATTAACGATCCAAAAGTGTAATCTCTTTCAATGGTATATCACACTATGTTATACTATACACAACTTATAAAAGTAAAGCGTTTGTAAGAAGTATGCTATCTTCCCTAAAAAGAGAGTGTATATGTAAGGCCCCGTTCCCGGGACGCTTACAGCTAGACCATCATTGGATAAAATATTTAAAGCATACATTATATTTGCAGTAGAATTTAAAAACTTTTATTAGTAATTAAAAAATGTCATTTCATTACATTACATCTTTCATTTTCATAACAAAATACAATAACATGTCAAAATGTGCATGCCAGCCTCAGAACACTCCCAGTAGCTTATGGATCCATGCCCGCAACTCCTCAGCATCAACAATATACCTACCAACTATCATGCACACAAAAAGTCAGCGACGCTGAGTGAGTTCTAGTTTTATAAATAAAATACTTTACTTTTGTTAAATCATAACCTTCACAATCGTACGCGATCACACATAATACGTACATATTGATAATATTTATTATTATCTTCATCATCGTTCATCATCAAACAATACATATTTATCATACGAGTCCTTCCTCATGCAATACCCCCGACTCATGCTCGAAAGCTGATACTATGCCGGGGCCTGTAAACAAACCCCCGACTCGTGTCCGAAGACTGACACAGTACCGGAGTACGCGACAAGGATCCCCTCTCGTATGCAACACCCCCGACTCATGCTCGAAAGCTGATACTGTGTCGGGGCCTGTAAACAAACACCCGACTAGTGTCAGAAGACTGACATAGTACCGGGGTTAGCAACAAGATATCATCTCTATCACATGCCTTCCTGTCTCATGCAATACCCCCGACTTATGCTCGAAAGCTGATACTGTGCCGGGGCCTGTAAACAAACCCCATACTCGTGTCTGAAGACTGACACAGTACCGGGGTACACGACAAGGATCTCATCATCCGTTACTTCCATACTTATCATTGGTTATCTTCCACTTTTGTTACATAATACTTTACGTATGCATATTCATACATCATACCACGTAAAGTCATAACATAATACATAACGTATTACATAACATAATACATACATTTTGAAAACCGTTTAACGAAGAAAGATAACACATCACACATACACACACACACCAACCTCATCACATCATCATGCATACATCAAGCATAAGCCATCACATCACCAAATAACCTATCTTAACCACCTACCTCTTAAAACCCCTTGGGAAAATCCTAAGTCCAAAATAAGGCACATGGAACATTTCAGGCGCATCAACAATAAAATACTAAGTATAAAACAGTCCGGGCGCATTACAACTATGCAGGCGCATGAGCACTGCCTAGGCGCATTACCACTATGCGGGCGCTTCAACACTTGGGCGCATGGGCAATTCTGGGTGCATGGTCACTATTTTGGCGCATGACCAATACTTAGGCGCATTAACACTTATTCTGGGTGCATGAACCATTGTTCAGGCGCATGTCCACTATTTGGGCGCATGACCTTGGGCGCATGAGGTCACTTGGGCGCATGAGCAACACTTAGTCATGTAAGCAACATTCTAGGCGCATCAAGACACTTAGCCACATATCAGTTAGGCACATGGGAACATTCTAAACATATTTCTAACCACCCAAAACACCCGATAATCATTCTAGCACTACCCAAACACACATCTGATATTTAAAGGCCCTTAAAACATGCTAACAACAATTCTAACCTCTATAACATCATCAAAGCTAAAACCACAGAACACCATTCGAACAACAACAAGCATAAACATTCGGTTCCTTTTTAAAATGTTTGTTTAGTATGCATAACAGCCCCAAAACTTTAAAAATCAGTAAAAGAGGGGTTGTAGAAACTCACCTTGAACAGCCTTGAGCACTTCACTTCGGATCTGAAGCTCCCCCATGGTTTCAACACTAAAACTCTGAAAACAAGCACCAAACACCAAGAACTTCGGGTTAGAACTCAAAACCCAGCTAAAACCGAGTTCATATACAAGAAAAACTCACATTTGAAGCTTCTTCTTCCTCTTTCTCTCTCTAAACCAAAAGCTTCTCCTTCTTCTTCCTTTTTTAGCAGAGCAGCAGGTTGAAGAACCCAAAATGGGCGGCCATACCCATTTATATAATAAAATATTAAAGTTTTGTCCTTTTTACACTTTGGCCCCTCCACTTTGAGCTTGTTTTCCTTTCTTTCTATTTACTTTCCATTCCTCTTCTTTTAAATGAAAATTCGGGGTGTTACAAGTCCACCCCCCTTAAATAGGTTTCGTCCCCGAAACCTGTCGCTTCTCGAACAGTTACGGGTAAGGCCGTCTCACCTCTTCCTTGATCTTACATGTAGACTTAGTCCCTTTGTGGGCTCCATTGTACTCGCACAAGTGAAACCATTCTCCTTTTAGCTCTCCTCTCCTTCTATCAGAGACGGCCATCAGTTGCTTCACGTAGTTGAATCGTTCATCAATCCCAGTATTCTCTAGTGGCACGATCACATCCCCATTAGTTGAGCACTTTCTTAGACGAGATACATGGAACATCGGATGACTTCAACTTAACACGTCGGGTAGCTCCAGTCGATGTCACTTCTCCTACCTGAGCAATGATTCAGAATAACCCTCTATACCTTAGCATTAGCTTTCCTCGCTTCCTGATTTGAATGATCCTTTACCAAGGCGAGGCCTTCATCATTACTTCATCGCCATAGGTCAGCACCGAACTCTTGTCTGGCGCGGTTGATCAAGCCATCTCCTTGCAACACTCGGTGTTTGGCTCATAGACTGCTAGCCAATTCACCCGAAGGTGTACGTCTATCCACCTACGTCTGCCCTAAACAGTTTAGCAGGAAACACGCGCTCTCTCAATTCTATCGCGCAATCTTCTAGGTCATCCGGTAACCTAGTGGACTTACCAGTAGCAATTTCTACATCAAAGGGCTCATCGATCATTCTACTCCTAGCGTGCAACTTACCACAAAAGGCAGCAGGAATGAAACTACTACTAGCACCACCATCAAAGCATAGATGCACAAATTTAAATTACCAGAAACGTACCTGACGTCATGTCGAAGTCCACTCTAGCCTCCTCCCGGTCAAAGAAAATGCTCTGACCTTCATCCTCTGCTCTCCTTCCTCACACCAGAGTTTTCTGCCTTGACTTTTTGCAGTCTCTGCTCATATGCCCAGTCTCACCACATCTGTAACATCTAGCCATATGATAATCCCTCGCTCTGTGGCCCTCTTTCCCGCACTAGAAGCAAACATTCAGCCCCCACTTGCATTCCCTCTCGTGGCCTTTACCACACTTCTTGCATACCTCTTCCCTCTCAGTTATCCTCTTCTGATCATCGAACCTCATCGTCTTACCTACAGCCACAAATTCACTATCATCATTATCCCGCCTTCCGTTCCCACTCTTATCATAACCTCGCTCCTCTTCTTCATCCATTATAGCCACCACCTCTCGCTCATCATACAGCCTCCCAGCTAGGTCGACCACTGACCTAAATATACCTGGTCGGGCAGCGATCAGATGTTTACGGATATCTGCTGGCAAACCTTGAATATACCTTTTGATCTTTTGTGACACAGGCGTCACCTGATTTGGCACCAGCCTTGCTATCTCGTTGAACTTTGTGGGGTACTGCTGGTGAGTCATCGTTCCCGCCTCTAGCTGCAGGAACTCCCTCTCAACCTTGTCAAGCTCTCTATGAGGGCAAAACTCCTCAATTACCAACCTCTTCAGCTCCTTCCACCTCATCCTCCCGACTGCCCTGGTGCCCTCAGCTTGGAAAACGTTGTCCCACCAGCACAAGGCCGAGTCCATAAATGAGTGGGCAGCGAACTTCACCTTCTAATCCTCGCGACACTCGCTAATGTCAAGTACCGCTTCCATCTCTCTCACCCAATGTTGTGCAGCAGCAGCACTCCTATTTCCATCAAACATAGGGGGCCTGCACCTTTGGAATGCCCCGTAGCTGTACCCCTTCATGTTTTCCTGTACAGCCTCCTCATCGTCACTTGAGACAACCATATAGGTCTCTGGTCGCTCCTTTCCCCTTAAACCTCTTTCCTCGCCACCTCGTCTAGCGGCCTTCCTTTTCTCACCCTCCTTCTTCTCATCCTCCTTCACAGCTCTAATGACCTCGGTCACTACAGTCGGCAGAATTGTCTGCATGACCTGATGGACTTCCTCTGCTACTGCCTCCTTCATTGAGGCTCTCAGATTGGCACTCTCGTCTTCACCATCCTGGTGATGAAACTCTGGCTCTGCAGGAGCCATCTCAACAATCTTGGCCCTGCTCCTCGTGACACGTGGCCTAACACCACGTCCACCCCGACCTCCAACTCGCGTAGCCTCAGAAGACCTACCGCCAGCCATCTAAACACTACAAGATTCAAACACCAACACGGTCAATCAAGGTAATAGCTCGAGTTATGTCAAGTATAGTAAGTCCCTAATTACAGTGGCCAGTTGTGATTAGCCTAAACTCCCTAATTAAAGTGGCCAGTTGTGATTAGCCACTTACTTTACTCTTCATCCCCCAAGCATTTCCTATCCTGACTACATCAGTATCTAAATCTACACAAAAGCACACAAGCCACATAAAATGCGCACATAATACCAGTTAACATTAACTTACATAAAACCTTTACTTAAAACTTTTACCTGCAGGCACGTAGCTACTAGGACTGGCATCCCTTTCCTTTCGTCCCATTCACAGTTTAAGATTAATTTTTTTAAAATATTTACCCAATTCTCTTAAACTTTGGCTTTGATACCAACTTGTAAGGCCCCGTTCCCGGGACGCTTACAGCTGGACCGTCATTGCATAAAATATTTAAAGCATACATTATATTTGCAGCAGAATTTAAAAACTTTTATTAGTAATTAAAAACATATGATTTCATTACATTACATCTTTCATTTTCATAACAAAATACAATAACATGTCAAAATGTGGATGCCAGCCTCAGAACGCTCCCAGTAGCTTATGCATCCATGTCTGCAACTTCTCAGCATCAACAATATACCTACCAACTATTATGCATACAAAAAGTCAGCGACGCTAAGTGAGTTCTAGTTTTATAAATAAAATAGTTTACTTTCGTTAAATCATAACCTTCACAATCGTACATGATCACACATAAGACGTACACATTGATAATATTTATTATTACATTCATCATCGTTCATCATCAAATAATACATACTTATCATACGAATCCTGCCTCATGCAATACCCCCGACTCGTGCTCGAAAGCTGATACTGTGTCGGGGCCTGTAAACAAACCCCCGACTCGTGTCCGAAGACTGACACAGTACCGGAGTACGCGACAAGGATCCCCTCTAGTATGCAACACCCCCGACTCGTGTTCGAAAGCTGATACTGTGTCGGGGCCTGTAAACAAACCCCCGACTCGTGTCCGAAGACTGACACAGTCCCGGGGCGAGCAATAAGATCTCATCTCTATCACATGCCTTCCTGTCTCATGCAATACCCCCGACTCGTGCTCGAAAGCTGATACTGTGCCGGGGCCTGTAAACAAACCCCCGATTCATGTCCGAAGACTGACACAGTACCGGGCTACGCGACAAGGATCTCATCATCCGTTACTTCCATACTTATCATTGGTTATCTTCCACTTTCATTACATAATACTTTACGTATGCACATTCATACATCATACCACGTAAAGTCATAACATAATACATACGTTTTGAAAACCGTTTAACGAAGAAAGATAACACATCACACACATACACACAGACCAACCTCATCATGTCATCATGCATACATCAAGCATAAGCCATCACAGCACCAAAGAACCTATCTTAACCACCTACCTCTTGAAACCCCTTAGGAAAATCCTAAGTCCAAAATAAGGCACATGGAACATTTCAGACGCATCAGCAATAAAATTCTAAGTATAAAACAGTCCGGGCGCATTACAACTATGCAGGCGCATGAGAACTTCCTAGGCGCATTACCACTATGCGGGCGCATCAACACATGGACGCATGGGCAATTCTGGGCGCATGGGCACTATTTGGGCGCATGACCAATACTTAGGCGCATTAACACTTATTCTGGGAGCATGAACCACTGTTCAGGCGCATGTCCACTATTTGGGCGCATGACCTTGGGCGCATGAGGTCACTTGGGCGCATGAGCAACACTTACTCATCTAAGCAACATTCTGGGCGCATCAGGACACTTAGCCACATATCAGTTAGGCGCATGGGAACATTCTGAACCGTCACACCCTTAAAATCCGTGTGCGGGGTTTTACCGCGTGGCGTGTGACATACCAGGATCTCAGTCATTAGTTACTCAGAAAGACTCTATATGTACAAACATTCAAAATCAAAGTTTAACTTTAAATACTGCGGAAGCGTTAAATAAACCAGAAAACCCAAAACAATATAACATGATTTAAAATGCGCAAACAAACGCGCCCAAGTATTATGCAAAACCAAAGCATAATGTTTAAACAAACATAATCCCAAAAAAAACATTGTTTCATAACATGCTGACAACACCATGATGCTGGACCATGTAATGTGCTCCTAGGCAATAGCAACCTTAACCTGAGAATAGCATACTAAAGAGTCAACACAACGGTTGGTGAGTTCAAGAGTTTACGTTAATCATAAAACAGTAACAGTTGCAAAATATAAGAAGTGTATTGTAATAGATAGCTAGTCTATAAACAAATAGTAATAATCATAGCGATTTCACGATTGAAGCTGACTGTGTTACGTTTGTTGCCTCCTGCCACGACATACCAGGTCGTGACAATGTTCGTTAGGACAAAATTACACCCGTTTGACCTCGAGTCGCATAGGTGGGGCTCGTCAGACCCAGCAGTACTACCCAAAATTTCCCGCGAATATCATTATTAACAATCCGAAAGTGTGAGGACTTTCCATGGTAATCAGCACTATATTATACTATACACAACTCATATAAATAAAGCGTTTGTAAAAACAGTATGCTATCTCCCCCAAAAGAGAGTATGTAAAAAGTGTGGGGCATGAACTCACCTGATGCGCGTAAGAAATTACTTAATGCTTAACTTGACAAGAAAGAGTGGATAGACAACCCTCAGAGGTCACCTAGAACACATGAGTACATAAGTACGTGTACACAAAATCATAATGAAACCCTAAGTGCTCTACAAACCAAAGAACTCAAGGTTTTAGAAAACAAGACACATTTGACCCAGTTGACCCGTTGACACGTTGGTGACATTATAGGTGAAATTCCATTCAAACAAACATACCAATTCATCACACATGATTTACATACAAACTGATCACATATGACACTTCATTAATCACATGTACTAACTAGATCATCATACAACCAGATTTCCCATACCAGTCATGCGAATCTCAAACAATTATCATGCTCAACATAGCTACAACACAACCAATGCATCATACATAGAATCAAATCATGCACAGCATGCCATGTGAAGCCACTCACGACTTCACACCCTAAACCCTGCCAATCCTACTAAGTAGGGGCCTCAGATTCGCACGCTTGTATGATGATCATCAACATACCATTTAACAGAAATCATATCATCCAAAATGTTCAATCATGATCAACCACAAACCAATAATAGTCCTAACATACCCATATGACCCATTACCATGAATTCCCACAAGCAGGCCAAATCAGATAACTAACCAACTAAACATTCATACAACCCAAACAATACATTCTACCACCTTAGAAATCATCCATGAACATGCTAACGTGATCCTAATGTCCCAAACATACTCAAATCCTCATATCCAAGAATTTGTGCAAATAAAGTTTCCCTTTTAGGAAAACACATCCCAAAATCTATCAAACACCCAAGACATTCATGAATTCATCAATAATATACCAATTCAAGCTCATGATAGCATCTAGACATGATCAACAACATCCAATTACCACAATTCATCAACCTTCATAGCCAAAAGTTACTATCTTTAGTAAGATATGAACTACAACATTCATTCTTGAATTTCTAGCATTCATATCATCAATCTAACACCCAATTATCATCATAAACACATTAACAACATCAATTCATCATCATATCACCATATTCATGCAAATAAAGTTACTATTATTAGTAACCTATGAACAACGCATCAAAATCATAGCTTTCTTGCATAATCGACGTTAACTAGCATCAATCTAACCTAACTAACATCATCAAACAACAAAGAATCAACATTCAATTGCATATTTCGAACACCAAGTTTTGGCCATAATCAAATCCCTTGAAAAACATGTAAAAATCTAACCTTTAAACGTGTATTGACTTGTATTTGATGATTCTAGGGTCGAATTCAAAGTGGAGAGGGGAAGAGAGTGTAGGTCACGGCCGATCAAGGTGTGGGGGCTAGGGTTGGGATTTTTGTTTTATTTAATTACCCATAATTACCCTTTTAACCCTTATAATTTGTATTTTATTAAAACTAAGCTTTTAATTACTTTTTAAAAGGTTTAAACTTAAAATAATAAACACATGAACTAATAATAACAATTATATGCTTTTACCTTTACTAAATACAAAACATACGGATTAAACACACACGTTTCCACATTACGCGACATAAGCACATAAGCACATAAGCACAACTTAATAATCACATTATTAGTTAGATTATTATCAGTTTATCATTATTAATTGTTATTAAGTCACCAACGTTCAACGACAACTAGTGTGTGCTCACGACACGTGTATGGAAGACTTAACGGAACTAACGGAGTTTGGTAACGGAAAATTACCGGATGTCACATTATCCCCATGTTTAAAGAATTTTCATCCCGAAAATTGTGTTACATGGTGAGTGTTCCATCACTGGTCTACTGCATTGGCCTTAAGTAATCGAGTGAGTTTTGGATGAGTTGTCACATATCCCCATGTTGAATGAAATTTTGTCCCGAAATTTAAATCAGTACCTTCGCCAGCTGACATCGTCTTTTCAAATAGCTGAGGATACTTAAGCTTCATTTGGTCCTCACGTTCCCATGTGAATTCTGGTCCATGTCTCGAGTTCCATCGAACTTTGACAATGGGTATCTTGCTTTGCTTAAGTGTCTTCACCTCACGATCCATCACCTCGACCGGTTCCTCAATGAAGTGTAATTGTTCATCCACTTGAACTTCTTCCAGCGGTACGACCATCGTTTCATCCGTTAAGCACTTCTTCAGATTTGAAACATGGAATACATCATGGATTCCACTTAGCGAATCAGGTAGGGCTAATCAATAGGCCACTGGACCTATTCTTTCCAATATCTCAAATGGTCCAACATATCTCAGATTTAGCTTTTCTCGCTTACCAAACCGAATCACGCCTTTCCACGGTGAGACTTTCAGTAAGACCTTATCACCAATCTGAAACTCTATAGGTTTCCATCGCTTATCAGCATAACTTTTCTGTCTGTCGCGCGCTGCAGCCATATGATTCCTTATTTGTACAATCTTCTTAGTAGTCTCGTGTACTAACTCAGGACCCGTTAGCTGGCTGTCACCAATTTTAGCCTAACAAACTGGTGATCTACATTTTCTCCCATACAACGCTTCGAAAGGTGTCGCCTTTATGCTAGTGTGATAACTGTTGTTGTAAGAAAATTCCACCAATGGTAGGTGAACTTCCTAGTTATTCCCAAAGTCAATCACACAAGCACGTAGCATGTCCTCCAAAGTCTGTATAGTACGCTCGCTTTGACCATCAGTCTGTGGATGATAAGCAGTACTCATATCCAATCGCGTACCCAAACATTTCTGCAGTGATTGCCAGAAGTGCGATGTGAAACGAGAATCGCGGTCAGAAATAATTGAGATCAGTACTCCATGCCTTGAAATGATCTCCTTCAAATAGAGTCAGGTTAATTTCTCCATCTTGTCTGTTTCGTTTATCGCTAGGAAATGAGCAGACTTTGTTAATCTATCCACAATAACCCATATTGTGTCATAACCGGTAGAAGTTCGAGCTAACTTAGTAATAAAATCCATTGATATCTGATCCCACTTCCACATAGGGATCTCGGGTTGTTGTAATAGTCTAGACGGTTTCTGATACTCCACTTTTACTTTTGAACAGGTCAGACACTTGCTCACATAGATAGCTACATCCGCTTTCATATTAGGCCACCAATAGTGCGCCTTCAGATCATGATACATCTTGTCAGATCCAGGATGTATAGAGTACTTAGAATTGTGTGCCTCACTCATCACCAAATCTCTTAGATTTCCATGTAGAGGTACCCAAAGTCTATCCATGAAGTAACGAATTCCATCCGCTTTTACCTCTAATTTGCTTTTCCATTCCCCTTAACGATTCAGACCTAATGTTTTCTGCTGTCAAAGCTTCTGTCTGAGCCTCTCGGATTTGTTCAGGTAACTGTGTGCTAATGGTAAGCTGCAGAGCTCGCACACGCCGAGGCTTAGCAGTTTCTTTCCTACTCAGCTCGTCAGCGATTACATTTGCTTTCCCCAGATGATATCTGATGGCACAATCATAGTCGTTCAGTAGCTCTACCCAACCTCGTTGCCTCATGTTCAATTCCTTTTGCTCAAAGATGTGTTGAAGACTCTTGTAATCAGTGTAAATTATGCATTTGGTACCGTACAAGTAGTGTCTACAGATCTTTAAGGCAAAAACTACCGCACCCATCTCCAAGTCATGGGTGGTATAGTTCTTCTCGTGAACCTTTAACTGTCCAGAGGTGTAAGCTATCACCTTATCCCGCTACATCAGGACGCATCCAAGCCCTTGAATGGAAGCGTCACAATAGACTACGAAATCATCACTACCCTCCAGTAACGCCAATATCGGTGCGCTACACAGTTTCTGTTTCAGCAATTGGAAAGTAGATTCCTGACTCTCACCCTATTTGTACATCGTTCCCTTGTGAGTCAAGGCTGGGAGAGGTTATGCAATCTTAGAGAATCCTTCGATGAATCGTCGATAATATCCCACTAATCCAAGGAATTGTCATATCTCACTTGGGGTCTTAGGAATTGACCAATTCTTTATCGCCTCATTCTTTGCAGGATCAACATGTATTCCCTTCTCGTTGACAATATGACCCAAAAATTGCACCTCACGTATCCAGAAATCACACTTAGAAAACTTCTTCTAAGTAATTCTAAGATTAAACGTAAGTGCTTCCCATGTTCTTCCTCAATCCTTGAGTATATCAGTATGTCATCGATAAAGACAATAACAAACTGATCAAGGTAGGGTTTGCACACGCGATTCATGAGGTCCATGAATACTGTTGGTGCATTCTTCAACCCAAATGGCATGACTAAAAACTCATAGTGACCATATCGTGTACGGAAAGCAGTCTTTGAGATGTCCTCTTCTCGAACTCTCAGCTGATGATACCCAGACCTCAGATCAATCTTAGAGTAATAGCTTGATCCTTGCAGTTGATCAAACAAATCATCTATACGAGGTAAGGGATATCTATTCTTGATAGTAACCTTGTTCAGTTCCCTATAGTCAATGCATATTCGAAATGTACCATCCTTCTTCTTGACAAACAGAACTGGTGCTCCCCAGGGTGACGAACTCGGTAGGATAAACCCTTTATCCAACAGCTCTTAAAGTTGGGAGGATAATTCCTACAGTTCATTCGGAGCTAACCGGTAAGGTTCTCTCGCAATCGGAGCGGCTCCTAGAGTCAACTCAATTTGGAATTCAACTTGACGATGAGGTGGTAATCCAGGCAGGTCTTCCGGAAACACCTCTGGAAACTCACGAATTATGGGGATATCCTCTATCTTCTTTTCCTCGGTCTGTTTATCTATGACGAGTGCCAATATGGCCAGTCGACCTTTTTGTAACAACTTCTGTGCCTTCATGAACGAGATGATACCTATCACCGGACCACTCCTATCACCTCTGACCGTAAGGACTTCTTCGCCAATAGGAATCCGTATGATCTTCTCGTGGCAAATGACTTCCGCTTGTTTACCAGAAAGTCAATCCATGCCTACTACTACATCAAAACTTCCTAGTGTAACAGGCATGAGATCTATGGCGAATGTATGACAGCAAGCTCTATCTTGCAGTCTCTAAGAATATGCGTTACGTGAATCTGTGTACCGTCAGCTAACTCTACGGAGTATTTAGATTCTAAGGCTGAGGGCATATCACTTAAAAGACTACAAAACTTAGTGGACACGAAACTTCTATCGCCTCCGGTATCGAATAATACGGTAGTAAAATGACCATTAACCGAAAATTTACCAGTTACAGTTGTAGGGTCGTTTAGAGCCTCACCTGAGCCAATGACGAAGGCTCTTCCTTTGGATCCATTGTTATTTCCACCATTGTTGTTGCCATTACCATTGTTGTTGTTATTGTTGTTGCCGTTGTTATTGTTGCTGTTGTTGCCATTGTTGTTGTTGCCATTGCCATTCCTCCTGAGCTAGGGACAGTTGCATCTGTAATGGCCTTCTTTCCCGCATTCAAAACAGCCTTTGGGAGTTTCCTAGGACTGTTGTGGCTTTTTCATCAGCTCACCACGACAGTCTTTGGCTGCATGACCAATCTTCCCACAACGTTGGCACTTGAAATTGTCACATCGACCCACATGGTGGTTGTTACACCGGTTGCACTTTGGCTGTCTTCCACCATACCCACCGGGTCCTTGATTTGAGGGAGTCGCCTGGTTGAAGCTTCGATTATTATCGAACCTCCGTTGCTGTTGCTGATTTTGCTGCTGCTATTGAGGTTGAGATTGGCTGCTTGATGACGATCCCTTGTTGCCTGAACCATCCCACTTGCGTTTATGGTCGGGCACGCTTGCCACAGCACCCCGCTTGGGTAGCCGTCCTTGCTCGACTGATTGATCAGTCAGCCTGGGGGCTAACCGGATGGCTTGTTGTATGGTAGTAGGGTTAGAGGCAGTTACCATACTTTGAATTTCGGGCACCAATCCCCGTATATAATGCTCAACCCTCTTGTACATTTCATTCACCATCCATGGACATAAATTTGCTAATTCGTGAGATCTAGTAGTATAAGTCTCTATCTCAGAACCTTGCATCTTGAGTTGTCAAAACTCAATCTCAAGTTTCTGCACCTCATTGCGGGGGCAGTATTCTTCAGTCATGATTTCCTTGAATTCATCCCAAGGCAGTTCGTTGGCTATAGCTTGACCCAGCATTTGAACCTGGGCGTTCCACCAGGAAAGTGCTACGCCTTCCAATGTCCTGGTGGCATACTTTACCTGATCAGCAGGCGGGCAGTTGCATTTTGTGAAGTCAGACTCTGTCTTCTCAAACCACCTTACAAGCCCTACAGCCCCTTCCGTCCCGCTGTAGGTATGGGGTTTACAGTCCATAAAGGACTTGTAGGTACATGGTGGTGGTCCTGTTTCGACAACCAAAACGTTAGTCAGATATCCTAGACAAATAACTAGGATAATTAGTTTAACCTCTTGTTATCATTTACCTGCTGGTTGTCCAGGTTGGGCAGCAGCCACTGCCGCCTGAACATTTTCTTTGATTAAAGCATCCAATTCCACAGGCGTCATGTTTATGGCTCCAGCACCACAGCCTCCGACGCCACGTCCACGACCACGCCCATGTCCTCTTCCGCATGTGTCCATTTTTCACTTTACAATTCACAAATACAATAAAGAGTAACATCCAACACATTAATCTCATCGAAGTACAGTAAACAATAAGAAATAATGGATTCACCACAACCACAACATTTATAACAAAAATAATAACCAAATATAAATAAATTGCAAATGAGTCACAAAGTATTCCATCAATGTCAAAATTTAAGTTTGTCAGTTGGGTGGGGAACAACCCTTCCCACATAGGTTTCAGAAGAAAGAAACACTATATAGTCTAATTTATGCAATGAGGAAGTCAATCCATAACATTTGACCTATCGTTGTCGTCATCTGTTTCCTCTGGTTCCTCCTCCTCTAGGGCTTCCTCGGGGTCCTCCTCCTCGGGGTCTTTGGCTGGTGCAGGAGCTATAGCAATCTGGAGTGCTGCCAGTTGTGCCTCTAGAGCAGCAAACCTATTGTTAGCCATCACCTCTCGCTGCTCTAGTGCATTCACACGTCCCGTAAGCGTTCCCACGCCATCAGCCATCGCATAACACCCATTAAGGGTTTTCCCATGTTGCTCCTCAAGCATATCCACTTGTTGTCACAATTCTCGCACCTGGTGTCTTAGGGTAAAATTCTCACTAGTGAGTATCCTGACACGTTGCTGCTCTGTGTCCAGTGCAGCCACTAGTGCAGCAAAGGCTTGCTCTTGAGGAATATCCAGGGTAGGGAGTGTGAGAGATGGGATAGCTGTCGACGACCTCGTTCGTGGTCGGGTAGAGGCTATCAGTGGTACTCGCTCCCGATATATCATATGCCGTATGCAGGTAGGATAGTAATCCCAATCTCGCGGAGGATCACGTTCAGGTATCGTGAACGGTTGATCCCAATCAACCTCTTCAGATGAATACTGATGTCGTGGCCAGTCCGATCCACTGTCCGGTACGGGTGAGTAAGGAGGTGACTCAGATCTCGCGGGTCTCTTACCCAAGTCACGCTATGACGATGCCTTGCTACGAAGTACGTGATGCGTATGCCAATGAGTATACAGTAAGGAGAGTAAATGACAAGCAACCAACAACTGTATGGTTATAGTCTGGTGTATGTATGCAACCTAGTTCCCTATAACCAATGGCTCTGATACCAATCTGATGAGCTCAAATGGATCGATCTGTGATGATATAAGAATGCAATTCAATCTAATACACAGAAGTATTCAATTCAACACTCAAAATCAACAAAAATTCATAGAAGTTGTCATTGATTAGTAGAGAAGAATACAAAGTGTAAGTAACAGATACAAAGCGTCTAAACTGAAAGTCTAATCTCTAGATGTCTCTAGATGTCTACCTACACAATACATATTCAGCCTATTTATACTAATCAAGAAAACAAAGGAACATATTTACAATAAAAGTCCCTATACTATGACAAAAATGTAAAAGACATACAAAGACAAATGTTAATCTTTAAAAGAAGCATCTACAATACTCCCCCTGAGATTTACATGTCTTCAGTCTTCGAAATCTTCAGGCTTCAGATCTTTAATCTTTAATCTCCAATCTGGTCTTCATCCTTTAATCTTCAGTCAAGTCTTCAGCCTCCAGCTTGATCTTCAGTCTTCAAACATCAAAGAAGTCTTCAGGTTCTTCCTTGACTTTGAATACTGGTTTCTCCTTGTAAGTCTCTTGCTCCCTTATAGCCTTTGCAATTGCAGCTTTAAATTTCTCAGCAAGCACACCTTGTTCAAACTTCTTCTCATTTGTTTTTATCTCCATAGACTTCATCACTTCCAAAGTTTTCTTGAATAATCAGGATATATCCACATTTGCATAGCACTCTGGATTTGGATTATCTTTGCAATAAATTTCCAGTACATCTTTACTTGATATTCTCATAATGTCAATGTCTTTGAGATCTTTCTTTACTATATTTGCATACGCCATTGCTTTTCTCAAAGATATTCTTTCCATTGCTGCATTCATAACTTTGATGATGGATAGAAAATATTTCTTATCATTTTCTACATTCTCGGGAAATACCTTCTCAAACTTCTGAATGGACAAAAATGAAATATAACTCGGATGAAGTAATTTGAGTTCAAATACTCCAAATAAAGTGATCATCTCATTGTCCCAATTATTCAAGTCTCGAACTAACTTCATCTCAAAAGTATCAGCATTATAAAACCATCTCAGGATTGGTTTGGAATGCTGTGATCCTTCAATTACTTTAAGTCCCGGATTAGTGATTTTTTCAAAAAATGCATCACTATACGCATCAAGGAACTTTTCTTCACCCACATCCTTTTCTACTCCTTTTTTCTTTTTCTTTAACTTTTGGAAACATTGTTTATCCTCTTGATCACAACATGTTTGCAAGAAGGATGGCATTCTGTTTATTCCTCGGTGAAGAAGCTCTACAAACATCTCTCCATGATTAGCTTTAGAATGGTTTATCAAAGGCAATTTTGCTAATTCTTTCAGATCTTGTACTGGGAGCTTAATAATACTTGAGAAAAAGTGATACATGTCACATATAGCACTAAATCTCTTAATCAAAAATGCATCAAACACTTCATCATATTTCCAAGCTACGATCTTGATCTCTTTTGTTGTGTCAGGAACAATCATAACATTTAATAACTCTGAGATAGATTGTCCTTTTTGTAAAACACTTCGTACAAGGTCACCCGCAGATCGAGCTTTGTTCCATAATTGCCTTTGTTCCAAAGAAACTTCATATCTTTATCTTTCTGTTTGTGGAAACATTTTTATTAGCTCTTTTCTTCTTTCATATCTTGAACTATCCATAGCCATTGATTTAATCTCATGTTGCTTCAAAATCTTTGTTCTTTTAGTTATTTCTAAATACTGAGGATTGTCAGTATCTAGAATGATCATCTTGTTTGTTTGTTTCTCAGTCTCTTGAAAGCTTCTCACTAAGTTTCTCTAGGACTCAGCTTTTAATCTTTTCAATTTCTTCCAAGGATAGTTCCTTGATTGCAACCACATCCTTAACATGGTTACGTTCATGACGTCTGGATTCGGATGGTGCAATTCTGATGTTGGAATATCCTCAACAGTTATACTTTCACTTAGAGGATTCTATTCACCATGCTCAACCACAATCTCATTAGGATCAATCGGTGCACTTGACTTAGCTGCAATGCACTTTTCAAATTCTTCATTGATCTGTGAGACAGTTAATCCATCTAAGAATACTCTGTTGTATTTCATTTTCACCAGATAATTATATCTATCTTCAATATCAACAGGTATGTCATCATGGCTTAATCCACTTGGAGAAAATGTTCTTCAACATTAGCTTCATGAATGTCTTCATCATCAAGTACTTCATTGTACCAATCATCATTAAATTCAGACTCTATGCATCTAGAGCTCCGATCGTCTCTTGAATGTCAGCTTCGCCTTCCTCAACATTCACCTTTTGTATTTTAGACGATGATTCAGGTAAAACTGAAACATCAATCTCATCCACTTTCCTTTTCCCTTTATCTACAGATTGAATATTTTCAACCTCAACTGGAGCAATCTCAGACATAATTATTACCTCAGGAGATGGAGACTTTTGAGTTTCTTTCAACTTGTTTAGTTCACCTTTCAACATATTATTCTCCTCACTCATCTTCTTTAACTTTTCTTCCATCAAATCATAATCAACCATCATAACGTCAAAAGTTTTCAAATTTTCTTCTTTACTTTTCTTCAACTCATCAATCAATTTTTCTTTCTCTTTCATCTCTTCAATTAACTTTTTATTAGCATCTTTCAGCTCTTCAGTTCTCTTAACTTGATTCTCATTATCCTTTTTAAGTTCATCAATTTGTTTTTGTAACTCTTCTTCCTTATTCACATTTTCTTCATGAATAGACTCTTGTACAAACTTAGTTAATACAATCTGTTCTTCACCACCAACCATTTCCTCTATCATTTTAGCTATTTCTTCAACTGATTGGCTTTCATCTACTAGCTCTTCAGTCCTTTGATCAACTTCTTTGATGTTTTCTTCTATATTTTCATCCATTTTCTCAGTATCACCATCTATTTCTTCTGTAGCATCATGACTTTCTTCGTGTGCCTCTTCAACAACATGCTCAGATTCTTGTACTTGCTCATGGATCACTTCCATAGCTTCAACATTATCATCACCTTCATTACCATAATCTCCATTATCATCATCTGATGAACTGGAACTTTCATCATCAGCTTCATCATGTTCATCATCATCATCATCTTCTTCATCATCATCAGCTGGAATTTCTTCAAGAAGATCAGCTGGATCTAGTGTTTCTTCTTCAGCTAGATGATAGTGATCTATAGTGACTTCAACTTCATCATTTTCCATATTCCTGATGTAATCAAATAGAGGAACATTCTGAGCACCTGTCACCATAGACAATCTTTTGTATGATATCTCTGACATGTGTTCAAGAATCAATGTTTCTCCACTAATACCATTTACCCTTATGTCCGGATATTCTTCATTAATGATCATTTGAAGGAATCTTGGATACATTAGATACTTATTCCTTATGCCCTTTTCTAAATTGAAAATAAACCCATTCATGATCCACTTGGACATATTAAATCTCCTGTTTGTTGCCAGTGCTACTATCGGAGAAGCAATGTCAACAGGAAAAGAATTCCATCCTGCACTCCTCTTGGACATACAATGTTGGAATATATAGCACAGAAGTTTCCAATGGTTGAATACACGGGCTCTGAAGAACTGTTTCTTTGGAAATTGATTAGGATGACCCATTTCCATGAATGTTTGACTACATTCATCAAATGTCAGTTCAAATAAATCTTCAGCATCATTTTGACCTAATCTCAAAGCATATCTTATAGAAGCTTCTGATACTTCAATCATCCTCATGTTGGTTATAAACCCTCTAACTACTTTCCTTCCATTATCATCAGCATCAATATATGCAGTGCTCCAGAACTTTCGAATCAGACGAGCATATATAACAGGCCGGTAACACATAGCATATACATATTTGATTCTCAGCAGAAATCTGATAATCTCTTCGTATCCAATGGCATCTCTAACTTCTTCATTGAGAAGAGCAGCCACATGATGTTTGGGCTCAAACTTTAAATCTGCCATCTGCAAAGAAAACAAAGAAATTTAGATTTTGAAAGTTATAATTTCACTCAATTTAATGTTTTTAACTTTAACACTTTAATGCTTGAATTTGCTGAGATTTTGATATTCTGATGAATTATACACATTCAAACAATTTTGTTTCTTAGATGATTTACCATTTTACATTTTGACTTTTATTCAAAACAACTTTCAATATAGATTTTGATTTATTTTCCACTTTATTTTATTTTATTATAATTTTTTATTATTAATTTTTTAAAAAAAGTTTTCTCTTGACTGTTCATCTTCAAGTCGACTGCTTGTTTATCATCAAATATTCAACTTTGATGAACACTCGATTTGAATGCACAAACAGGTTCGCAATCCAGTTCATTTCATCATATAATCATCAATTTTCTTTTAATATCCTTTGTTAAATCACATTTTAACAGATTCAATCATTAGGGTTCGAACGCCTAAACAGGTTCGAAACGCCCAAATCAATGAGCTTATTAATCTGAAATTTGTGTGATTTTGAGTTCGAACTTACATTTAGAATCGATTTCTATCACTTTCGAGTGCAACAACAACACAAAAATCAATCAGAATGAGGATTTAGGGTTTATCTGGATGTATGGGTTTTGTGAAACTGAGTGTTCAGGGGAGATTTGAGAATGAAATCTGAGAAACCCAAAGTATTGTTTATATACTAAGTGAAAAAATTTTGGCGCATGAGCACTGTTTGTGCGCATGGGCTTAGGCGCATGAGAACTGTTCAGACGCATAAGCACTGTTTGTGCGTATGAGCTTAGGCGCATGTGCACTGTTCTGTCGCTTTTGCACTGTTCAGGCGCATGAACTAAGTAGAAACGCCTAATACTTAGTTTCTACACGGACACATTAGAACTGTTTAGGCGCATGGGAATGTAAAACGCCCAACACTTAACAATATTTTCAGACTCATGACAACTGTGTAGGCGCATGACTACTGTTTGTCGGCATGAAGTAGTCAAACATCTAACACTTGCACAAATTCTGAACAAATCATCATGCTCCTACATTTGGACTTTTGACCACTGTTTAGGCGCATGAGATTACTTCCATGTGTCTAACACTTGTAAATTTTCATAATCTTCCACCTGCACACTGTTTAGACATATTAGCACTGTTCACATACTAATATTTAAACAATTTTCAAATTTTGACTTTAATAAGTCAAATTTTGACTTTTACCCAAAATTTTCAAAATTAACCCTTAACTTTGAACTTTTTTTTTATTTTTCATCCTTAAATTTTGAAATTTTTTTATTTTTTTTATTTTTTGTTTTAATGTTTCAAAATTAGTTTCCCGTCATTTTAGTCTCTAAAATTAACAAAAAACCCTCATTTAACTTTTGCAAGAAGCTTTTCCATTTAAAATGTTTTTCAGGTTCATTTTTCATTTTGTTGCACACACAAGCTTGAACATCTGTAGCATCGTCCTTTTCCATCCAAAACATTAGTTTTTGATTTTTTATAATTTTACATATCCTGAAATTTAACAGTCATTTTTCTTTTAAACTCTTTTTACTACCTAAACTTTTAAGTATGATAAAACTTATAAGTTTCTTGAATTTGTCACATGAAGAGCACACTAATCATTGTTAAATTGCCTGCACACAGAAAACATGCACAAAATTAAAATGAAAACAAAAAAAAAATCTAATATTCACAATGAATAATGTTTGCAGTGAGATCATATTAGCAGTGATCAACACATTGAGATAAAAAAAGGATGGATAGTCACAGACAGTGATTAAATCCTGATCAAGTGTGTTCCAGGTCAGCATATTTGCAGCAAAGGAGACACTAAATCTAAGGACAGAAAATGAGTGCTTTTGGCAAGGTACTCTGCACACTTACTTTTTCAATTCTTGGATTGTTTAAGGTACAGTTAGATATGACATTATGCAGTCACACTTAGACTTAGAGAGGTTAATTCTCATAAAGATATGCAAGAAGTCAGTATTCTCAATTTGTTAACCTGACATATGCTATAACCAGATCTCATTTGGTGTTTGTGCACATTGGCATCTTATTACATTAGTGAGTATATCCAAGTCTGTAATCACTTACAACAAAGGATATCTCATCACTTCAGGTCTATGATGACTCATAACAGAGAAGTGTTAGATGCATTAAATAATTAGAGCTCAATGGTTATTCATATCGCCATCAGGTGTGAGATTATGTCTTAACAAGCAATCAATTTGAGAAACTCATTAGTGCTAAGATAGACATACATGAATGCATGAGTGATTTAGTTTAATCACAAGAATTTACTTTTTTAGTATAATTGCAAGAGCTTACCTGCACATCATATCTGATCATGTCAGACTGTAGTCGAAAGCGAAGTATGCAACTGATCATACTAATGTACTATCATTTCTTACGTATTGCAAAACAAATTTATTCCTATATAATTAATAAGGAAAAACACTATTTTTGTGATTTTTGGTTTTATATTTTTTATCTTTTGTTTTTCAGTTTTCTATTTTTGTAATTGGTTTTTATTTTTATAAAGAACATGCACACACAAAAATAAAATCAGGCAATTAACTTTGACAGGTTCTCTGATAGTGACCTATTCATATAAGGGTGGGTTCTGATCATATTTAGACTCAATTTACTGAAATTCTCAAAAACCAATTTTAACTGTGATTAATAAGACCAATTGACTCAACCAAATACTCAAACCGTCCTGGTAAGAAGGCTTTAGTAAAAAGGTCGGCCAATTGTTTTTCAGTAGCAATTTGAATCAGAATGATTAAACCTTTTTCAGAGTTATCTCTGAGAAAATGATATCGAATTTCGATATGTTTTGTTTTAGAATGTTGGACAGGATTAGCTGTAATGAACATAGCAGCTGTGTTATCAATGTAAATAGGTGTTTTAAGAAAGTTGAACCCGTAATCCAGTAGTTGGTTTTGTAACCAAAGGATTTGAGAACATCCTGCTGAAGCAGCAATGTACTCAGCTTCTGCAGTAGAAACAGAGACATTTGTTTGTTTCTTGCATTGCCATGAGACTAATCTGGGTAATAATTATTAACACCCACCCTTTGTTGATTTTCTATCTTGACAACATCTGCCATAATCACTATCAGCATACCCATGTAACTCAAAATTTCCATCGTAAGGATACCATAGCCTAAAGCCAGTTTACCTTTGAGATACCTAAATATTCTTTTGACAACAATTAAGTGGGATTCTTTCGGGTCTGATTGATACCTTGCACAGACACAAACAACATACATAATGTCTGGTCTAGATGCAGTGAGATACATCAAAGAACCAATCATCGATCTGTATAGTGTTTGATCTACTGGTTTTCCTTTCGGATCAGGCTCAATCTTGGTGTTCACATCAGTTGGAGTTCTAATTGACTGACAATCTAGCAGCTTAAATTTCTTCAAGAGTTTGTCGACGAACTTCTCTTGGTTGATAAAAATACCATCTGCAGATTGCTTAACTTGAAGTCCAAGAAAGAAATTTATCTCTCCCATAGAACTCATCTGAAATCGAGATTTCATGATTTCTTCAAATTCATTGCACATTTTTAGACTTGTAGAACCAAATATGATATCATCAACATACACTTGTACACATAAGAGATCATCAGCATCCTTTCTGATAAACAGAGTCGGATCGGTTTTCCCTCGCGTGTATCCATATTGGATTAAGTGTTGCGACAATGTCTCATACAAGATTCTAGGGGCTTGATGTAGTCCATATAAAGCTTTTCTCAACTTGTACACACGATGTGGATATGTAGCATCTTCAAAACCTGGAGGTTGCTTCACGTACACATCATCGGTGATAGAACCATACAAAAATGCACCCTTTACGTCCATTTGATACACTTTAAAATTCATGAATGAGGCATAAGCCAGGAAGACACGAATAGATTCAAGTCTTATAACTGGAGCAAATACTTCATCATAATCAATACCTTCTTCTTGAGTGTATCCTTGTGCAACTAATCTAGCTTTATTTCGAATAACAATTCCTCAATCATCAGTTTTATTTCCGAATAACCATTTTGTGCCAATAGCATTTTCTCCTTCAGGTAAATCCACCAGATTCCACACTTCTTGTTTGTGGAACTGTAATAATTCTTCTTGCATAGCCTCGATCCATCCATTGTCCTTTAACGCTTCGGTAACGTTTTTAGGAACAATTTGAGAAAGAAAGCAAGAGTATAAGCAGACGTTTGCTTGTTCTGATTTACTTCTCGTTGTTCTCTCACTCAAAGGACCAATAATCTAAGATGTTGGATAGTTCTTGTGAATACGAGATGTCGGAATCTCATCTCCTTGAACTTGAACATCTAGATTGGTTTGATTCAAGTTGGAAAGATGATGCAATAGGCTTGAAGAATGTGGATTGAAATTGGGAACTTGAGTCGGTGAGTTGATAAACTAATCAAGATTACCGGAATCAACTACATCACCATAGATAGATGACGTTCCAGACTCAGGTTGTACAATTTCTGTACCATCATTAGGAATTGGATGAGACACATTTTGGTCTTCTGAAACTGAATGAGAATTGTCTTGATGATCTTCATTATTAGACTGAATAATAGAATCTCTAATAAAAGAAAAGAAGGGATAGTTTGAGCTTGTATCATCTGCATCGTCAGAGTCCGAATCATCACTGAATGAACCGAGATCTCCTTGAATTTTCTTTTCACCTGTAGAATCAAGCAAGTTAGATTGATTAAACAAGTTTGATTGAAAAGAGTTTGACAATGAATCTAAATCAAATAACCATCCAGGACCATTTGACAATGATGGAAAAGAGTTTTCAAGAAATTTAACATTGAATGTTTCAACTATAACATTAGTCCTAGAGTTATAAACTCGATAGGCCTTTGAAACATATGAATATCCAACAAAAACTCCATCATCAGATTTTGATTCAAATTTTCCTAAATGATCACTTGAATTCAGACAACCAAAAGATTTAAGAAAATCTATGTTTGGTTTCCTTCCAAACATTAACTCATATGGAGTTTTCAGTTTGTCTTTAAAAATTAATGAACGGTTCTGAACAAAACATGCAGTTGATATTGCTTCATCCCAGAATGTGATCGAAATTTTAGCATCGACTAACATGGATCGTGCTGCTTCAATCAATGTTCGGTTCTTCCTTTCAGCAACTCCATTTTGTTGAGGAGTTTTGAGAGCACTGAACTGATGAGCTATTCCTTTCTCTGTACAAAACATGTTAAGAGTTAGATTTTTTAATTCCGTCCCATTATCACTTCTAATTATTTTTACTTTTTGATCTAGTTGATTTTCTACTTTTATGATGAATTCTTTTATTAATTTAGCCGTTTCAGATTTTGCATTTAGAAAGAAAACCCATGAAAATCTTGTATAGTCATCAATGATAACTAAACAGTAAGATTTTCTTCTAATACTCTTCACGTTGGTTGGTCCAAAAAGGTCCATATGCAACAACTGAAGTGGTTTGGAATTTGAGTTTATCAGTTTGGACTTATAAGACGCTCTGTGCTATTTTCCTTTTAAACATGCTGAGCATAAATCAGTTGTGGCAAACTTCTTTGATGGAAGGCCAATAACATAATTTCCTGCTACAAGCTTGTTCATGTTTTTGAAATTTGAATGCTCTAGACGTCTATACCATAGATGGCTTTCATCATTTGATGCTTTAGCAAAGAGACAAGTTGTTTCTGTAGAAGAATCCACTTGAGACATATCCAGTTTGTATACGTCTCGGTCTCTGACAGCTTTAACAACCATGCTATCCTTGCTTATCTGAAATCCTGGCTTCAAGATATAACAGAAAGAATCATCAAAAAGTACATAGTAGGATTTATCACAAATTTGGGATACGCTTAACAAATTAAAGTTCAACTGTGAACAGAAGTTGACTTTATCAAAGCTTATAATCCCGTTGGATACTGTTCCTTCTCCGGTTATTTTTCCTCCCGCATCACCACCAAAGGCGACATGCGTTCCATCTTTTAACTTAAATTCTTGTAATAAGGCCTGATTGCCTGTCATATGCTGGCTACACCCGCTATCCACATACCAAGTGTTGATTGGTCTTCTCGGGCGTACCTGCAAAACAAAACAATTTAAGTTGAATTATCTACCCAAGCCGAAATGGTCTTGGGTTTTCCAAACTTGTCAACAATAGTAAATTGTTTAAAGTGAAGTTTGTTGACATCAGGTTTATTCTGTATGAATTTACCAATTCTGTCATTTGTAACAGAATTATGCTTGTTTGGAAAATTCATGCTTTTTGACTGACCATTGTTTGAAAATTTTTTGTTTTCAAAACTTTTGTTATTAATTCTCACTGACCTTGGAATGAAATTATCATTGAAGTATTGTTTAGGTATCACTGGATTATTTCTTTTGAAATAGTTCAAACCTAAGGAGGGTTGGTATGTTAATCTTTGAAAATCAACATTTTGTTTTCTTTCATATTGCGGATTAACATAACCTTTACTTACTGTTGAGGTGGCAAATCCTCTCCTCTATGAATTCATTCTAAAGTAACAATCTTTAGTGTTGTGAGTTTGCTCATCATAGTAAGTAAAGAATTTGTTAAAATAACACTCTGAAGTTTATTGATTTCTCGTATCGCAAATGTGACAGTATTTGTTTAAAAAACATTCAGCAGTGTTGTGATTGTACATGTCACATATTTCGCAGTACCTCTGTGGAGTCTTGATTAATTGCTTATTAACCTTTGACGTTGACGCAACATTAGAAACTTGGTTACTTTTAGGTGTCAAAGTGTTAATTTGTTGTTTTTGATTTGAAGAATTGTGCTTTTGATTTGAAATGTTTTTCTTTTGCACAATTTGTTTTTTTTTTTGAACATGAACTTCACTCTTGTTTTCCTTAGATACAAATCTTTTTGCTACAGCGGAAGTCTTAGAATCTGAACCCGTTTTCAGATCAGAGGTAGATTTGTTTTTAGGATTTTCTTTTACATTTTGAATAGAGTTCACATTCAACAAACTAGTAGATACAAATTTAATTGGCTTTAATTTTTGTTTTCTGATTTATTTCTTTTGCTTGATTTTCTTGAATTTTCAGTTGATCATTTTTGGCTTTATTTATCTTTCTTCTTCGTCTCTGATTCCTTGATTTTGAACCAGTTGTTTGTTTAGATTGAACATCTTCAGTTGAAGATTCTTTTTCACATTTTTTCTTTTTCTGGTCTTTTTGCCAAAATGGATCTCTAGATGTCTAATCTCTAGATGTCTCTAGATGTCTCCCTACACAATACATATTCAGCCTATTTATACTAATCAAGAAAACAAAGGAACATATTTACAATATAAGTCCCTATACTATGACAAAAATGTAAAAGACATACAAAGACAAATGTTAATCTTTAAAAGAAGCATCTACACAATCTGTCACACCCTTAAAATCCGCGTGCGGGGTTTTACCGCGAGGCGCGTGACATACCAGGATCTCAGTCATTAGTTACTCAGAACGACTCTATATGTACAAACATTCAAAATCAAAGTTTAACTTTAAATACTACGAAAGCGTTAAATAAACCAGAAAACCTAAAACAATATAACATGATTTAAAATGCGCAAACAAACGCGCCCAAGTATTATGCAAAACCAAAGCATAATGTTTAAACAAACATAATCCCAAAAACAACATTGTTTCATAGCATGCTGAGAACACCATGATGCTGACCCGTGTAATGTGCTCCTAGGCAATAGCAACCTTAACCTGAGAATAGCATACTAAATAGTCAACACAACGGTTGGTGAGTTCAAGAGTTTGCGTTAATCATAAAATAGTAACAGTTGCAAAATATAAGAAGTGTATTGTAATAGATAGCTAGTCTATAAACAAATAGTAATAATCATAGCGATTTCACGATTGAAGCTGACTATGTTACGTTTGTTGCCTCCTGCCATGACATACTAGGTCGTGACAATGTTCGTTAGGACAAAATTGCACCCGTTTGACCTCGAGTCGCACAGATGGGGCCCGTCAGACCCAGTAGTACTACCCAAAATTTCCCACTAATATCATTATTAACAATCCGAAAGTGTGAGGACTTTCCATGGTAATCAGCACTATATTATACTATACATAACTCATATAAATAAAGCGTTTGTAAAAACAGTATGCTATCTCCCCCAAAAGAGAGTATGTAAAAAGTGTGGGGCATCAACCCTCAGAGGTCACCTAGAACACATGAGTACATAAAGACGTGTACATAGAATCATAATGAAACCCTAAGTGCTCTACAAACCAAAGAACTCAAGGTTTTAGAAAACAAGACATATTTGACCTAGTTGACCTGTTTGACCCGTTGGTGACATTATAGGTGAAATTCCATTCAAACAAATATACCAATTCATCACACATGATTTACATACAAACTGATCACATATGACACTTCATTAATCACATGTACTAACT
This sequence comes from Flaveria sonorensis, assembly GCA_025506505.1. NCBI lineage: Eukaryota > Viridiplantae > Streptophyta > Magnoliopsida > Asterales > Asteraceae > Flaveria > Flaveria sonorensis. The sequence goes on from CM046435.1 coordinate 43,359,927, forward strand.
AGATCATCAAACAACCATATTTCCCATACCAGTCATGCGAATCTCAAATAATTATCATGCTCAACATAGCTACAACACAACCAATGCATCATACATAGAATCAAATCATGCACAGCATGCCATGTGAAGCCACTCACGACTTCACACCCTAAACCCTGCCAATCCTACTAAGTAGGGGCCTCAGATTCGTACGCTTGTATGATGATCATCAACATACCATTTAACAGAAATCATATCATCCAAAATGTTCAATCATGATCAACCACAAACCAACAATAGTCCTAACATACCCATATGACCCATTACCATGAATTCCCACAAGCAGGCCAAATCAGATAACTAACCAACTAAACATTCATACAACCCAAACAATACATTCTACCACCTTAGAAATCATCCATGAACATGCTAACATGATCCTAATGTCCCAAACATGCTCAAATCCTCATATCCAAGAATTTGTGCAAATAAAGTTTCCCTTTTGGGAAAACACATCCCAAAATCTATCAAACACCCAAGACATTCATGAATTCATCAATAATATACCAATTCAAGCTCATGATAGCATCTAGACATGATCAACAACATCCAATTACCACAATTCATCAACCTTCATAGCCAAAAGTTACTATCTTTAGTAAGACATGAACTACAACATTCATTCTTGAATTTCTAGCATTCATATCATCAATCTAACACCCAATTATCATCATAAACACATTAACAACATCAATTCATCATCAAATCACCATATTCATGCAAAAAGTTACTATTATTAGTAACCTATGAACAACGCATCAAAATCATAGCTTTCTTGCATAATCGACGTTAACTAGCATCAATCTAACCTAACTAACATCATAACATCATCAAACAACAAATAATCAACATTCAATTGCATATTTCGAACACCAACTTTCGGCCATAATCAAATCCCTTGAAAAACATGTAAAAATCTAACCTTTAAACTTGTATTGAGTTGTATTTGATGATTCTAACTTGTTGCAACCCTTGAAATCGATCAAATCCATGGTTTGTTGCTTGGTTCTTGGTCGAATTTGAAGTGGAGAGGGGAAGAGAGTGTAGGTCGCAGCCGATCAAGGTGTGGGGGCTAGGGTTGGGATTTTTGTTTTATTTATTAACCCATAATTACCCTTTTAACCCTTATAATTTGTATTTTATTAAAACTAAGCTTTTAATTAATTTTTAAAAGGTTTAAACTTAAAATAATAAACATATGAACTAATAATAACAATTATATGCTTTTACCTTTACTAAATACAAAACATACGAATTAAACACACACATTTCCACGTTACGCGGCAAAGTTTACAATTAATATTTAAATCACGTAAGCACATAAGCACAACTTAATAATCACATTATTAGTTAGATTATTATCAGTTTATCATTATTAATTGTTATTAAGTCACCAACGTTCAACGACAACTAGTGTGTGCTCACGACACATGTATGCAAGACTTAACGGAACTAAAGGAGTTTGGTAACGGAAAATTACCGGATGTCACATGAACATATTTCTAACTACCCAAAACACCCGATAATCATTCTAACACTACCCAAACACAAATCTGACATTTAAAGGCCCTAAAAACATGCTAACAACAATACCAACCTCTATAACATCATCAAAGCTAAAACCACAGAACACCATTCGAACAACAACAAGCATAAACATTCGGTTCCTTTTTAAAAATGTTTGCTTAGTATGCATAACAGCCCCAAAACTTTAAAAATCAGTAAAAGAGGGGTTGTAGAAACTCACCTTGAACAGCCTTGAGCACTTCACTTCAGATCTGAAGCTCCCCCATGGTTTCAACACTAAAACTCCGAACACAAGCACCAAACACCAAGAACTTCGGGTTAGAACTCAAAACCCAGTTGAAACCGAGCTCATATACAAGAAAAACTCACCTTTGAAACTTCTTCTTCCTCTTTCTCTCTCTAAACCGAAAGTTCTTCTTCTTCTTCCTTTTTCAGCCGAGAAGCAGGTTGAAGAACCCAAAATGGGCGGCCATACCCATTTATATAATAAAATATTAAAGTTTTGTCCTTTTTACACTTTGGCCCCTCCACTTTGAGCTTGTTTTCCTTTCTTTCTATTTACTTTCCATTCCTCTTCTTTTAAATGAAAATTCGGGGTGTTACAGTATAAAAGTGGGGCATGGAACTCGCCTGGTGCGCAACGAATAAAATTAGCGAAGCTAAATAAATGGAAAGACAACCCATCAAAGGTTACCTAGAACACGTGAGTTCGTAAGTACGTGTAACCAGAATAGCTTAACAAACCCTAAGTGGTCAATCAACACATTGACCCAAGTGATTTAACGCATTTGACCTAGTTGACTCATTTGACCCGTTGATGACATATTTAATTGAAATCTTGTTTGATCAAGTATAGTAACCCATTACTTAGGATTTTCATACAAACAATTCACGTATGTCACACTATGAATCTTATGTTCTATCAAGATAATCATACTAACATAGTTTATCTTAAAACACATGAGAACTCAACAAATCATCATGCTTAACATAAATATAAATAACTCCCAAATAACAAATCATACATTAAGTTTAATCACGCACAACATGCCATGTGAAGCCACTCATGACTTCACATCCTAAACCCTGCCAATCCTACTAAGTAGGGGACTTAGATTCACACGCATGTATGATGTTCATCATCACATTTCCATGCATGATTCATACCAATCAAACATAACTTATATATCAATGACATATTATAATCCAAGCATAATTTCTTACCCTCCTAGCATAAGCCCAACACATTATGCATTTTCCATTCATAGACCCTAAATTTCCCAAATAATCCAACATTGCATCCAATTGATCAACCAATGCTTTCTAACACATTAGATACTATCAACAAGCAACTATGATGATTCTACCATATTATACATGCCTAATTCAAAAATCAAAACGATCACATCAATACAGTTTCCTTTTCGAGAAAGTAGCACCCAAAAACAAAATTTTCATCAAATTCGATCATGGATTCATCAACATTATGCCTAATTTAGTTCATAAGGACCATCTAAACACCAAAAACATCCAATATTCATCAAATCCCAAATTCTCATGAACAAAAGTGTGTACTTATAGTAATGTATGAAGGCAGTGTTAATTCTATGAAATTCATGCATAATCCACGTAAACTAGCATCAATACTATACAACTAACATCATATCTTCATCAAACAACATCAATTTCGAATTTTTAAATGCCAATTGAACTAGGGTTGCTCTTGAATCAAAAACCATGAAAAAGCTTGTTAAAACTCACCTTAAATCATGTAATGATCAAGATTGACACTTGCTAACACGTTGTATTGCTTAAACCACACCAAAATCGATTGAATTGTTGATCCTTGATAAAAAACGCAAGGGTTTGGGGATGGGATGGGGTCGGCCGCGACTTGGGGGTTGTGGGGGGCTAGGGTTTGGTTTTTGTTAATATTAAGTTTAGGAATAATTACCCAATAAACCCTCCTTGTTAAAAATTTATAAAAAATAATATTTTTAATACTTTTTAAATAAATTTAACTACAAAACACATGTATTATTATTAATCAACAATAATAATCATATACCCCACTTAGAAACAATACACATACATCATGTTCCACAAGTCGTCACATTATAAAGCGAAATTTATAAATAATATTTAAAAGTCATTAATCACATAACCACATATTAACAATCAAAATTATTAATTAAGTTAATTATTGTTAGGTCACCAACGTTCAACGACGACTAGTGTGTGCTCACGATACATGTATGCAAAACCTAACGGAATTAACTGAGTTTGGTAACGGAAAATTACCGGATGTCACACTGTATCTCTCCTTCTTCTAACTCAATATCTTTATATAAACCCTTAATACTATTGCCAAAGCAATTTGTGTATTCCATCTCTCCTAGATCGTCAAACTTTCCAAATTCATCATCTGAACTCTCTTGCACATTTAGTTGTTGAAAAGTATAGTATTCTTTCTCATACTGTGCCGTTAACTCTGAATGAAGTGGTTGGTATGCTTCTGACTCATCTGGACTTGGCTTGGTGGCTTTATTAGTACCATATTCACCATAAGGTCCAAAAAAATGTTTCTTTGACTTCCTCCTTGACTATCATAACCACATCATCATCATCTTTCTTTGAAGGTTCATCATACTTACCACTAACCAATAACTAGATTAAATCTTTTAGCTTCAGTCTCTGTCATATTCTAAGTTTCTATCTTATTTTCTTTCTTAGACACTACATTCTCAAGCTCAATCTCTTTCTCTTCCTTAACGGTTTCGGAAGATGAGGTTTTCATCTGGTTCTCTACTCTCTAAACATAATTATATAGAAGTTACATTGATCTACAAAGAAAAAGAACCCTATGTTAAAGTGGTTGAACATTCAATGGAATCTCAGATGAAGTCCTGTGACATCCGTCACTAACAGGTCCTTCAATTAACGTTAAGCTCGTTAACTCTCCTTGTGTACTTACATTCGTTACGTAATTAATTCGTTCTGACCTCAAAATTTTTGTCTTATTCGTCTTGCGCGTTGACCCTAATATTACATAAATAATAAATAATAAAATTAACCATTAATAGTATAATTAATTTTATTTATTATTTTCTTTTCTTTTAACTTTTAATAATGTTTATTATTATTATTATTATTAAAATTATAATTATTATTATTATCACAATTAGTATTATTTTTATTATTATTAATATTATTATTAATATTATTATTATTATAATTAAAGGAAAGGGTTTAAATTGTAATTTAACTAAACTTAAGGGAATAATTAATTATAAGTTGGGGGCCTATTTTGCAAATAACCAAAACCTCAAATCTATAAAACCCAACCATCGGCTGACCCCCCATTCGAAAATCTACTGCCGTCGCACCACCGAATCAACCTCGTTTTGTCTTCGTTAGCCGCCGTTTGTCGCCGTCGTCTCGCCGTTTACTCGTTTCGCAGTTAACCGATCGTCGGGAACTTCGTTTCGTTTCGTTTCGTTTCGCTTTATTGTCGCGTTTGTATCGGTTGTGATCGTTGGAGTTTGGTTCCGGGCTTGTTGTATGTGTGTGCCGATGCGTGTGTATATATATGTAAGTGTATGCCGATGCGTATGTATATATATGTATGTGTGTGCCGTAGTATGTATATATATTGTGAATGTGTGTTGTGGTGTCTCTTGGGCGCATGGCAGATTGCCTTGGGCGCATGGCAGTGTTGTGGGCACATGGTAGCGGGTTGGGCGCTTGGCATGTGCAAACCGTGTGTGTGTGTGTGTGTGTGAACCGACATGCGGTTGGCGATCACGTGTGTGTATTATGGGTGTTTGTGTACGTGAATGTGTGTGTTTGTGTGTGTCGGCTTTTGTGTGTTTTGGTGTGTGAGCCGTGTATGTATATGTATATATATGCGCCGTGTGTGCGTGCGTGAATGCAGTGTGTGTATATATATTACTAACGTGTGTGTGAGGTTAAGTGTATGACTTTGTATGTGCTGGTGGTGTGTGTGGTTTGTGTTATTGTTATTATTAATATTATTATTATTATTATTATTATTACTATTATTGTTATTATTAACATTTTATTTTATTAATAATAAAAATAATATCTTTATTAATATTACCACCATTATTATCAGTATTATTATATGGTGTGTTGTGTATATATATCTTTTGTGTGCACGTCGCGTGTCGAACCCAAACCGACCCAAAACTGATCGAGCATGTCTATTCTCTTTGAACGTCTTTAAGACTTTAATTACAATTAATTATACGTGTTCGATCGTTGAGTTGCTCTCATTCCTAGAAGTCTTTTGTTGCTTATTTAACGTATCATTCAAGGTGAGTTTCGCGGCCCCGTTTTCATTTCAATTGTTTACAAACTTGGGGGAAAAGTATGCCCACTCTTTTTATGCTGTGAACTCGTTTATTTTTTGGGACTGTTGTGTTTACTGTTTTGTAAGTTTATATCTGGTACATGCATGAGTTTGTTGTGTGGTTTTTATTTACAACTATTTAAATCTGGTGTTGGAACCGACGGACAGGTATTGATAGTACTATTGGGTTGACACCCCCACCCTTGTTTGTTGGTATACTAGTTGGGACTGACAGTGGCCACGGACGGGCCCTAGGATGAATATGTTCCGACAAGATCTGTGTGTACGTCGTAGGTTTAGTTGTGATGCTCATGTTTGCATGCGATATTACTTGCTTATAACTGTATACACTATGTCCTACAAAAACTATTACACAGCATCAATTTGTATTTACTACTTAAACCTGCGAACTCATCAACAATATGTTGATCTTTTTGAGCATATCTTTTCAGGTAACAATCATTGAGGATAGCTAGGGATGCTGCCTTAGCGAAGACCTTAGGATTGCATTTTAAACTTGTTGGATGTCTCTGACAATTACATTGGATTTTCTTTGTTATTCATGTTTTGATCACTTGCTCCCGGGTTGTGGGACTTACAATTCTTTTGATTCTTTGGCTATGGTTGTCGTCGAATTGACTAGCCACGACACAAGTCTCCATTTGTGTCAGTTCACGTCATGACAAGTTGACTTTTCATCATTTAATGAATCTCTATTAACTAACAATGTGTTACGACGATCAAGTCCGTTACATAATGTTCAGGCAAAGTATTCAGAAGTCATTGGGATTAAAGTTTCCTGCATCACCCAAGGTTCAAGATGGTGTGGAAAACTCTGGATCTAAAACTAAAACCGTAGGAGTTTGAGTAACTGGAACTAAAATAAGCTCAACTTGTTCGAAACTTAATGTAGCTTGTACATTTGCCACGGGATCATCTTAATAGATGTTTGCTGATGAATGTTGGAGTCTTGGTTTTTTGAACATGCTTCCCCTTCCTCTACGTATTTCTCACCAGTTGCTTCAGTATTTTGGTATTAGAGGATTCTTTAAGAACATAGTCTTTATCAGTTTGTTCTATAATTTGTTTATGAGCACCCTATAGTGCAGGATCAACATATCTATACTATATAACATAATCAACCATCCTAGTCTACTTGCTATCTACCTTAGAATCTGAAGCAGATTCTACAAGACCCTTAACACGTTCTTCTTCAACTGCCTTTCTCTTTCCTTTGTCTGAACTATCTGGAATATCAATGGGAGTTTGAGTTGAAGTACCAACATGAAAAAACACCTATTGTTGTTGTTTAACTTCAGTTGATGGTTTTTATTGCTAATTTTTTTTGTTGCTATTATGGAATCTCTAGTAGCTCAGAAAATATTTCATTCCTAGCAAAGGTTTCACTAGAATAAGCACTCTCCCTAGCAGCCAATTTGTATGAAAAAATATCATGCTTCATAATCCTAAACTACAAACTTTGAATGACAAGTATTAAGAATCATCTAGATAAACCAAGGATACATCAGAAACTTCTTAGCTCCTTTAGCAACTACATTCTTTTGCGTCTCAAAGAAAATTGCCTTGGAAATAATGAAAGGATGTTGTTCGATCAAAGAAAGCATGATGGATGCAAATTTCAAGCTAATACGATCCATCCCAGCCTTAAGACTACTTAGAAAATGCATGACCACATACAAATGGTATTTCTGACAAATATTTCTTCTCTAGTGAGAGATAAGTGTACTTGTATCCCATACGATCAAGACAATATTTTCCAACATCATCTTCAATTTTGATTGGTGTATCAAACTGCATCCCCAAAATACCATAAGTTCTCTTAGATATCCATGTTTTCACATATAGTTTTTGCGAGAACTTTTGTTGTAGCATGACATAACTTCTCTTAGCAAGTATCTACAATTTTCGCATATCTTGAAACATTTTCGCATTCATATCCATCAATAAGTTTTCGCATATACTATTTTCCGTGAAAACCAAAACCGATTCTTAAAATTCAAACATTTTTCAAATTTATAGCTCATAATAACTATTGTATATAAGTCTTCTAACAGTATTAACTAATTCTAATCAAGTTTTAACCATTGTAGCTACGTAATACCATATCATTGAATGAAATCAATTAAAAACTCTAAAAATGTCAAAGATGTAAATGCTCAGAGGTTATCATACAAATTAACCCACCTTATAATGATCAAGAACACTTAGTGATCAATACTAATCTTATGAATAACAACTATAAACAAAAAACAAAGATCAGAGTGTATGTGTGTTTCTTAGAAAAAAGTTAATGAAATGAACTATTATCGCATGAAGAACACAGATATACTCTCAAAGTGTTTGCTATTCAGACAACAACCTAATATGTTTGCATGATTACATGTTTTCACATGATCCCTTTTACAAAAGCATTTCAAACTTTTTAGGTTTCTAGTATAATTCAAATTTTTATCAAAATTGATCATTATAAGCAATGATAATTAACCAGAAATTTTCATTTGATTTTTAAAAACTAACTCAATATGTTTTTGATATTTTTTAATTTTTTCAAAAATTTAAACAAGACTTTGACAAAATAACTTAACTTTTTGTAAATATTCTATTTTAGGATCATATTCTCAAAATTGACTATCAACATATTCTAGTTATATTTACAATAAGACTGGTTAAGTAGATTGCCAATATTTTTTTTCCACAATAAACTCATACTCCAATCTTTACTTCAACAAGCATGTTATGATTATTATCATGATTTGGTATAATTATGATTTAAATGGACCTCACAACCAGAAATCCTGCGGAATACCTATCTAGCTTCAAGACGCTATATGAGCATTACTAGCCCGATAAACATTTTTGAACATGGAATTTAACAAGCTTTAGGACTTACCAGCCATTCGGTCTTACATTGTCCACCCAGGATGTTTACGACTTACATGTCGTTCTAGTCTTAAAAGCCCTATTTTTTAAATGTGCCTCCCATGTCAGAACATACTCTCAACAAGTGAAATATTTACCACAAAGTATGCATTCCTATTTTTTATTTCCTTTTTAAAAATTTTCAATTTTTTATTTATTTTTCATCTCTTTCTTTTTATTCTTTTGCTCTTCATAAATATAAATAAGAATTACTAAATTATAATATGACTGGCTTAAGTATGACAAGACTGTAATTCTCAGGCTATTTTAGCATAAAGTTAGAATTATCATAATTATAATAATTTACCCACTTAAGTCATATCTTTCTTTAATTTATAGGTATCTCAAACTGTGTTGCTTTTCATTCTTGACAGTATAGTCTATCAGCACATCAAACAAAATCCAAGTCAGTTCGTATTGAAGACTTAGTCTCTAATAAATCAAGATTGAAAAATGTACTATCATCTCCTGTTTACATAAAAAGTTCATTTTAATTTTTTTTATCAAAATAAAACTTTTTCTTTCATAATTCACCCTAAAACCAAAAATCCTTTTTCTGTGATACTTTTTCTTCCCCTAAAATTGTAATTATCTATTGAAAATTACAATTATAATGAAAATAAAGAAAAAAACTTCATGAATAAAAGCGTGTATGATCACCCAAATTTAATCATCGTCAAAGATTCGACTAGATAGTCAAACCGGGTATGATCAAATGCTTTGGTGAACAGATTTGCAATATTTTCATATGATGAAACTTGTTTAAGATGAATAATCTTTCAATCAAAACAATCACTAATAAAATGAACGAGGATGTTGATATGTTTCGTCTTGGAGTGTTGAATAGGATTCTTTATAATTTTAAGGATTACTTTATTGTTACACCAAGAAATCAAATGATTTTGAGGAATCGACAAACTCCACTTGATGATTTTCTATCGATATTATAACCACCACAGTCACTATCATTATAGTAAACAAATCAAACTCAGACTTCCTAGGATATCAAAGCCCAAGTTGCGGTTGGCCTTTGAGACACTTGATTATCCGCTTAATAGCCTTTATATGAGATTCTTTTGGATTACTCTACGTCTATACTAATAAACCAGGAATATGATATCAGGTTGGCTTGCAGGCAGATACGTCAGAGAAAATCACTGACATCCGGTCATTGACCAATATAAATGTTGATCAACATCTTCACCCGTGAGATATGGAGGCAAAGTAGGATAAGAAGATATCAGAGTCGGAGAAATCTTGGAGTCTTGAAACTTATGCTTATCCAAAATGCTTTAAACATATTTTGTTGATGGATAAGAATGCTAGTTTCACTCTCTTTTACTTAGATACCCAAGAAAAATGATATTTCGCCAAGAGAACTCATTTAGAATGGCATCTTCATCACTCTTTACACTCTTTACACATATCATGATTTATAGATCTAAAAGATGATATCATTAACATACATTTGAACAAGAATGTGATAATCACTTATATTGCATATAAACAAAGTTTGGTTAATAGCTCCTCAAGTATACCCATTTCCAAGCAAATGCCCTAAAAGAGTGGCATACAAAGCACGAGGTGTCTGATGTACCATATAAATTTTTGTCCGACTTATACATGTATTCAGGATGATCTAGATCTTAAAATCCTAGTAGTTAGCAGACATAAATTTCTTCCTTGATCTTGCCATAAAGAAACACAGTCTTGTCATCCATTTGGTAAATCTTTGAATTCATAATGGAAGCATGCACAAAAAAGATTAGGATGGCCTCAAGTCTAGCTATAGGAACATAGACTTCTTTGTAATCTATCCCTTCCACTTGTTAAAATTCATGCAGTTACAAACATGCCTTGTGTGAATAATGACACCTTTTTCATCCGTAATATTTCTTTATATCCATTTCATTTCGATTACAACTTATCTTTTGGTAATTCGACCATATTCCATATACACAACTTCTTAAACTGCATTAAATCGTCTTGCACTGATTTCTATTCAATTGCTCTCATTTAATATCATTTCAACATAGTCTGAGATATGAAACAAGCAAGCAAACATATGTTAATTTCCCTTGATTGACTTCTAGTTCGTACACCTTTGGATAATGGACCAAATATTTCTTCATTCGGACGATTCTTGTGAATTATGAGTAAAGGGATGTACACAATGGTTTCTTTAAGATTAATTTCTTTAAGATTAGATATGTGACTAATATCTACATTAATCTCTTCATGACCTCCTGGTTAGTACACAATGGTTTCTTGATGGTGCACATCAAAAACTTGTTCTTCAAGTAATAAAGTTTCAGATTGAGTCGCTATAAATGGAGCTTGGACAATCTCAATGGGAAAATCTATTATAGAAGATTTAGAAACATCTAAGATATCTACCTCATCATCTGGTTATACCTGTACATGTTTAGAAACTTGATCAAAAATTAGAATCATTAACTTGAACATTTTCTTATACAGAAACAAATTCATGAGTAGATATAATGTCTTGACATGAACAGTAGTATGAATGCTTGAAGAATTCACTCAAGGTGTTTCATATATCCTCCTCATCATTTGGTTGAACTTGAACTTGTTCAAAACCTTGATCATAATCAGAATCTATGTCACACCCTCAAAATCCACCGGTGGGGTTTTACCGCGAGGCGCGTGACAAACCAGGATCTCAGACACAGTCATATCAAACGACACTATATGCGTTTTCAAAATAAGCTTTTGACTATAAATCAAAGTAAAATACGGTTTTCAATGTAATCAATGCGGAAGCATAAATGTTTGTGAAACCATGAGTAATAAATGCGCAACACAAGGCTCCCAGTGAAAGTAGTAAATGTAAATGAACTTTCTTTCAAATGATAAAGATGATGCATGAGCCTCAAATATGCAACCTTAGCCTTAAGCGTGGCTGTAACCTGAGAAGACATGGTAAAATGTGTCAACACAAGGTTGGTGAGTTCACAGGTTTAAATCAGTAAATATGTTTGAACATTTTCTTGGTAAAAGTAAACAAAGGTATACCATAGGTAGCTAGCCTATATATCGAGTTATATTGCGTTTCGAACTGAAGCTGACTGTTAGTGAGTTGTAATGCCTTGTCTTATCACAAGACAATGGCAAGTGTCTAGGTCAATTAAACACCATTCGACCTCCAGTCGAGTTAGCGCGACTAACACGGGTGGGGTTTGTCAAATCCAATAGTACTACTCAAAATTACCTTGCTATTTTGATATTAACAGTTCGAGTGTGTAAGGAATTATGTGATAATGTTTGCATTACTGCAACAAGTGATATACCAATAATACTTAAACCAAATAAAAATAGTTTTCATGCTTCTCTCCCAAAAAGAAAAGTAAGTAAAACTGGGGTCGTGAAGACTCACCTTACATGCGCAGGAAAAAAAACCTTAAGTGTATAAGTTGAAAGCTAATCGTTACCTAACAAATATTGGTCCATGAGTATTTGTACAAAATAAACACGATAAACCTCGTTGTATCCAAACGACGTAATCTATTAGCGTGTTTGAGAAATGCTTGACAAGTTTGACAAAGTTGACTTTTTTACCAAAGTTGACTTTTGTTGACCAAAGCTGACCCGATGACCCCTTGGTGATTCAAATAAGTAAAAGTATGTTTACTCATGCTCAAAAAGATCAAATAATGATTCACATACAGCTTCATGTCAAAAATCTATTTTTGGAAAGTATGACATCGTTACACATGTGTAATACATTTCAAGATTATAAAGCACATCACAACAAACATCAATCACACCATAATATCATGTTATACACACATCATATACAACATTCATCACATTATATCACAAAAGTTTCCATAAATAACAAGCGTGATCGTACGAAACGTTGTTCACAATTTGATTATTCCCAATTCATCCTTATGCTCTAAACATCATATAAAAATCATTACAACTCATCAAACATGCATAAACCATCATCTATATACTAACTTAGCCAAAAATTTTCCTTTAATGGAAAGTACCTGAAAACCGAGCCATAACCAAAAGTTCACAACATGACTTTTCATCCATTAGCATCAACTAACATCCTTAAACCATCAATTCAATCCAATTTCATCAAAATCATACAATTTCTACAAAAGCCCCAAATTAAAGTTTCCATTATAAGCAAGTCTCGGGTTTTGATCAAAATGACACAATTCCATAAAACCTATCCATACAAATATCACTATACTGAATACTAACACATAATCAATCACCAATTTAAATCAATTTCAATTTTTGACTCGAGTTTGGATTTATAGGGTTCATGTTCATCATGATAATCAAAGAACATGAAATCAAGAATAAGACTTACTTGTTGATGCAAGGAATCACGTGCTAAAAGTGTTTTGATGCAAGAAATGTCCGAATTCTAACTCTAGATGCAAGAATCAAAGCAAAACATGTGTGTGTGTTCTTGTGAGTAGATTTTCGAAAAAGAGGAGGGGAAAGGGAAGAGGATGGGTGGAATGAGGGGATTAGGGTTGGAGGTTGGGTTTTATACTTTATTTTACAACAAAGGCTGCCGTCGTTTCTTAAAATCGTTGACGATTTTATAAGGGGATGATGCCGGGTGTCTTCAACAAGAGGATGACATGGCAACCGGAAAATTTCTGTCCGTCTTTTACAAGGGGATGATGTCGGGTGTCACATCATCCCCATGTTTTGTTGTTTATTCCAAAGGATTTTCTTCAAGTGCATCTAAAAAAATTTTTAGCATGACAAAAAACCATAGCCATATGGTATTTTTTATCATTTTCCTATACATAATCTAGATTAACGTGCTGAAGATCATTAAGAATGATGATTAGAGCAAAAAATATTCCAGCCATGAATGTTTCATAGCTTGACTGTAGGGTCCAAATCAATCTTTATCTAATAAATATTGCACTTGATAATCAAATTAAGACGAATGTGTGTGTGTGTGTGATCGCCAACAAGTATTAACTCAATTTGTGTTATTTATCAAGTCAAATGATCAAAACGCCAAAGGAGTTTACATCGTTTAAGTCCGATCCACCTGATATGAGCTTTCCTTGGGCGGCCTATCTTTGTTCACCAAGAACAGACCTCCAGAAACACACATTTAACAACACACATAATGAAATACAAAGAAAAACAACTATTATACATGATAGACTTCATGAGAAAATTTCCATAAGTTTTCGCTTCATATAAGTTTTAGCATGGCTTGCAAGTTTTTGTTTAACTTGAAGTTTTTGCATGCTTTGAAAACTTACATCCTTTTAGATTTTTTCACTTTCTTCGATTTTTTTTTTCACTTGATATTGTTATCCATACAAGCTATGGCCTTACATTGACAGAACTATGCTAGAATAGATGATGGGATATAGTGAAAATGATGTTCTTGAATCTCTTGCACAAATAGAATATTGGGCTACTATTGCTAACACATTTGAGTGTAGCTAATATAATAGTATGGGTTTCTTTCTATGTTGGCATAGAAAGTAGTTGTTTTAGAATCCATAGAATTCAAATGATTAGAAACTCTTTACTTGCATCCATATCATATCATTTGATTGTAGAAATCAAATCACTTACACAAAATGTAAATAGATCTTTTGTGCTTTTGATAGATGTATAGCTATTATTCTAACTGTATCGAAAGGAGCTTAATAGCTTCCTATTCATATATATGTTCTCCAATTCAATACCAACACTCTTATCTAGGTAACTAGTTTCCCAAACCTACCAATCTACGCTTCAAGAAGTTCACCAATAACATGATTGAACATATTGAATTCTTAATTCAACCTATCGTTGTTGCTTTCTCTCATATCCTTGTTTCCTAGCAACTGACTTTTCAACACATCTCTTAACACCTTTTCACCTTAGAAACTACAAAAATGATGAGAAATTATTGTAGAAAAGCCATTGTGATTAATGGATAAGCTTTGTTGCAGAAGTCAAGTTTAGAGGCTTGGGAAATCAAAGTCTAAACCAAGCGAAAATATTAGACCAAGCAAAACATTGTGGATTCCCAAAAACATCAAGGGGCTAAAACATGTAGTCTGGCGCGAGAACTTGGTTGCTTAGTATAAATAGTTGTTATGAAGCTTTGCATTGTAGCACGTCTCATACTTCCTGTATTGTAATGCTTTTAAGGAATAGATAATCAATGAGAGAAAATTATATTTACTTGATTGTACTTGGAATTTGACTTGTGTGAATGTGTTGTCATACCTTTCATTATTCATTGCATTTTTCATTAATTGAAATCGATCATGTTGTGAGTTTGATAAAGAATCCTAGATTTTACAACTGGTGTTAGAGAATTTAGTGGTCTTGATCAATTTAATGACATAATTAAGCTCTGTTTGAAGGTTTTGGTGTTCATTCTGACGATACGATGGCTTTAGACTAAGTTTTCGTTGAATTTGAGCTAGTTTTTGAGGAGAAAAGGATCGATTTTGATTGTTGAAGTATTTGGACTTAAACTTTGGACTAGTTGAATCGATTTAGAGATAAATAGATGGTTAATTGAACTTATTTAATATAATCTAACTTTAAATAGGATTATGGACAAACTAGTTGGTTATATCAGTTGATTTTGGCTAAATTGAAATTGTTGTTACGTGTGTAAACCATAAAGAAATGATGAACACGTGGGAAAACTTCAAGCTTTCTCCTGAAAACTAAGTGTTTTCACAAAAGACAGTTACAGCCTGAAGTGTTCGCTTGAGGTGGTTATTTCTAGAAAATTTTTGGGTGTTTGTGAAAATTTGAATAGTTTGTCAGTTATTAAGAATGGCCATATAGCTTTAAAATCATGTCATCTACACTAAACCATGCATGTGAAGGTTAATCAAGTTTGGGCCCTATCTGCCTATTTATAAGAACGACAAAGGGGAGATGACTAAGAAGCCTGAGTATCTTTGGGACGAAGAGGATATGAATAATTTGAGCTTGATGATAGAGCCTAAGTATCCATTACTATAGCTTTATTAACTGAGATTACACACAACTACAGAGATTTCAAATGTGCAAAAGTTCTCTAGGATGCATTAGAAGCTTAACTGATGGGTAAAAAGAATATGCATGATTGCAAAAAGGATATGTTAAACTAATAATTCAATATCTTTAACCATGTTCTTGGAGAAACTCTTGAAACCTTGATTGCTAGGTTTGTGAAGCTGGTAACAAAGATGAAAAGTGCGGGTATAACTTTAGAGAACATTTCAATAAACAAAAAACTACTAAATTCATTACCTTATAGTTGGAATAATAATTGTACGTCCATCAAGAGAACTAAAGACTTGTTTACACTTTCTCTAAGTGATTTAATTTTTATAATCAAATCATATGATATGGATGACAAACAATGGGCTCCAAATCATCTGAATTCCATGGGTCTAGAAGCTACTCCACTATATGCTAAAATGGCTGGTAACTCGTATTACTACATGAGTTACACACAAATTTTTCAAAAAAAAAATAGCTAGCAGTTCCAATCATGCACGAGATTCAAGGACCACAAGCATATTAATTTCCTTCATCTGCTCAAGAACAATTTTCTCATGCTCAATCACAACTGAATTCACATGCACATCAAGTATATGCTGCCAACAAAATTTCTTCTCTCCCAAGCAAACAGTTCAGATCGTAGAAGAACATCTAGCCTTGTTCACTACCTTCATGTCAAGTTATAAAGCATTAATGGTTGGAAGACTCTTTGCTCCAAATATTATAATTTATTATCTTTAGTAAGTGAATCCTAATGTTATGGAGAAGAATGACATTAAATATCAAATGGCCATGGAGGTTTACAAGGCCAAGAACTTTGTGAGAAGAATCGGAAGAAAAATATTCAATCTCAACAATAACAACAACAAAATTGGTTTTTATAGGTTATCTCTTTATTGTTATAACTGTGACAAACCAGCGCACTATACTTGCAAATGCACAGAGCTAAAGAGTAGTCAAAATGATGGCAATAAGAATATGGTAACTTTTGAGGTTGAGACATCAGCTGAAAAAGTATGCTCCTCAAGCAACAACAAAGAATAGTATCTCAAACAACCACTAAATATGACTAGACTGATCAGATGGAATGACTTGAAATGAAAACGAATATTTCTTTGTTTGCAGTGAGAAAATAATAAAATTTATAGACACCGGTGAAACTGAAGATCTGTTTGTATAGTTTTTTTTAGAAGATTTGTTGGAGGTTTGTTTGATCTTACTCAGGAGGATGATATTATTGATGGTGTTGAACCTGAGGTTAGAGAAAATGAAGAAAGTATAGATAATCATGTTACGTAGGAACCATGTACAAGTACGGAGGTGATTGTTGATAAAGTTGAAGAAGAATCTGAGATTAGTCAGAATGTATATGAAGAAGACATTCTAAAAAGGTTGATGTGGTAGTTTCTAACGATGATCAGAGTGATGTTAACAAGTAATCAGATGTTGTTGAGTTAACTCCAACACATCTTGATGTAGCAAATATCAAGGAAGACAAAGTATTCAAAGCATTCATGGTGAATGTAGTCATATATAAACCTGAATCTTCCACAAATCAATCAGAGGTATATGAGGATCTTTGTTCTTCAAACTATGTTAAGAAAGTTCAACGATATCAAGCTCATAATAAAAATCTAATTTTAGAACTTCAAAAACATCAATACTTAAATAGAAAATATAAATTAGATGAAACGTTTTCAAGGAAAAAATTGATAGACGTAACAAATTATTTACCAATTACATTAAAACTTGCATGACAAAGAATGTGCTAAAACGGATTTAACTCAACGAAATAATGAGCTCGCAATGGAAATTAGCCGAGTTACCAGTGAATTTGCTTTGGCTAAACTTATAGTTGAGAAATCTGAACTTTCATCAACTATAGTTGTAAGTACTATTAAATCTAAAATAAATCAGAAAATTAATGGTGCAAAGAGTGGTGTTGGCTTTGCCAATATTGCTACACCGACCGATCATGATTATACATGTATGCCTTCATCATACATAAAACATGACGAAGACATGGTTTATGGTCTGGGTTTTCAACGAAAATGGCCTTAAACCATCAGTCAATATGAACTTGACTGTTGATCCTGATATTTTATCTGAAATCAAAACTGATAATATTAATATTTGTGCAGAATCTTTGAATGTGGATAGGTTGGTAAAAGATTAGGAAAGTAATAATGAGAGTGTTATTGATGAGAAAAAACGAGATCTATGTGTAAAATACGTCATTTATTGAATGAAATGGTTAATGAAAAAGTAGTAGTTTTTTATTTCACACCAACTAGTTCAAAATTTAAAAAACTAAAGGCCAAAATAATACACAATGAAAACAAAATTAAGAATAAACAAACTGGAGTAAAGAAATTTGACTTGAAAATGTATTTTAAAAACAGATTTGTTTCTAAGGGCGATATTAGTAAAGAAGTAAATATCTTTCAAGATTCAAATACTTGATTCTTTTTCCATAATGCTAACTTTATTTCAGTTGATCCATGGGCAGGTTCTTTTCTCTAAAACGAAAGGCTAGGTACGTCAAGTTATTTTATTTAAACTCCAAACAAACAAATTTCCAATCAATTGATTTATAGCAATGTTTTTAACGGTTTATTTATAAAAACTATAAACATGTAACAAACACATTAATGCTCAAAATTTCATAATTTTCTTATCAAAGTTAACTATCAAACAATAGAATCACATAACTTATATTTTCACATAAATTATATTTGTCTAAATTATTATTTTGATAAATCACAAACGTTCGGAGACAAGTCTCATGTGTAATCCGCTAATTCTTTGAATTACTATTCGTGAGTGTTCCTGCAATAACTCACGCACATAAACTCTAACTAAATGAAATGCACGCATGACTAATCAGATAGTGATGTTTGTGTTAGTCAGAAAATAACCTAAAAATGCCGGTATCACATCATCCTCTTGTTGAAAGAAAATTAGTCCCTTAGTTTAGCTAATGTCGGCAATGAACGAATGAAACTTTCCTACCTGTCATAATTAAGGCAATGCAAGATGAGTTGATATAGTTTAAGAAACTAAGTGTCTGCCATCTTGTTGAGCTACCTAACGATATGCTGCTAATTAGAACAAAATGGATCTTCTATAACAAAACGAATGAAAAGGGTGTGATTTCTTGAAAAAAATGCTCATCTGGTATTGCAAGGTCAAAGAAGAAATATTATTATATAGCTACACTTGAGGCTATTCTCATTTTCTTACATATGATTCATACATGAATCTCAAAGTATACCAAATTGATGTTAAAAATGGAGTTCTATATGGCAAGGTCAAGGAAGAAATATACATTTGCCAATAACCAAAATTTGAAGATCCAGATCATCCGGAACATGTGTACAAATTAGACAAAGCTTTATATGGTTTACATCAAGTATCACTTGCCACTCTCACAGAGTATTTGCTTGAAATTTGGTATACTCTAGGAGGAATTGATCAAACATTGTTTATACGAAAGACTGCTGATGATCTTATTCTTATTCTGATTTATGTCGATGATATTATCTTTAGATCTATGAATGATGGCATGTTCAAAGAGTTTTAAGCAATGATAAAGAAGAAATTTGAGATGTGTTCTCTTGGGGAAATAACATTCTTCTTGGGCATCCAAATGAAACAAAGTGAAACTGGTATTTTGATTCATCAAGAAAAGTATGTTCAAAGTATACCGGATTAACAACAACGCCTATGTCTTCTTGACCTACTATGACTCCAGTTCTCCCAAGTGAAGATGTTGATAACAAAAGTGTAAGGATTATACTTAGAGGCTGATGCAACAAAACAGCTCTCACTATGCACATATGAAGTAAAAGGAAGTTATTTTGGAAGATTTGACACAATGCACTGAAATATGCTAAGTATCAAATCTTTCGAAGCCAAAACGCCATTTCTTCGGAAGCTAAAGATGAAGCCTTCCGAAGCTTCAAGACAAAGTCTTCCGAAGCCAAGGGACTGATTTTTTCAGAAGACAGAGAAGACAAGCTTTCTATGACTTACTTTTGATAAAAGCTGAACCACTTTCTGCTGCCATCTCTGAAGACTCACTAACTTAAACAAGTTGGTGAAATATCCATACTTTTGTCAACTGTACAATATGGTCTTAGAGTCTGTAACTTTCCACTCTTGTACTTTTATCCTATTTGTAATATATTAGGATATGAGATATGGCATGTTATAGTCATCAGTTAAAAGGCAATCTACCTTTTGACTCTACATTGATCTTATTGTCTAGATTAGTATTTCCAGCAGGCCTTCAAAGTATGGCCGGATGTAGGATGTAGTATAAAGTATCTCAAGTACTTGTCATTTGAAAGTAAGCTTTGTAACACTTTATAAAAATAACTTGAGAGCAATATAAAGCATTTTTGAAAACCATCTTATTGTGTTTTTGTTCTTTTACTTGTGTTCTTTGTTTTATCTTTAAGTTGGTTCCCTATTTGATCTGCTAAGTGTTCTAACTCTCTCCAAACATTATGAAACAATTGCATTGACCTCCATGCCCCGGTCCTACAATTTGGTATCAGAGCGTTTTAGGCTCTTGATTGTAAGATCTCACAATCTTTAAATCCCTTCAGCTTCATAATACACTTACCAGCTTAAATGACAGCTCATTCAAAGGCTGATATAGAAACTCTTACCATGACAAAGTCTCCACTGATGACTTTGACACTGGTGTTAACATATGGAAGGATTCATCAAGTCTCAAGACAGCAGGATGTGGAGATCTGTTGTCACAAGACCTCACATCCCAAGCACCACTTCAACTACTGCTGGTGGTGGGATGATACCAAAGGAATTGGCTAACTATTCTGAAGAAGATTGGAAGAAGATAGACATAGATCAGAAGGCCATGACCGCTCTTCAAACTATTCTTCCTAACTCTATATACAGAGGCTTCAAGAAGTGCAAAACTGCTAAGCAGCTTTGGGTTGCACTGAAGCTCATGTATGAGGAGTCTGATGAGGCTAAAGAAAACAAGAAAGACCTTATAAAGCAGTAGTTTAAGAACTTCACCTAAAAGACAGGTGAAACTATGACACAACAATACTTTAGTATGTTGAGATCATGGATACTCTCATGGATGTTGGAGTCAAACGTGAGAATAGGGATATTGTGAGAAAGTTCATGTTCTTTATTCCCAGATAATGGACTCACTACTGTGTGGCCATTAAGAGAACTGAGAACTCTCCAACCTTACACTCACAAAGCTGTATGGTATCCTAAGTGGCTACGAGATGGAGACGGACATGCAAAATCCATCAAGCAGCTCTCCCAACAATCGACAGAGTTCTGCCCTCTATGTGGTTGAAAGGGATAGTAGATAACCACAACATCATCTCATCTGCTTCACTAACAA
The DNA here is from genome assembly GCA_025506505.1 of Flaveria sonorensis. NCBI lineage: Eukaryota > Viridiplantae > Streptophyta > Magnoliopsida > Asterales > Asteraceae > Flaveria > Flaveria sonorensis. The sequence goes on from CM046435.1 coordinate 43,381,220, forward strand.
CTCATAAAATCGCACCTTCATCACTTTCCTGAGACACCAAAGGAAAGCTACATCCAAGGAAGCCCATTTCAAGAGACAAGCTCATCACAAACCTTTGTGTCTACTGATGAAAGTTATGGCAACTTTCTCTTCACTCTTGAAGACTTGGATTGCATCCATCCAGATGATCTGGTATATATGGAGATAGTTCACAAATGGCTCTTCTCACATATAGAGCCAAGAAGTTCTATAAGAGAACAAGAAGAAAGTTTCCAAGCAATTTGGCTAGTGGAAAGTTTGGCCTAGATAAAAGCAAGGTGAAGTGTTATAATAGTAACCAAATGGGACACTTTGCTAGGGAGTGCAAGGCACCAAGAACAAATAGTAGCCAATCACAACCTAGACCAACCTATACTGATGCAGCTCCCAGATCTGAGAAGCCAAGCCAACCAAAACAACAAGCTATTGTTGCTGTTGAAGAATGAGGTTATGATTGGAGCTTTCAGGTTGAAGATGTTTCTCCTAACCAAGCACTGATGGTTGACCATAAAAAAGCCAAGGTATTAGAACATATTTGTATACCTGAATGCATTGCTAAAGTTAACATGTACAGGTTCTACAACTTGGAAGTGAGATCTGATCTTGAGTCCTTGAATATTTTAAAAGCTGATTTCAAAAGAGCCGAAAATAATTATAAACTTAAAATAGAAAATTTATAGAAAACAATATATACTCTTAAGCATGAGCACACAAGCTACAGGACACAAATCAAAGATCTCATAACCAAGTTAACTGAATGCCAAGCTGAGCTTATGATCAGCAAAGCCAAGGTAGAAAAATGTGTTCTTGAAGAGGAAACCTTCAATAACATAATATTCTTATCCTTGCATATAAAGATTTGTTATCAGAACAGATAGGGACTAGGTTCAAGTAAGATAGCTCCTTCACACACACTACTATCTGTAAGATCTCCAAGGTATGAAACTTGTCAAGATGAGCTGCCTCCTATTGATCCTATCCACGAAGAGGGTGAAGATGAAGAGGAGATAGTGAAGGATGGTCACTATTCTCCGACAGAGAAGAAAGAACCAAGGATGACCAAGTCTGCAAGGAAGAACTTGATCAAGGCAGCCAAGAGAAAATCAAAGAAAGCCCAAGAAATCAAGGCCACTTTCAACTCCAAGCAAAAACATGTTTTTATCTCTACTAGGTTTGAGGTGGTGAAAACTGAAGACTCAACTATGGACTCTAGTACCAGGAGTCCTAGTTCATGTCCAAATCATCCTGGTCAAAAGATGAAGACTGATCAAATGTGCACCATAGCTGCACAGCCTGACCATCTAGTTCAAAGCGCAAGCCTCACCTTGAGAATGCTACTACATCATCTATAAAGATGAAGAAGGAAGTGGAAAGAGATCAAGCTCGACCCTTCACTCAAAAGAAGATTCTTAGAAGTTTTCAAGTTGAATGCATCTTGTATGGTAGTACTTCTCACTTTGCTAAGGATTGCATCTATAATCCCAAGAGTACCATCCATATGACCAAGAAGAAAACTTCTAAGAAGAAGAAGAAGATAGCTTTGGAAGGAAAACTTTTTCTTTCAAAAACTCCAAAATGAGGAAGAAGATAGGTGAAAAATTACCTTCGAAAGAAATTTTGGTCTCGGAAGAAAGGATGCTTCTGTAGTACTGAAGTCTGCTGCAGTAAGCTTCCAAAGGCGCAGTCTCAAAAACTTCCAAAGTCATCAAAACTACCAAAGTCTTGAAGGCCAAGTCTACTCTTCCAAAGACGGTGTGGGAGATGAAGGAAGGCCATGTGACTGAAATTTATTCATCAACAATAGCTAATGATCCTTAGAGTTTAAATATAGGATCAATAACTATTGAACTATCTTCGGTTCACTTTGATAAATCCAAGACCAATGAGGCTTGGGTTTTCAAATGTAACTAACCATCTAGTTAGGTGCAGGAACAGCTAAAGACCAAGGGAAATGTATGGATCATTGATAGTGGTTGTTCCAGGCACATGACAGGCAATGGCTGTTTGCTTCAAAACTTTGATAAAATTGATGGAGGGCCAGTTGCTTTTAGAGGAGAATCAGGTGGTTAAGTCATTAGAAGGAGCAGAGTCACAAATGGTAAGCTCTATATTGAGAAGGTAAACTATGTTAAGAAGCTTGGGTACAATCTCTTGAGTATATCCAAATTTTATGACCGGAGACATAACATGCTCTTCACTGAGCATGAGTGCATTCTTCTCAAGCCCAGGGTGGTCATTACTCAAGAGCATATCCTGTTCAAAGCCCCAAGGAAAGGTAACATGTACAAAATGGATTTGCAGGAAACCTCCCTATGCGAAGAAGTTTCTTGCTTTCTATCTAAAGCAAATAGTAATGAGTCTTTCCTTTTGCATAAAAGATTGTGCCATGTAAACTTTAAGAACATGAATAAACTAAATAAGAATGATTTGGTTACTAGAATGCCAAAGAAAGAGTTTACAAGTGATGATCATTATGTTGCATGTCTGAAAGGAAAGCAACACAAGGTGTATCATAAGCCAATGGAAAGGAACTCTATCACTACTCCCCTACACTTATTACATACGGATCTCTTTGGCCCCACCAGTGTAATGAGTTTAGGAAGAACCTCATATTGCCCGGTAATCATAGATGATTTCACAAGATACACTTGGGTCTTTTTTCTTAGAACTACGGAGGAGGCCCCTGAGATCTTGAAGAACTTCATTCTGAAAATTAAGAATCAATGTGATCACAAGGTAAAGATCATAAGATATGATCAAGAAAACAAATTCCAAAACCAAATCCTTGATATATTTTGTGATGAAAAGGGTATTAGAAGACAATATAGTGCTCATAGTACTCCTCAGCAAAATGGTGTTGCTGAGAGGAGAAACAGGACATTTATTGAGGCTGCAAGGACCATGCTCTCTAACTCTTAACTATCTATCACCTTCTGAGCAGAGGCAGTCAATACTGCCTGCTATGTGCAGAAAAGAGTTTTAGTAGTCAAAACTCATAGTAAGACTCTTTATGAACTATAACATAAAAAGAGACATTTTATTGGTTTCCTCAGGTATTTCGGATGTCCTTGCACCATCTTGAATACAAAGATCAAATAGCCAAATTTGCTAAGAAATCAAATGATGGATACTTTATTGGATACTCTTCCCAAGCTATGGCTTCTAGAGTATACTGCAGGATCAGTGTTGGTCTCTCAACACAAGTTTTGTATCTCACAAACTCACTAAGTTTCACTCGGTTGATGAAGCAGAATCTCTAACTAAGTTGATAATAATATAATAAGTTAATGAACACAAGAATGGTTTTCAAGATACTTGTATATATTACTTCTCAACTTAGTATTACAAGACTCTTACAAGCATGGTAACTTAAGTTACAATGAGAAACTATAAATACTACTATCTACAGCCGGTTATACTTGGAAAAGCAGCTGGAATTTACCGCTAGACAAATACTACATTGCTAGAAGTAAAGTATCTAAGATAAAATAATATCCTAGATTATATAGCTTGACAGGTCCATGACATACCTTTTGTCACCAACTAAGTATGGTAACTGTACTAACTGATATAGATGAACAGTGGATTAAAGTATGGTCAACTACATGGGCGTGAGAAAGTGCCATGCAGTGTATCAGAGTTGTTAGCAGATGTCAGACAGTCCATACTTATGTCCACCGGTTCATAGTTGATTCTCCTGAAGGCAAAATGGCCTTGAAAGAATAAGTTCTTCCGAGGCTATTTATACTTCGAAAGAATTAACTTCTTCCGAGTCTTTTGCAAGTCTTCATGACTTCATTCTTTTGATGACTTTGTCTTGGATCTTCTAAGAGTGAATGCTTCGGAAGGAGAACTACTTGGTCTTCATATACTTCGGAAGACTTGGTTCTACCTTCGGAAGTTCTTCATATACTTCGGAAGGAAAACTACTTAGTCTCGGAAGTCTTGGTTTTCCTTTGGAAGTTCTTCATACTTAAGCTTCGAAAGATCTTCAACTTGTCTTCGGAAGAGCGGCTTTAACTTCGGAAGACTTCTTCAATTGTACTTAAAAATTATTCTAAGTGTTGTTTTGGTTGCACCAGCCTCATATGATCCAACAAACTCCACCTAGGCTGATGCGACCAAAACTTCACTTCCTTCTGCTCCTTAAGGTCTTCAACATAAGGGAAAGAAGATTTTTTTTTATCTCCTTGTTCTTGCCTGATGTGGTGGTGAGGAGATGGTACAAGTCATTCATAGATAATAGATCAAGTCTATTGTTTTGAATGACATGCACCCTTTGCTGCGTCCCTCTGAAGAGAGTTAGTTGATGGGAATTGTAGTCATATTCCTATCTAACTATAGGATCAAAAGTTGAGCCTTCAACCATCTGAAGGAATGGTTTTCCTTTTGTAGTTGTGCCTTCTTCCTTATTCTTTGCTCTTTTTTTCAACTCTTCTTCAGTCTTGGCTTTCTTTGTAAGCTCAGCCAGATGAAGACTGCTTAGATGATTTCTGATGTGATCAGCAACCTGAGAGTCGATGGGATTGTAGAATCGTTTCTCTGCTAACTCAACAATGTCAAATCTGCTGGAGTGTAACAGAGATGAAGTATCAACCCTGTTTACTTTACCATTCTCTCTTTCCACAACAAAGTTGTTTAAAGGTTCATCGAACCTCCACTGGACTATTTGTTTTCTAGGATTGAGGGGTTTGGATGAAAGCTTGTCCCCCTTTCTAGTATCTAGCAGAGTCACCAGTCTCCTTCTTAACTTCTTCTGTTCTTTTATTAGAATATCTGAATTTACTGTAAGAAGTTGGAGAGCTTGGTCTAGTGTTCCCCTAAGTTGATCAAGGAATCCATATCTTATGAGGGAACTGGAAGAGCCATCATTATATTTTAGCTTAATTGTCTTTTCTTCACAAGAGATGTTGCTCAGTGTTGTGTAGTTGATGAGCTTCTTCTTGATCTCCTTGAACTCTTCTATGGTCAGAGGCTTAGATGTTTCAGAAGATGGTTTGGTTAGAGATTATGTTCTGGGTTGTGTTTTGGGTTTGAGGATAGGTAGTGGAGGTGGTTGTTAGGAAGCAGTGGGTGAGGGTGTAGGTAAGGCTGATGGTGTGGGTTTAGGGGTGTGAGGCTCAGTGGTTGGTTCAGTTTTGATGGGGAAGGGAAAAGGTGTGGGTGTTGGTTGTGTTGGTTTGGGTGTTGGTGTTGGTTTGGGTGCCTTCTTCTGAACACTTGATGTTTGACTTACCTCCTGCCTTCTTCTTAAGCGAATGTTAGCCTTGATGTCACTGACATGTCGCTGTAGGGTCTTCTCAGGCATAGCACCCACTTGCCTGCCGGTGAAGCCATGGGCTTTGAGATAAGCTTTCATCCATTCCTTATCTCCCACCTTCTTAGCAGCAGCAACTTGTGCCTCTTCCTCCTCCTTCCTCTTCTCCCTGGCAGTCCTCTTCCTTTCTTTGTTGATTTGATCTTGCTCTTTGTGAAAAAGAAACAAGATCGTATCATAATCATAAGGTTCCAGCTCCTCTTGAGAATAGCCTCTAGAGCAGAGAAAGGCTATCCTCTCTATCTTCTTGTTTTCCATAGCCTCCTCCTTCCTTTTCCTCTTCTCCTCCACTTTGGCAAACCTTTTTTCTTCCTCCTTTTCCTTTTGTAGCAAAGTTTCCTTCTCCAGCTTTACAAGCTCATCAAGTGGGAGTAGAAGGATAACTTCATTGACTACTCCCAGGCTGATAAGCCTGTCTATAACCTCCGCTCTCCTCTTGTTATTGATACTTTCTTGAGCGGCTGGTGCTACTTTGCTGCTTGCAGCCAACAGCTTCCCAGTATCAATTCTTCCCTTCTTCTTAAGCTTTTCCAACCTTTCCTCTTCTAGAAGCTCCTTAGCAGTGAGCTTCTTCTTCCCCTTAGGATCAGAGGAAGATTCAGCCTTTGGAGACTCAGGTTTAGAGGGATTCAGGTTAGGGAGAGTAGGGTTGGACTTGTGGTGTTTGAGATAGAGGGGTTGTAAGGAAGTCCTCACTGTTTACTTCAGAGGCTAGGTCAAGAATGGCCTCTGTGATGAACAGATCATTGGACGTGGAAGACAGTTCAATTATTCCTTCCTCAGCTTGGATTTTTGCTTCAGAAGTAATTGAAACTACACTATCTGTCCCTTCCAAATTGGTTGTTGGGCCATGAGTCTGTATATCCCCTTCAAAGTTAATCTCAGGTTCAATAGAGACCTTAGGTTGACCAACTTCCTTTTCAAAGGTAGGTGGTGCACTCAGCCTTTGAAGCTCCTCAGCTCTAAAGTAGGCAACGACTACATCAGGGGAAGGTTGTTCAATGGATGAGCTTATCAAAAATGTGATTAAAAGCCTGTTAAGATATATAAGCATCCTTGGATCCACTTGAATAGTAATGGGAGCTGGTTGAGGGAAGATGGTTGTAGGGTGTTGCTGTGTAGGGTACGAAGAAGATATGGCATCAAGGGAAGTTGTTGTGATGGTAAGGCAGGGTTCCTCATGTCTTTGTTTCTGTACATTCTCCCTTTTTTTGGTAGCATCATCTTGAGAAGTAGATGAGCTAGAGGAAGAACATAAAGAAACCTGAGTATGTACATGCCTAACAGACTTCTCAATTTGTGTCTTAGCTAGTTGAGCCATGAGATTTTCAATCTCAAGTTGCTGAGTGGCAGACCGGTCCTCTAAAGTCTTAACCTTTAATTCAAGGTTTGAGACTTTAGAAAGCAGCTCTCTGATAATGAGTTTCAGGCTACCCTCATCTTTTTCTAAAGAATCATTGGGAATGAGATAACATACCGAGTATGTTCATCATCACCACCAGTAGTGATTTCTTAGTGCCCTGGATACCCTTACGTGCTGATGTCTCTATCAGAGTCATCAAGGGGCAAGGTTGTCGTAGACTCAGTCCCACTTATGTTACCACTGTCCTGAGAGGTTAGTGAAACACTCAATAGTAGCAGTTGAGCCTACATGAGTCACCTCCACACCAGTTTGACTCACCTCAGTTTGGTATAGCGGGCTCAGTTGATCTTAAGAGTGGTATGGTTGATCAACATCATGGCCCAGATGAAACATAATGTTCTTATCAGGTAGGGTTGATAGGTCAATGAAGGATAGGGAGATTAAATCTAATGACCCGGGACCTTGGTCAGCACCTACGGGTTCTTCTGCTAGAGCAGATGACCCGATGATGTCGTTGTCCATTTTTGGCTGCACAGGGGAGTGTTGAGACTCATCCTGAGGGCTAAAGGCTTGGGTTGTGGGCTCGTCAGCTTAAGACTGAGGAGACTCAATGCTGACATTGAGGTTAATGATAGAGGATGGTTGGACCTCTGGCTGAGTGGGAGCCCTGAGTTCCACTCGAGCCTTTTTTGTTTGAACAGAGGGGACCTGATCAATCAAAGTAGATTGATTAGGGGTTCGTTTGGGGCGTCTTGTGTATGTAATCTTGATTGGGTGGGAAGAAGTGATTGGCATTTGAGTGGTGGTGTCTGGTGTGGGTTAACCACCTGCTGGGCTTGCAGGGATGTCACCAGGAGCCATTGGCTCGCGCATACCTGGAAGAAGATCAGTGAATCTTCCAGAGAAGTTGGTGGATACCTTCTTCAAAGTTCTAAAGATGCCAGGCTACATGTGATGGACCAGTAGAATTCTGCATATTGTAATATGTCCTTGTCCAGCTCATAGTTGATTATGTGTTGAATGAACCGAGAATACATGTAAAATGGATCCAGGGTGAGATTGACCCTTAAGTTGTTCTGCATAAATCTTGAGTAGTTGAAGCGCTGGCCCTTTACCAACCCATGGACTAGGCAGCCCAAATCATATGGGATTTTTTCCCATCCCCCGGATTTGTTGGATAGACAGCGCAGGACGATGTGCAGTAAGAACTTCCAATTGTAGGAGAAGTTAAATTTATAGACTGTAGACTTACTCACATCGCCGCCATATCCTATCTGAGTGTAAGTGTCTTCCAACTCAGATTTATGGAATTCAGTAGGGGTGCCCTCATCATGAAGCTCCAGATGCTCCCTAATGGTTGATTTAGCAATGGTGATCTCTTGTCCGCAGATCCTCGATCTGATGACCCTTTCACCATTTAGTGTTTCATTTTGTCCATTGGCCTAGAATTCAGCCATGTGGTTTGAGTAGATGGTGGGGTTAACAGTAGGGGCAGTGAAGTATGCCGATTGGGATAGAAATTCGATGATAGGGGCAAAGTCGGCATCCTTTGAAGAATCAAGGATAGCGACCTGATTATGTTGGGGATTTAGGACCATTGTTAAGAGGTACAGTTGGATTGAAGGAAATTAAGAGTGAGTGAAGAAGATGGTGGTAATTGGGGGCTTTTGCTGTGGTAAAGAAAGTAAAGAAAGAAAGTCGGAAATTTTAAATGGGGGTTAAAAAGCAAACCGATAAGGTGAAAAGACAGTTTAGGTTTCGATTTGATAGGGGCGGTAAGATAAAACATTTAAAATATTCCGACAATCATCAATAAAATCTTACTTTTTACAGAGTGGGGCCCAAAGATTTCCATTACACAGTAAAGGTGTTCTTCTGAAGGTAAAATTGCTTCCAAGAGAAAACACTTGTGTTTCTCAATATTGTCTTTTGATGCCATTTTTACTTCCGAAAGCAAACCATGTCTCAATGACGAATTTGCTTCCGAGAGTACAGTCTTCTTCCGAGAAAAGAAGTTAGTAAGCTTTGGAAGTAAATTTGATCTATGATCAATTATTCTTCCAAGGCTAAAAACTCTTCGGAAGATAATATTTATTCAGAGGAATTTGCCTTTGGAAGATGGATAGAGATCTCTTTCGAGGGTATATTTCTCTTTGGAAGTATTTACACTTAGATTTTTGAAGAAAGCCTTTTTGTAACAGGGCTTAGATTGTAGTTAGACAACATAAACAAAACATGTTTTAAAAAGGTTTTTAAAAAGAGAAGAACTAGTCAATGTAAATCATCCCAATAGCTGTAATTAAATATTTAAATGTTTGTTCATCAAAGGCGTTGGTGAACAAGTCAGCATATTGTTCATTTGAATTCACTTTGACTAACTTTATTAGATTTTTCTCATGAATATCTCTAATGAAATGATACCTGATGTCGATATGCTTTGTCTTGGAGTGCTTGACCGGATTTTCTGTGATAGAAATGGAACTCTTGTTATCTATATGAATAGGAGTCTGCATGAAGTTGAAACCGTAGTCCAGCATCTGATTCTGAATCCATAGCAGTTAAGCACAGCAGCTCGCAGCAGCAATGTATTTAGCTTCAGCAGTTAATGTAGAGACATATGATTGCTTCTTGCATTGCCAGGAGATAATCCTTCCACCAAGAAATTGACATCCTCCGGATGTGTATTTCTTGTTGATGTTGCAGCCACCATAATCACTGTCAGTGTACCCATAGAGATTGAAGTCCTTATTCTTAGGATACTAGAGACCTAATTTGTGAGCTCCTTTAAGGTATCTAAGAATTCTCTTGGCAGCAATTAGGTGAGACACCTTGGGAGTAGCTTGATATCTTGCACAGATGCAAGTTGCAAAAATAATATCAGGTTTACTTGCACGGAGATACATCAGAGATCCAATAATAGCCCTGTACTGATGCTGATCAGTATCCTCCACCTCGGAATCAGGACAAAGATTGTGATTTCTGGGTATAGGTGTCTTGGATGGCTTACAATCTTTTATTTCAAATCTCTCTAAGATGTCCTTGACATACTTAGATTGATTGAATAAGAACCCTTCTTCCATCTGTTTTACTTGAATTCCAAGGAAGAAATCCATCTTTTCCATTGAACTCATCTCAAACTTCTTCCTCATGATGCTTTTAAATTCTTTGCATATTTGGTCATTTAAGGAACCAAATATGATGTCATCAACATAGACTTGAACAAGCAGCATGTCCTTCCTAGACTTCTTTATGAAAAATGTCTTGTCTATGGTGCCTCTGGTGTAGCCATTCCTAAGAAGAAACTAAGACAATGTCTCATACCACAGCTTAGGTGCTTGATGCAACCCATAATGAGCTTTATCGAGTTTGTACACATACTTGGGGTGCTGTGGGTCTTCAAATCCAGGTGGCTGACACATATAGACTTCTCTATTTATATCCCTATATAAAAATGCATATTTGACATCAAGTTGTTAGACAGTGAAGTTCTTGGATACTGTAAAAGCAAGGAATATTCTCATAGCCTCAAGTCTTACAACAAGTGCAAAGACATCAGTGTAACCTATGCCTTCCTCCTGTGTGTGTCCTTGAACAACAAGTCTTGCCTTGTTCTTGATGATCAAACCTCTATAATCTCTCTTATTTCTGAACACCCACTTGGTGCCAATGGGGACTTGGCCATGTGGCAATGGACACAAGTTCCATACCTTTTGCCTCTTGAATTGAAGCAACTCCTCTTGCGTAGCTTCAATCCAATTGTTGTCCTTGAAGGCTTCTTCCACCTTTTTTGGTTCCATTTGAGAGAGAAAACATAAGTACAAGCAGACATTCCCATTGTGGGTCTGACTTCTTGTTCTCACACCTTCTGAGACATCCCCAATGATGTTCTTAGCTGGGTGAGTGTTGTGTATCCTGAGCTTAGGAATCACATCTAGTTGTATAGATAGATCTAGGTTTGAGAAGTTTTGCTTAGGATTTTGAACATCATGAACAGCTGATGTCTCACACTCATTCAATGAGGACTGATTGAATGAATGTATGACAGCATCAATGATATACTGCTAAGAAGTAGTATCAATAGTTTCCTGTTCCTCCAGATTACTATCTTCATTAGCTTGGTGTTGAATGCTGGAGTTGTTAGCTGATGAGTTTTGAGGCTCAGTTGGCTGACAACTTGTTAAAGCTCCATGATTTCCTGAGATGTTCAAGCTTTCAGGACTTCCAGTAGTGGGAGCTTGTTCTTCAATTCTTCTTGGAGAACTAGGAATAGGTCCGGGTAACTCAAACATTTGATCTTTATAGATGTCACTTTGAGTTCCTATTCCAGCTGAAACATTCTCACAAGATGGTTTAGAATAGTTTGGAAACAATTCTAGATTGAAGATATGATCAAGGCCATTCCTTCTAACATTAGGAGTGTGCTCATTAACAACAATGTTGGATGATTCCTCGAATTGTTGATTTTTAATATTATACATTTTATAACCAATAGAGGTTAAGGAATATCCAACAAAGATAGCATCATCCGACTTTTCAGCAAATTTTGCTAAATTGTCTTTTGTGTTAAGTATGGTACACCTGCTACCAAAGGACCTAAGAAAGCGAATGAATGGTGGCCTCTTGCTCCATAACTCATAAGGGGTCTTTCCATGGGGCTTAATAATAAGAACCTTGTTCTGCACATAGCATGCAGTGCTGACTGCCTCTGCCTAGAAAGTTAGAGGCAGATTTGAATCAGCTAACATAGTTCTAACAACCTCAATAAGTGTCATGTTCCTCCTCTCAGCAACACCATTCTGTTGAGGAGTTCTAGGTACACTATATTATCTGGTAATTCCTTTTGAGTTACAAAATGAGTCAAGAAATTGATTCTTAAACTCAGTCCCTTGATCACTTCTAATGATTTTTACCTTGTGATCCTTTTGATTTTCAATTATAAGAATAAAGATTTTAAAGTTTCAACCGTTTCATCTTTAGTTCTTAAAAAGAATACCCATGTAAATTTTGTAAAATCATCAACAATCACAAGACAATATGATTTCCTTCCAATGCTCATTATACTTGTAGGACCAAAAAGATCCATGTGCAATAAGTGTAATGGAGTGGTGATGGAGCTAACCTCTTTGGATTTGTGAGAAACCTTGTGTTGCCTTCTTTTAGGCAAGCAACACAGTTATCTTTATAGAAAAATTCCTTTTTTAGGCACACCATGTACCAAATTATTTTTAACCAGCTTGTTCATGGTTTTAAAATTAACATGGCACATTATTTTATGCCAAAGATATGATTCATCACCATTAGCTTTGGAAAGAAAGCATTATACTTCACCTAATGGAGAAGTATTGTTCATGTCAAGCTTGTACATATCCCCTCTCCTGGGAGATCTAAGAAGCACTAATTCCTGAGGAATTGTCATCCCGGGTTTGAGGATAATGCACTCATGTTCTGTGAAAAGCATTTGGTTCTTTTGATTACAGAATTGAGAAACACTCAAGAGATTGTGTTCAAGATGTTTGACAAAGTTTACTTTGTTAATGTTTAACTTACCATTGGATACACTACCTCTACCAGAAATGTATCCTCCGGCTTAACCTCCAAACTGAACAGGACCAATATCAAAAAGTTCAAATTGTTGTAGGAGAGATCTGTTCCCTGTCATATGCCTAGAGCATCCACTGTCCACAATCCAGACATTTCCATTCTTGTCTAGATGTCCCTGCACATAAGGTGAAATGATTAGTTATTATTGGAAACCCAAGCCTTGTTGGTCTTGGGTTCTTCCAATGCAGATGATATAACTGAACCAAATTGTATGCATGTGGGCTCAATTATAATTTGTGAAGAAGTGGTTTGGGCTGCAGCATCTTTTCTAGTCTTCCATTCCATCCTATGGTTGACCTGTGTTGATGAGCCTGAGGAGGCTTGTACAGCATGACTTGCTTCCAAGGCTTCTTTCTTTTCGGGAGAAGTTTTCACCATCTTTTCTTCCGAAGCAGTCTTCTTCTTGGAAGGTTTCAAGGAAATCTTTTTGTTTCTTTGTTTGTTCTTCAGCTTTTCTTCTGAAGCTATTTTCCTTTCGAAAGAATGAGTTTCTTCCGAAAGCAACTTGGCTTTGGAAACAAGCTTTCCTTTCCTTAACACTTGGACCATATGGTAAGGTCCAAATGTGAAGCCATCCTTCACAACTTCTTTCTTAACATTGGTTTCATAATGTGTGCTTGCTGGATTATAGTAACAATCTTTAGCCATGTGGTTATGCAGGACACAGATTATGCACTCAATGCTTATTCTTGGTGGGACATGTGGGCTGTTGTTTCTTGCACTTCTTCTCTTCTTTAACAGCCTTTCCCTTTAATTTTTGATCCTTCAGCTGGATAGGAGTCCTGGTACTACACTCCTTTCCTGAATCAGAACTTCTAACCACTTGGAATCCAGCTGAGATGAATACACCCTTTTGTCTTGGGTCTGTCTTCATCTTAGTCTCAGCCACCTTTTTGGCAGTTTTTCTTGCTTCCCTGATCTGGTTCTTTCACTTTGGTGGTCAAGGGCTTATCAACTGTGGGGATGAGGTTTTCTGCCTTATCATTCCCTGTGGTGGTTTCCATTATTGCATCATTCTTTAGCTCACTAGGTAGTGGGTCAGCATTTGGAACCTCATGCTCATCAGTACCACATCTTGGCTATCTAATAGACACAAGAGAGTGTGGTGGAGCAATTTCATTGGATCGCAACCCACTTTTGTTTTGATAGCATACCTTGGAGTGGGAGGATGATGCTATAATAGTGTTGAAGTTATGCTCTTGAATAACATATTTCTCTACTTTAGCCTCAGCTATGAATAGCTGGGCTTGAGCTTCAGTGAACTTGAATATTAGATCTTTTATTTGAGTCCTATAGTTGGTATGTTCATGTTTTTAAAGAGGACACAGTTTTCTGTACCTCTTATATTTTGAGCTTATAGTCAGATTCTGCTCTCTTAAAATCAGATTTTAGGATATTTAAGAACTCAATATCAGATCTAATTTCCATGTTGTAGTCCTAATACAATTTAACCTTAGCAATACAGGCTGGGGTACAGAGATGTTCATATGGCTTATTGTCTTCAGTTCCAGTCATGAGAGCTTGAGCAGGGGTAACATCTTGCACCATAAAGCTCCAGTCAACCTCTTGAACAACAGTTGCAGTTTGTCGCTCAGTAGGTTTGGTTACAGCCTTTGAGGTAGCAAAATGTTGGGAGGCTTGAGCTGCTCCAGGATTAGATCATGGAGCTTTACATTCCCTAGCAAAGTGACCAAGCTGGTTACAGTTATAGCATTTTGCCTTACTCTTATCAAACTCGAATTTGCTATTAGTTGGGTTCTGAGGAAACTGCCTTCTGGTTCTTTTAAAGAACTTCTTTGCTCTGTAGGTTAAAAGAGTCATTTGCTGGACAAAGTCCATATATTCAACATCATCTGGGCTGAAACACTATAGATCATCAAAATAGTATTAAAAATCTCCAGAGTGCTCAATCCCTGAAACAAAAGCACAACTATCTTGGAAGGGAGTGTGTTGAGCCTGTTGAGCCCTGGGTGTCTTAGGGAAAGTGATGTATGGCCCAGAAGAGGATGATGGTTGTTGACGGTAGTTCAGGTACAACTAAGGATGTGGAGTTCTTGATCCTTCAGCAACATGTAGAGCATTGTTGACTATAGAATTTGAGGATCTGTTCATCTGGTGGCTCTTTTGAGACTCCATCTACATACGGTATTCATCAAGGATTCCATATAGTTCAGTCATAGTGAGAGTGTTAAGATTTTCAGTTCTCTTGATTGAGACACAGTAAAAAGTCCACTCATGAGGAAGTGCACTTATGAATTTTCTAACTATGTCTCTTTTCTCAAGAACAACTCCCATAGTCTGAAGAGAGGTGATCAAGTCCATATACCTTAAGTATTATTGGCTCAAGGTCTCACCAACAACATAAGTGAAGTTCTCAAACTTCTACTTCAGCATATCTTTCTTGTTCTCCTTTGATTCAGTAGAACCAGAGTACATCAGCTTCAAATCATCAAATAGTTATTTGGAGGTCTCACATTGCTTAAAGCCTGCCATTATGGAATTTGGTATAGCACTAAGCAACATGGTCATCGCTTTGTAGTCGATGTCCATCTTCTTGAAGTCTTCATCTGAGTAGTCTTCAACAGCTTTCTCAATCATGGCACCATTACCAGCCGGGTCCGCCACCTTTGGCTTGTAAGGACCATGAGTGACAGATCTCCATATGCGGCTATCTTGATACTTGATGAAACCTTCAATGCGTTTGCACCAGGTTCCAAAATCATCAGGGGTGATGATAGGAGCCTTGGTCATGGTTCCCATCTCGGACACAGAAAATTTTTGGTTAAGAGCCATTTGAGTGAGGTGACTGAGTGTGAAGAAACAAGGGTGATTTGGGATGGTTAGATCTCACAATCAAGAGCCTAGAAAGCTCTAATACCAATTGTAGGATCGGTGTTGGTCTCTCAACACAAGTTTTGTATCTCACAAACTCACTAAGTTTCACTCGGTTGATGAAGCAGAATCTCTAACTAACTTGACAATAATATAATAAGTTAATGAACAAAAGAATTGTTTGCAAGATACTTGTATATATTACTTCTCAACTTAGTATTACAAGACTCTTACAAGCATGGTAACTTAAGTTACAATGAGAAACTATATATACTACTATCTATAGCCAGTTATACTTGGAAAACTAGCTAGAATTTACCTCTAGACAAATACTACATTGCTAAAAGTAAAGTATCTAAGATAAAATAATATCCTAGATTAGGTAGTTATGACAGGTCCATGACTTACCTTTTGTCACCAACTAAGTTTGGTAAGTGTACTAACTGATAAAGGTGAATAGTGGATTAAAGTATGGTTAACTACATGGGCATGGGAAAGCGCCATGCAATGTATCAGAGTTGTCAGCGGATGTCAGACAGCCCATACTTATGTTCACTAGTTCATAGTTGATTTTTCCGAAGGCAAAATGGCTTCGGAAGAATAAGTTCTTCTGAGGCCATTTATACTTCAGAAGAATCAATTTCTTTCGAGTCTTCTGTAAGTCTTCATGACTTCATTCTTCGGAAGACTTTGTCTTGGATCTTCTAAGAGTGAATGCTTCGGAAGGAGAACTACTTGGTCTTCATATACTTCAGAAGACTTGGTTCTACCTTCGGAAGTTCTTCATATACTTTGGAAGGAAAACTACTTAGTCTCGGAAGAATTAGTTTTCATTCGGATATTCTTCATACTTAAGCTTCGGAAGATCTTCAACTTGTCTTCAGAAGAGAAGCTTTAGCTTCGAAAGACTTCTTCAATTATACTTCAAAATATTCTAAGTGTTGTTTTGGTTGCACCAACCTCATATGATCCAACATATACAATATCAGAACTAGAGTAGTTAAAGAGTCAGCCAATGTGACCTTAATTGAGCACACACCTAGTGTGAAAGGTTCTAGTCCTGATTGGCTGTTTGATCTTGATTTAGTTATCAACTTTTTTAACAAATCTTATGAGAATGTTTCAGGATCTACAGGTAGCTTATCAACAAGAGATCCTGACCAAAGATTTGAGCTAAGAAGACCAAGTGATAAAACTACTTCAGCTCCAATAGTAAGAAGCCCTGCAGTTGGAAATCCTGTTAGCACAACCATAACAAACTCATCAGATGATACATCTGAGGTTCCTATAAATTCCAGTATTGAGACATAGAACTCAAATAAAGGGTTTCCAATATAGGAGGAGATGGAGGTGGTGATAGTGTTCAAGAATTTCTTGATGCTAATAACCACTCCATAGAAGATAACATCATTGATGTCACACACTCATTGGATCAAGCTTCTCTTGATAAGTGTGTTAATATGGGATAACACTCAATTACCCGATTTGAATTTCACCAATTTAGATCCATCAAATCAACTTGCTGTAATTCCTCAACTACGAATCCATAAGTCACATCCCACCACAAACATCATCGAAGATGTTGAGACAAGGGTGAGAACAAGAAGACAAACCCATAATAAAAATGTTTGTCTATACTCTTGTTTTTTGTCCTAGATTGAGCCTAAGAAGGTTGATGAGGCTCTGAAGGATGGAAGTTGGATTGAAGCACTGTAGGAGGAGCTAGTTTAATTCAAAAGACAAAAGGTTTGGAACCTATGCCCTCTTCTAATGGGAAGACACCAATAGGTACCAAGTGGGTTTTTAGGAATAATAAGGATGATAGAGGACTTGTCATCAAGAACAGGCAAGACTAGTTGTTCAAGGGTACACTCAAGAAGAAGGTGTTGACTACACAAATGTTTTTGCTCCTGTGGCAAGACTTAAAGCTGATAAGATGTTCCTTGCTTTTGTTGCATCCAAGGATTTCAAGGTCTACCAACTTGATGTCAAGTGTGCCTTCTTATATGGTGTGATAGATGAGGAAGTGTATGTCAAACAAACACCTGGCTTTGCAGACCTAGGTTATCCTGATTATGTTTGCAAGCTTGACAAAGCACTCTATAGGCTATATCAAGCTCCAAGGGAGTGGTATGAGACACTGTCACATTACCTTGTTCAGCATGGCTACAAGATGGGTACTATTAACAGCACACTCCTCATTAAAGGAACAAGGAAAGACTTGATGCTAGTTCTAGTTTATGTAGATGACATCATCTTTAGGTCACCTAATCCAAAGCTTTGCAAAGACTTTGAGAAGCTGATGAAGAATAGATTTGAAATGAGTGCCATGAGGGAACTCGATTTCTTTCTATGAATTCAACTAAAGCTAGTTGACAATGGCATCTTCATAAATCAGTCAAAGTATGTGCATAACATACTTACCAGATTTCATCTGACTGAGTGTAAGTTTGCTAAGACACCCATAGCCAGAAACCACTATTTAGGACCTGATCTTGAGAAGGAGTGTGTTGATGAACATCTCTACAGGGCTATGATTGGGTCTTTTATGTACCTCACAGTGAGCATGCCATATATCTTGTTTGCCACATGTATTTGTGCAAGATATCAAGCCAACCTGAAGATTTCACACCTGGTTTGCTTTCAAAAGGATTCTCAAATATCTCAAAGGTGCTCCCAAACTGGGCCTTTGGTATCCTAAGAATTTGGACTTTAATTTGTTTGCTTATATAGATAGTGACTATGGTGGTTGCAACATGATTGCTATGTCTATGTATGGGGGATGTCAATTCCTTGGTGGAAGGAAAGTCTCATGGCGATGTAAGAAACAATCTTGTGTATCTGCATCAACTGCTGAAGCTGAATACATTGTTGCTGCAAGCTGCTGTGCTTAAGTGCTTTGGATTCAGAATCAGATGTTGGACTATGGATTCAACTTCAAAGAGACTCCCATCCACTTAGACAACAACAGTGCTCTCTCCATCACAGAGAATCCAATACAGCACTCAAAGACAAAGCACATTAACATCTGGAATCATTTGATAAGAGATAATTTTGAAAAGGGATTGATAAAACTAGTTAAAGTTAACCCAAATGAATAATATGCTTATTTGTTCACAAAAGCTTTCAATGAACATCGATTTAAGTATCTTGTATCAGCTATTGGGATGATTAACTTTGAGTAGATTATTCTTAAGTTAATTTCAAGATTATTTTCAAATATTTGTGTCTTAAGTTATCTATACTATCGCCATTATAAACCCAGTTTACTTTGGAAGAACTTTTTTCAAAAGGATATTCCTAGAATTCTAAGAATTTAAGATATGTTTTCTTTTAGAAGACATTAAGTTGACTTCGGAAGAAAATTATTTCTTCAAAACTAATAACTACTTACTAAGAAATTTACCTCTAGAAGAAATTCTGATATATCTTCCGAAACTTAAATATGCTTCTAAGTACTTATATGTTTTGAAGGACTATTTACTTCTG
The DNA here is from genome assembly GCA_025506505.1 of Flaveria sonorensis. NCBI lineage: Eukaryota > Viridiplantae > Streptophyta > Magnoliopsida > Asterales > Asteraceae > Flaveria > Flaveria sonorensis. The sequence goes on from CM046435.1 coordinate 43,399,840, forward strand.
AAAACAATTAAGTCTCCGAAGCTTTAATAATCCTTTGAATAAAACTTTTGAAGTTTAATGTCTTCTGAAACCAAATATATCTTGGAAGCAAAATACTCTAAGTACTTTTCTTCCTAAGCAAATTCTTGTAAAGCTAAGGAATATCTTCAGAAGACAAATTTGCTTCGGAAGTTTTCTCAAAACCTTCCGAAGACAAACTACCTTCGAAAGATTTAGACTTCTAAGAAAACTACCTTTTTAGGTACTTTTTCAGAGGTGGGACTGACATCCATATTTCAAAGTTTATCCTTTTGTATTAACTTTATCTCAAATCCTTACCATATAAATATTCGTACAATGGCTCCCCCTCTTTCACCTTCCTCTTCATTTGCAAAAGATCAAACCCTAAATTCACTCATAAACCGCCTTTGTTCTTAGCTTTCTTCACTCAAATGCTTTCTAAAATGGCAAAACCTGAACCCCGAAACCAACCAGATTTTTCAATGCACTTACACAGGCACCATAATCAGGTTGCTTTGTTGTAATCCGAGAAAGATCCATGTTTCTCAGATGTTTGCCGCTTCTTATCTCAATCAAACTACCTCACCGCACTTACAATAGACCCTCCACTGTATGAAAAACAATTCCTAGAGTTTTAGACCTGCGAAGGGGTCATTTTGGACAATGAGAAGGAGACTACTCTGTCAGAACATTCAAGAAGGGTAAGGTTTCCTCTCAGTGGAAGTACCTACTCGATGTCATTATACACTCCTTATCTAACAAACATGGAGGTTGGGACCAGATTCCAGGGGACTTATACTATATATTCTATGGAATGGTTCAAGGGGTCAAGTTCAAGTACTCACTGTTTGTCTATATAAACTTGCTTGCTAACTTGGACTCCTTAGAGTACTATATGTTCCCTAGATATGTACAACACATTCTTAACTATGAACTAGGCTCATAGTTAAGGGGATGGTTAATACTCTTAAATTGGGACAGATGAAGCCCGACATCTTCAAAATAATAAGAAAGACCACTATCAGCTTCTTAGTGGTAGATACAGCCCTGGTCCAAAAAATGCTTGAGCTCATTACTCAAGGTGATAACTTGGCAACACCAGCCCCTGTTGAACCCACACCTTCTACATTTGCACCACCCACACAGTCACAAATAACCATCTCCTACAACAAAAAATCCAAACAAACCCCTGCTCAGTCTACTCAGATTAAGCAGGTCCCCATATCACCATCCATGTAAGAGGAAGTGCAACCAAGGGCTCCCACTTCCCCTGAGGAGCAGACCACTCCATCTATTTCTCAAATCAGTGCTTAGGTTTCTTATGCTCAGTGTGATGAGCTCATCGCCCCAGCCTTATAGGATCAAAATGGATCGATCTATGATGATATTATGATGCAATTGAATCAAAACAAACACAAGTAATCAAATCAAAGCAAACATATCAAAAAAAATTCATAGTTTTTCATTAATAGAAAGCATAGAAATACAAGTGTAAGAAAACAGTTACAATTCGTTCACTGATTCTAAGGTGCTTTTTTTGCACAATACATAATCTATGCTATTTATACTATCAAAGAAAACAAAAAGAAACATATATTTACAAATAAGTCCCTAAACTATGACAAAACTATTAATAAAGACAATAAAGACTAAATGTTAATCTTCGAGAGGCTTCTACAATACTCCCCCTAAGATTTACATTGTCTTCCGTCTTCAAAATCTTCTGTCTTCAGTCTTCGGTCTTCAAAATCTTCAATCTTTGTCTTCATTCTTTTGTCTTCAATCTTTATCTTAATTTTCATTCTTCAAACATAAAAAAAATCTTCTGGTTCATCTTTGATCTTGGACATTTTCTTCTCCTTATATAGCTCTTGTTCTCTCAAGGCTTTAGCAAGTACAGACTTGAACTTGCTCGCTAAAATTCCTTGCTCCGGTTTTGATTCATTCGTCTTGATTTCCATTTGATTCATCACCTCCAATGTTTCTTTAGATAAACCTGTGATATCAATATTAGCATAAAATTCAATTGGCTTTGGATACTCTTTGGAATGAATTTCCAACACTCCTTTACTCGAGATCCTTATGAATTCTATTTCCTTGATATCCTTCTTAACTATATTTGCATAAGCTAAGGCTTTTCTTGGAGATATTCTCTCCAGAGCAGCATTCATAACTTTGATAATTGACAAAAAATACTTTTTGTCATTTTCTGCAACTTCTGGTACAACTCTTTCAAACTTCTGGATAGACAAAAATGAGATGTAGCTAGGATGTAAGAGTTTCAATTCGAAACACCAAACAATGAAATCATGTCACGATCCCAGTCGTCTAGATCTCGAACTAACTTTAACTCAAACGTATCAGCGTTGTAGAACCATCTCAAAATTGGTTTTGAATTTTGATTTCCATCAATAACTTTCAAGCCAGGATTAGTTACCTTCTCAAAGTATTGATCGCTAAAAGCGTCCAAAAATTTTTCTTCTATAACATCTTTATCACCATCTTTTCTTTTCTTTTTCAATGACTGAAAATATTCTTTATCTTCTTGGTCACATCTCGTTTGCAAAAATGAACTCATTCTACTTATACCTCTGTTCAATAACTGTACAAAATTTTCTTCTCGACTTGCTCTAGTCGGATTGATTAAAGGCAGTTTATTCAACTCCTTCAAATCTTGAACAGGTAGCTTTATAATGCTTGAGAAAAAATGATATACATCACAAATTGCATTAATTCTTTTTATCAAAAATGCATCAAATACCTCGTCGTATTTCCATGCCACAATCATTACTTCCTTGGTCATGTCAGGAACAATCATTGCATTAAGCAACTCTGAAATTGATTGCCTTTTTGTAACAGATTACGAACCAAATCACCTGCCGTTCGAGCTTTATTCCATAATTGCTTCTGTTCAATTGAAACTTGATATGCTTGTCTCTCATTTTCAGGAAACATTTTCATTAGCTCTTTCCTTCTTTCATACACACTACTCTTCATCTCCATGGATTTAATCTCTTGAGGTTTTAAAATCCTTGTTCTCTTTGTTATCTCTAAATATTACAGATTTTCCATGTCAAGCACAATCATTTTATTTGTTTGCTTATCTGTTGCTTGAAAACTTCTCATCAAATTTCTTAAAGAGTCTGCTTGTAATCTATTAAGCTTCTTTCTTGGATAATTTCTTGATTGTAGCCACATTCTTAAAGCAGTTAAATTCATGTCATCAGGATTAGGATGATGTAACTCAGATGTTGAAAGTTCCTCAATATTTATGCTCTCTTGAAGAGGATTCCACTCTCCATGCTCTACAATTATCTCATCAGGATCAATAGGAGCAACAGATTCAACAGTAATACACTTCTCAAACTCTTCATTAATTTGAGTTACTATTAATCCATCAAGAAATACTCGATTATACTTCATCTTGATCAAATAGTTATACCTGTCTTCAATGTCTACAAGGTACATCTTCTTGTATTGTCTCAATTGGTGAAAATTTTTCATCAACATTAGCTTCAACTAAATCTTCATCTTCTAAAACCTCATCATACAAGTCATAACCAAACTCAGCTCCTAGATCATCAAGAGATCCTATGGTCTCTTGAATATCTGACTCTTCTTCTTCTTTACTTGTAGGTTCATCAACAATCTTTTGCACTTTTGTTGATAATTTAGGTAAAACTGAAACATCTATATCATCAATTTTCCTTTTACCTTTATCTATTTCATCTATCTTTTCAACATCTATTGGAGTGATTTCAGAAATAATCATAAGTTCTGGAGACGAAGACTTTTGACTTTCTTTTATTCTTTCTATTTCTTCTTTTAAAGCTTAATTTCTTCTTTCAACTTATTGAACTTTTCTTCCATCAGATCATAATCTTTCATCATAACTTTAAAAGTTTTTACATTATCTTCTTTATTTTTCTCAAGATCAGCAATTACTTCATCTTTCTTTTGTAGATCTTCTTTCAACTTCTCATTTTCTTCTTTTAATTCCTGTATAAGCTTCAATTGCTTAGAGTTTTCTTCTTTCAACTCTTCAATAATCTGCTGAAAATTTGTTTCTTCAGCCACATGAGTATCTTGTTGAGGCAAGCTTACAAAATCATTGTGTATCTCGGCTTCAAATTCTTCAAAATCTTTAACATTCTCGTTGAATTCAACTTGTTCTTCAGTTTCAACAATTTCTTCCATCATTCCCATAATCTCCTCAACATTTTGACTTTCTTCAACAACATCTTCAGCTTGATCTACTTCATTAACATCTTCATGACTTTCTTCAATAACTTCTTCATTAACTTCTTTAGTTTCTTGATCAGCTTCATGTACTTCTTCATGAACTACTTCCATAACATTACCTTCATTTCCATCATCATTGTCATTCTCATAATCTTCACCTTCATCTTCATCATCATCAGATTGTTCTTGAGGTATTTCTTCAATAAGATCATTTGGATCAATTGGTTCTTCCTCAATCAAATGAAAGTGATCTATAGTAATATCCACCTCATCATTTGCAACATTTCTCATGTATTCAAAAATAGGTACATTTTGTGCACCTGTGATCATAGCAAGTCTTTTGTAAGATATCTCTGACATATGTTCCAGTATCATTGTTTCTCCAATAACACCATGAACATGAATATCTGGATGCTCTTCATTGATTATCATTTGTAAAATATAGGATACATCAAGTATTTATTCCTGATTCATTTCTCCAAATTAAAAATGAAACCATTAAGAATCCATTTTGACATGTTAAACCTTCTGTTAGTTGCAAGAGCTACAATAGGAGATGTTATGTCAACTGGAAATGAATTCCATCCTGCACTTCTTTTTGACATGCAGTGCTAGAATATATAACATAATAGCTTCCAATGGTTGTAAACTCGTGCTCTGAAAAATTGTTTCTTGGGGAAATTGTCTGGGTGACCCATAGCCATGAATGTTTCTCTACATTCATTAAAAGATAATTAAGCTAAGTCTTCTGGGTCATTATGTCCTAATCTTAATGCTTCTCTAATTGAATCTTCAGAAACTTCAATCATTCTAACATTTGTTATAAATCCCCTTACAACTTTTCTACCATCATCATTGATTTCAACTGTGGCTGTGTTCCAAAATTTCTTTATCAATCGTGCATATATGACCGGTTGATAGCACATAGCATATACATACTTAGTTCTCAACAAGAACCTTATCATCTCTTCATAGCTAACAACATCTTTTACTTTTTCATTTAATAATGCTGCCACATTATGCTTTGGCTCAAACTTTAACTGAGCCATCTGCAAAAATGAAACAAGAAATTTAGACACTTTGAATTTTAACACTTAAAATCAATGAATATTTATTGAAATTTAAAGAATTAGTATGTTTTAAAGATTTTTAATCTAACTTGCACTTAAACAAATTTTCTAAGCATTTAAATGATCTGATCAAGAACAAAATACATTCAAGTTAGTATGTAGATGATATAAAACACAACAATTCAGTAAATTCTTCTCAAAAATAGATTATAACATGAATTTATAATCAATTTTTCATTTTTATTAAAAATTCAAACATTGACTGTTCATCTTCAACAGTTCAACTAATGAAGAATCATCATCAGGAACAATTTTGATGAAAATCTTATTTGAATGTATCAATATGATCGAAATCAAGTTTATATCAACAATCGATCATCAATTTCAGTTCTTAATTCCATTTTGTTCATAAATTTCAAAGATTCCAGTCGACTAGGGTTCATACGCCCATATAGCATTGAAATGCCCAATCAAAATCAAACTTTAAACTTGAAATTTGTATGAATTTGTTCAAGTACTTGAGTTTAGAATCAGAAATAAACACTATCGAACGCAAGTTTAGAACATAAATCAATCAGAATCAGAGAATCAATGGTAATCGAGAGTCAGGTGTGAGAGTTTAGGGGTTTTTGAGTGAATGAATTGACTGCAATCACAAAGTGTTGTATTTATACTAAGTGAAATTTTTAAGCGCATGAGCACTGTTTGTGCGCATGGAGTTGATTTTTACACTAATTATTTAGGTGCATGAGCACTGTTTGTGTACATGAGGTTAGGCGCATGAGCACTGTTGATACGATAAGCACTGTTTAGGCGCTTTTGCACTATTCAGGCGCATGGGTCTAGCTGAAACGCCCAACACTTGGTGATTTTTCACTTTATACGCCTAATTCTTGAAAGTCTGGTACTGTGCAGGCACATGACTATGGATGAAACGCCCAACACTTAACCACAAATTTCAGACTTATGACAACTGTTTAGGCGCATGAGGATGTCTGAAACGCCCAACCCTTGTACAAAATCTGAAAAATTATCATGCTCCTAATTTTGGACTTTTTAACACTGTTTAGGCGTATGATATTGCTTCCATGAGTCTAACACTTGTAATTTTCAAATCTTCCACTTAAACACTGTTTAAACGCATTAGTACTATTCATATACTAATTTTTTAAACAATTTGTCAAATTTTGACATTCACCCAAAATTTACATAATTGACCCTCAATTTTGAACTTTTGACATATCAAACTTTTATTTTTATTTTTATTTTAAATTTTTAAAAAAACATTCTCGTCATTTTAGTCTCTAATTTTAACAAAAGGAGTCTCATATTAAAATGTTGCAAGAAGCTTTTCCACTTTAAAATGTTTTCTTCAGGTTCATTTTTACATTATATCAAACACACACATGCTTGAACTTTTTAGCTTCATCCTATCCATCCACAACATTAAATTTTGATTTTTCATATCTTGAAATTTGAAAATTTTCTCTTTCACACTTTTACTTTTTACTACCCCTAAACTTTTAAGTTTAATAAAACTTAGAAGTTTCTTGAAAGTCACATGAAGAGCACACTAATCATTGTTATCATGCTTGCACACAGAAAAACATGCAAAAATCAAAATTAAAGCATAATAAAAATCTATTATGTACAATTGAATCATATACCTGTAGTGAGATCATATTAGTTAAGATTAGTACATTGAAATAAAATAAGTTGATGGATAGTCATAGACAGTGAATAAATCCGTATCAAGTGTGTTCCAGGTCAGCATTTCTGCTGCAAAGGAGACACGAGATCTAAGGACAGAAAATGAGTGCTTTTGGCAAGGTACTCAGCACACTTACTTTTTCAACTCTTGGATTGCTTAAGGTACTATTAGATATGACATTTTGTAAGTCACACTTAGACTTAGAGAGCACAACCCTCGTCAAGATATGCAAGAAATCACTTTTCTCATCTTGAAAACCTGACATATACTTATAACCAGATCTCATGTTTAGTTTGTGCACATTGGCATCTTTTTGCATCAGATGAGAATATCCAGGTCTGTAATTACTTACAACAAAGGATATCTCGTCACTTCAGGTCTATAATGACTCATAGCAAAGAAGTGATTAGATGCTTTAAATTAATTAGAGCTCAATGGTTATTCATATCGCCACCAGGTGTGAGATTATGACTTAACAAGTAATCAATTTGAGAAGCCAATACTGCTCATTGGTACTAAAATGGACAAACATGAATGCATGAGTAATTTAGTTTGATCACAAGAGTTTACTTTTTCAGTATAATTACATAAGCTTACTTGCGTATCATATCTGATCACGTCAGGCTTTAGTCGTAAGCAAAGTATGCAACTGATCAAACTAATGTATTATCATTTCTCACAATTGCAACGACACATTCATTCCTAAAAAATGAATTAAGAAAGAAAAACTCTATATTTGTAGTTTTTGTTTTATATTTTTATCTTTTGATTTTTAAATTTTCTATTTTTTTTTCTATTTTGGTTTCTTTTTCTATGAAACATACACATACAATATACAATCAGGCAATTAACTTGGACAGTTTCTCTTGTTGTTTCCTATTCGGTTAAGGGAGGGTTCTGATCATTTTAAGACTCAAGTAACTGAAATGCTCAAAAACCAGTTTTTACACATGGCTAATAAGACCAATTGACTCTACCAAATACTCAAACCTTCCTGGTAAAAAGGCTTTTGTAAATAGGTCCGCCAACTATTTTTTAGTTGCAATTTGGATTAAAATGATTAAACCTTTTTCAGAATTGCCTCTGAGAAAATGATATCGAATCTCGATATGTTTTGTTTTTGAATGTTGGATAGGATTAGCTGTAATGAACATAGCAGTAGTGTTATCAATGTAAATTGGAGTTTTAAGAAAATTGAACCTGTAATCCAGCAGTTGGTTTTGTAACCAAAGGATTTGAGAACATCCTGCTAAAGCAGCAATGTACTCAGCTTCTGCGGTTGAAACGGAAGCATTTGTTTGTTTCTTACATTGCCATGAGACTAATCTGGGTCCTAATCACTATCCGTATATCCATGTAACTCGAAGTTACCTTCATAAGGATACTATAGCCCTAAAGCTGGTTTACCTTTGAGATACCTGAATATTCATTTTACAGCAATTAAGTGGGATTCCTTTGGGTCTGATTGATACCTGGCACAGACACAAACAACATACATTATGTCAGGTCTAGATGCAATAAGATACATCAATAAACCAATCACAGATATGTATAAAGTTTGGTCTACAGATTTTCCTTTCGGATCAGGCTCAATCTTGGTGTTTACGTCAGCTGGAGTTCTAATTGATTGACAATCTTGCAGTTTAAATTTTTTCAAGAGTTTGTCAACGAACTTCTCTTGATTAATGAAGATTCCATTTGCAGATTGCTTGACTTGAAGTCCAAGAAAGAAATTTATTTCTCCCATAGAACTCATTTGAAATCGAGACTTCATGATTTCTTCAAATTAATTGCACAATTTTGGACTTGTAGAACCAAATATGATATCATCGACATACACTTGTACACATAGGAGATCATCAGCATCCTTCTTTATGAACAAAGTGATCGATTTTCCCTAGCGTGTATCCATGTTGGATTAAGTGTTGTGATAATGTTTCATACCAGATTCTAGGGGCTTGATGTAAACCATACAAAGCTTTGCTAAGCTTGTACACACGATGTGGAAATTCCGAATCTTCAAAACCCGGAGGTTGCTTTACATACACATCATCAGTGATCGTCCATACAAGAAAGCTCCTTTAACATCCATTTGGAACACCTTGAATTTCATGAATGATGTATAAGCCAGGAAGACACGAATTGATTCAAGTCTTGCAACTAGAGAAAATACTTCATCATAATCTATTCCTTCCTCTTGGGTGTATCCTTGTGCAACGAGTCTCGCTTTATTTCTAATAACTATACCTCGATCGTCTGTTTTGTTTCTGAATAACCACTTTGTGCCTATGGCATTTTCTCCTTCAGGTAAATCCACAAGATTTCAGACTTCTTGTTTGCGGAATCGCAATAATTCTTCTTGCATAGCCTCAATCCAACTATTGTCCTTTAATGTTTCGATAATGTTTTTAGGAACAATTTGAGAAAGAAAACATGAGTATAAGCAAAGATTTGCTTGTTCTGATTTACTTCTCATTGTTCTCTCATTCAATGGACCAATAATCTGAAGCGTTGGATGGTTCTTGTGAATACGAGATGTTGGAATCTTATTCCCTTGAACATGAACATCCAGACTGGTTTGGTTCAAGTTAGAAAGCTGATGCAATAGGTTCAAAGGATGTGGATTGAAATTGGGAACTTGAGTCCGTGAGTTGATGAAGTAATCAAGATTATCGGTATCAACTGCATCACCAGAAATATATGACGTTCCAGACTCAGGTTGTATAATTTCTATACCATCATTAGGAATAGGTTGTGAAACATCTTGATCTTCTGAAACTAAATGATCTTCCTCTTGATGGGATTGATCATTATTATTAAACTGAATTATTGAGTCTTTGACAAAAGAAAAAAAGGATAATCTGGGCTTGAGTCATCCATATCATCAGAATTTGAATCAAACAAGTTAGATTGATCAAACAAGTTAGATTGAAAAGAGTTTGATAATGAATCTAAATCAAATAACCAAGCTGGACCATTTGAAACTGATGGAAAAGAATTTTCAAGGAATTTAACATTGAATGTTTCAAGTATAACATTTGTCCTAGAGTTATAAACTCGATAGGCTTTTAAAACAGATGAATATCCAACAAAAAATCCTTCATCAGATTTTGAATCAAGTTTTCCTAGATGATCACTTGAATTTAAAATCAAAACTGGACAACCAAAAGATTTAAGAAAATCTATGTTTGGTTTCCTGCCAAACATCAACTCATAAGGAGTTTTCAGTTTGTCTTTCACAACTAAAATATGATTCTATACAAAACACACAGTAGATATGGCTTCATCCCAGAAAGTGATAGGAATTTTCGCATCTGCTAACATGGATCGTGCAGCCTCAATCAAAGTTCTATTCTTCCTTTCAGCAACTCCATTTTGTTGTGGAGTTCTGGGAGCACTGAACTGATGAGTAATTCCTTTTTCTCCACAGAGCATGTCAATATTAGCATTTTTCACTTGATACGCCTAATTCTTGAAAGTCTGGTACTGTGCAGGCGCATGACTATGGATGCAACATCTAGAGAGGTTTGGAATTTGAGTTTATTTGCTTGGGCTTAGAAGATGCTCTATGTTGCTTCCCCTTTAAACATACTGAGTAGAGATCAGTAGTGGCAAACTTCTTTGATGGAAGCCCGATAACATTATTTCCTGCTACAAGCTTGTTCATATTCTTGAAGTTGGAATGTCCGAGACGTCTAAGCCAAAGCTGACTTTCGTCATTTGATGCTTGAGCAATAAGGCAAGTTGTTTCTGTATACATCTCGATCCCTAATAGCTTTAACAACTACCCAGTCTATGCTAATCTGAAAACCTGTCTTCAAAATGTAGCAAAAAGAATCATCAAAAAGAACAAAATACGATTTATCACAAATTTGGGAAACTCTTAACAAATTAAAGTTCAGCTCTGAGCAGTAGTTGACTTTATCAAAGCTTATTATCTCGTTGGATACTGTTCCCTCGCCTGGGATTTTTCCTCCTGCATCACCACTGAAGGCGACATGTGTACCATCCTTTAACTTAAAATCTTCAAGTAAGGCATGATTGCTCGTCATGTACCGGCTACACCCGCTATCCACATACCATGTGTTGATTGGTCTTCTCGGGCGTACCTGCAAGACAAAGAAATTAAGTTGAGTTATCTACCCAAGCCGAAATGGTCTTGGGCTTGCCAAACTTATCAACGATGGTAAATTGTTTAAAATGGAGTTTATTCACATCAGGCTTGTTTTTGATGAATTTACCAATTCTATTATTCACAAAATTTTTATCATTATTAAAAAAATTCATACCATTTGAATGACCAATTTTTTAAAAAATTTTATTTCCAAAATTTTTATCATTCAGTCTCACAGACCTTGGAATGAATTGATCTTGAATGTATTGTTTTAGTCTCATAGAGTCATTTCTTTTGAAAGATCTCATACCTAAGGAAGGTTGGTTAGTTAATCTTTGAAAACTGACAGTTTGATTTCTTTTAAACTGAGAATTAACATAAACTTTGCTCAATTGTGTATTAGCAAATCCTTTCCTTGGCGAACTCTTTCTAAAGTAATAGTTTTCTGTATTGTGAGTCCTTTCATCACAGAAGGTACAGTACTTATTAAAGTAACAATCTGCTATTGAGTGATTTCTCATATCACATATATGATAGTACTAGTTGAAAAAGCATTCAGTAGTCTTATGATTATACATGTCACAGATTTCACAGTACCTTTGTGGTGTGTTAAACAAATGTTTATTAACTTTTGATGTTGACGCAATGTTTGATCCTTGTTTAGATTTAGGCATCAAAAAGTTAATCTTTTGTTTTTGATTTGACAAATTTTGTTTTTGATTTGGCAATTTGTTCTTTTGTATATTTGGTTTTGACTTTTGTACATGAATTGTATTCTTAGAATCCTTAGAAACAAATCATTTAACGACAGTGGAAGACTTCGAATCTGAACCTATTTTCAGATCAGAGTTTGATTGGTTCTTAGGAGTTTGTTTAACTTTTTGAATTAAGTTCATATTCAAATTACCAGCAGACATAAATTTTATTGGTTTAAATTGACTTGCTTGATTTGTTATTTTTGTTTGATTTTCTTGACTCTTATTTTGATTAGTTTTAGCTTTAGTCAATTTTCTTCTTCTTCTTTGGTTCCTTGATTTTTTAGAACTTGATTTTATCTGACATTGAACATCTTCAGGTGAAGATTCTTTTTCAGTTTCTTTCTCTTTCTGATCTTTTTGCCATTTAATAAACTCTAGATTATTTAGACCATAAGAGTTTGAATCTTCTGATGTTCCTTCTTCTTGTTTTGCTTTATCTTTGTTTTTGGAGTTTTGTTTGTTGTTTTTAATGATCACTTCTTCCGACACAGATTCTTTTAGAACAAATATTTTCTTACTTTTCTGTTGTGGTTCATATGATCTTACTTTTCCTGGATAACCGTTTTTGATTTTTCAGTATCTTTTTCTTCAAAGATTTGAACATTGGTTTTCTCTTCTTCACTATCAGAAATCTTGTTGTTTTTGTTTTGGAAAGCTTTAAGTTTAGCTTTATTTTCAGGAGAATAATCATGCGTGTTGAAATTCTTTAGTAAAGTGTTTGTTATAGATTCAGGCATTGGTTCGTGTGTAAAACCTAAGCCTGCTTTTTGTTTGTCCTTTCGTTCACTTACCAGTTGTTCCACAATTGTTTTGGAACTTTTTACTTTAGCAAGATCAACTTGTGTAGCAGCATGTGCTATTTTCTCCTCTTCCAAGTTCTTAGTCATTTTTTCAAGTTGTTTGGAAACAATTTCTAGTTCTTTCAAGGTTTTGTTCCTTGAAGTTTGTAGAGAAATGATCTTTTCATCTGATATTTTGTGATCCTTTTTAAGTTTATTATGCATTAATTCCTCTTGCTTGAGCTTTTCACAAATTTTGTATGAGTAAGTTCGATAATATTCTACATGTTCAAAGCAAGATTTGGTGCATAGTTTTACTCTTACTTCAGCTGGTATTTTAGGATATTTAGGTGAAGAAGTCTCAGAGTTAGAAGATGAATTTTCAACCTTTGGTTGATCTGACTGTGCCATTAATGCAACTTCTTCTGAATCCTCTTTAGGATTAGATTTATCACTCCAGTCATATTCTTCTTCATCATTCTCAGAGTTACCTTCAGCTTTAGGATCCCTTTCTTCTGACCAATCTTCATCTTGAACTTCTGCAATAAGAGATAGACTGGATGTTAAGTCAGCTGTAAACTGCTCTACATATGCACTCCAGTCATATCCATCCTTGATGCTCACGACAAGAGCTTTCTTAGGCTATCCACAAGACTTAGATTCATCTTTAAGCTCAGGAATTGGAAGACTTTGATATGGCTTTTGGAATGTTTTCTGAGACGGTGGTGGATATCTTTGATTGCTTAAACTAGCTTGACCATTGCCTCCTTTGTTTCTGGGAGCTTTGCATTCCCGTGAGAAGTGGCCATAGCTATTGTAGTTGAAACACCTTGATTTAGACTTGTCAAATCCTACAGTCTTGTTAGCACTTGGCTTGTAGTTTCTGTTGACATAGGAGTGTTTCTGAGTTCTATATGCAATCATTACCATTTGCCAGTTTAGATCCATTTCCTCCACATCATCTGGGTCCATTTCGAATAAGTCCTGCAAAACAAGATCTAATTGTGTTAGATGACTACCCTGATAAGCTTGAAAACTAGCCATGAAAGCGGTAAAAGTAGTTTTAGACTCCTCATCCTGTAATAGGATATTAATAACATCTTTAACTTTGCTAGTTTTAGTAGAGTTAGAAGATGGAGTCTTAGTTTGAGATTTAGTGCTTTGAGGTTTAGGAGGAGACTGAGGTTGAGGTTGAGTTGCATAAGCAGGAGCACTTGTATATGAAGAATCTGTAAAGAATCCTGCTCCAACAAATAGATCACCCTCTTCTTCTAGTGAATTCTCATTCTTTGCCATAAAGGCATTCTCCATTGTGCTAGCTGGAGATGCAACATATTTGTACTGAGATATAGATGCTGCTCTATCATTGTTTCTTGAGCTTTCATTGATCTCAACTGACTCAATTTTGGCAATCAATAGATCAAGATCCATAGGAAATTTCTCAGTGTGCTTCAATAATGTCACTGTTTGTTTCCATGAGAATGGAAGAGCATTGAGAAGCCTAAAGTTTAGATCTTTGAGATCATTTTTGATGCCAGCAGTTGACATCTCAGTTGTAAGTTGCACAAATCTATTCATCATTTGGTTTATAGTTTCACCAGATAAATGCTCAAACAGCTCTAACTGCCTTTCAGTTTCTACTTCTTGAGATCTTGAATCTCCTTACCACCTTCACATATTATCTTCAAAGCTTTATATAAGGTATATCCAGTTTGATATCCATCAAGTCTAGTTAAGACTTCAAGTGGTAATCCTTTACACATCAAAGAATAGGCTTTAATGTCATTCTTTACTTTCCTTAGATCATCACCTTGTAACCCATCTTCAGGATATGGTTCTGGAGAGTCTTTAGTGTAAACAAACCCTCTATCAGGACCATCTAAAGTGATAGGAATATGCGGTCCTCTTTCTATTGACTTCCACAAGTCAGTATCAATAGAATTAAGATGATGTTTCAATCTAAGAGACCAGTTCTTAAAATCAGTTCTGTTCTTCAACTTAGGAACTCTGTTCTTAGAATCTTTAGATTTGACCATTTTGAATTTTTTGTTTTTAAGAAAAAGATTATTTTTTGTTGTTTTTAAGTTTTTGAATTAAAACAATGAATTGAAAATATTTTTGGATTTTTAAACTTTGAAAAATTTCTAAGTGTTGAGTTGATGCGCCTAAACAGTGATGAAGCGCCCAAACAGTTTTGATACTTCTGACTTTGACTTGGAAACGCCTAAGGGATTGCCTTGGGTATAATTCTCAAAACGCCCAACTTAAATTGCGCCTGAATAGTTGTAAAACGTCCAAACAGTTGTAATGCGCCTAGAATTTGTTTCTGAAAAGTTTCAAAGTGACCAAACAGTTGTAATACGCCTCAACAATGGTCAAATGCCTAGACCAAAAACGCCTGAATAGTGGTCAAATGCCTGAACAGTTGTCAAGTGCCTATACACTTAGACAAATTTTAGTAGTGTTTTAACCTAATACACCAACTTCAACAGATTCATACGAACATAGATCTTCTGAAATTCTTCAAAACTTGTTGAATTGACCTAAAAACCTCCAATTAGGTAGTAATTAGATCAATTAACAGTCCTTTATCTTCAATTTCACCAAACAACAACAACAATTCAATCTTTTGATTGAAAATCAGTTCGAAAATGAAGACCAGGTTCGAACACTAATTTGAACAAATTCACTGATTTTGAACAAATTGAACTGCAAATTGTGATTCAATTCATGTTTCTAATGATGCAACACAACTGAAATCACCAATTGTTTGATTGAATTGCTTATCTATCATAGATTCAAGTGATTCAAAAGTTCGACAGTTTGACAAACTCAAATCACTAAATCAACAGCTCTGATACCATTTGATAGGATCAAAATAGATCGATCTGTGATGATATTGTGATGCAATTGAATCAAAACAAACACAAGTAATCAAATCAATGCAAACATATCAGAAAAAATCATAGTTTTTCGTTTATAGAAAGCATAGAAATACAAGTGTAAGAAAACAGTTACAATTCGTTCACTGATTCTAAGGTGCTTTTTTTGCACAATACATAATCTATGCTATTTATACTATCAAAGAAAACAAAAAGGAACATACATTTAAAAATAAGTCCCTAAACTATGACAAAACTATTAATAAAGACAATAAAGACTAAATGTTAATCTTCGAGAGACTTCTACATAGCCTTAAGCCTTCATTCTGGGTCTCAAAACTAAAGTGATTAACCTTCAGGGGAAAGCTACCATCCCCAGCTGTTAGACTTAAGCCAAACCATCCCTGACCTCCAATTCTGTGATGATGAGGATATGGGCTTTAGTGAGTACCATGAGTCTCTTTTCAGTAGTGTTTTAACCTAATACGCCAACTTTAACAGATTCATACGAACACAGATCTTCTGAAATTCTTCAAAACTTGTTGAATTGACCTAAAAACCTCCAATTAGGTAGTAATTAGATCAATTGACAGTCCTTCATCTTCAATTTCACCAAACAACAACAACAATTCAATCTTTTGATTGAAAATCAGTTCGAAAATGAAGAACAGGTTCAAACACTAATTTGAACAAATTCACTGATTTTGAACGAATTGAACTGCAAATTGTGATTCAATTCATGTTTCTAATGATGAAACACAACTGAAATCAACAATTGTTTGATTGAATTGCTTATCAATCATAGATTCAAATGATTCAAAAGTTCGACAGTTTGACAAACTCGAATCACTAAACCAACAGCTCTGATACCATTTGATAGGATCAAAATGGATCGATCTGTGATGATATTATGATGCAATTGAATCAAAACAAACACAAGTAATCAAATCAATGCAAACATATTAGAAAAATTCATGGTTTTTCATTGATAGAAAGCATAGAAATACAAGTGTAAGAAAACACTTACAATTCGTTCACTGATTCTAAGGTGCTTTTTGTGCACAATACATAATCTATGCTATTTATACTATCAAAGAAAACAAAAAGGAACATATATTTACAAATAAGTCCCTAAACTATGACAAAACGATTAATAAAGACAATAAAGACTAAATGTTAATCTTCGAGAGGCTTCTATACAGCCATAAGCCTTCACTCTGGGTCTCAAAACTCAAGTGATCAACCTTCAGGGGAAAGCTACCATCCCCAGCCATTAGACTTAAGCCAACCCATCCCTGACCTCTAATTATGTGATGATGAGGATATGGGCTTTAGTGAGTAACATGAGTCTCTCATCTCCTCCCTAACTCAAGGAGAGATAAGTGCTCCTTAATCACCCATATCTAGCCCACATCATCCACCCCAAACTGAGGTGGACTTCCCTGAACATGCTCAGGAGGTTCATATGGAAGAGGCACTTATTTTTGCAAGTGATTACATCATTAAGACCTCAACCATGGCAAACCAACCCATTGAAGCTTCTCTTGAAGCTGTCATTGTGCAAGGAAAATATGGCCGGATGTAGGATGTAGTATAAAGTATCTCAAGTACTTGTCATTTAAAAGTAAGCTTTGTAACACTTTGTAAAAAGAACTTGAGAGCAATATACAACATTTTTTAAAACCATCTTATTGTGTTCAGGTTCTTTTACTTGTGTTTTTTTTCATCTTTAAGCTGGTTCCATATTTGATCTGCTAAGTGTTCTAACTTTCTCCAAACATTGTCAAACTGTTGCATTGACCTCCCTGCCTCGGTCCTGCAACAAGAATCGATCAATGATTGGATCTTTGATGTATTTGGTTATAAGCTAGCTAGATATAATTTTTGTGGTTTGTTATTGTGCTCGCTATCAAAGTAATATTAAAGAATCACATATGAAAGTTTTTAAGAGGATTTTCAATTATCTTAAAGGCCAACCATAACTTGGACTTTGGTATCCTAAAAATTCTGAATTTTACTTGTTTGCTTAATCTAGACAGTGACTATGGAGGCTGTAATCTGGTTAGAAAATCTACAACCAAATGCTATCAATTCCTTGGCAATCGCTTGGCTTCTTGGCAGTGCAAGAAGCAAAACACGATGTAAACCTCAACTACCAAAGCAAAATATGTAGCTGCATCAAGTTGTAGCACACAGATTAGATGATTGAGAAATCAGAGCCTAAACCAAGCGAAAACATTAGAAAAAGTGAAAACATTATGGTCATGCAAAAACATCAAGGTGCGAAAACACGGAGTCTAGTGCGAGAATTGGTAGCTTAGATAAATTGTTGTTTGAAGCTTTGCATTGTAACACTTGTCATAGTTCTTGTATTGTAATGCTATTGAGAAATTAGTAATCAATTAGAGAAAACTCTATTTACTTGATTGTACTTTTGATTTGACTTGTGTGATTATGCTGTCATACCTTTCATCACTCATTCCACATTTGATGAATTGAATATTATCATATTATGAGATTGATAAAGAAATCTTTGATTTTATATTTGTCATCAAGTTCAAATTTATTCATGTCCATCATTCTATAAATGTTTAGGTTTTTTAACCATATCTCCTCTGTCATTCTTGTACATTGGAACATAGGGACCAAACCTAATTGATCTCCACATACGTTGTTTAATATAAATGACATGATTTACAAATCGATATGCCCGGTCAACATAGTCATCTTCACTGATAAGTCTAGGAGGTTTGTTGTTTTTCTAATCTCAGTATGTAACGCCCGAGAAAAGTCGAAACGAGTCAATTAATAATAATGAGCTTAGTTAGGGGTTGATTAATATAAATAAGAGGAAAAATGGATTATGGACCAAATTAATCTTACGAGTTATGTGTTAGACAAGTTTAAGGTCCCGTGAACACCTGGTATATAAACACAAATCAGCCACATTCATCCTCATTTGCAACTCAAACAACCAACTTTCTAGAGAGAGTGTGTAGAGAGAGAAAGTGGAGAAAAATGAAGATTTGAGGCTTTATTGATCAAAGGATTGAAGATCTGCGTTTTTGGGCATCAAACAACAAGAAAAGAGCAAGAATCCAGGTAAGAATCATCACCCAAACGTCTCTTCAGATCATACCCGGATTCTAGGGTTTTGGGGTTTTGAAAAATGGCAAAAATCATACAAAAGTCATGTTTTTATGAATGAAATCATGTAAAAAGCTTAGATACAAGTTTCTGGATGAAAAACGAATGATTTGGATGTAAAAGATTGAAGTTTTGGGGTAAAAATGGGCTGGAACGTCATTTTTATGCGTCCAGCGAAAATGTGAGTTCACCAGCGAAACTAACAGTTTTTCCAGCGAAAGTGTGGATTCTTCTAGCGAAACTATAGTTTCGCTGGTACTTTCGCAGCCATGGAATTCCAACGAAAGTTGGGCGAAACTGCTATACGAAACTGGCAGCGAAACTGTTAGCGAAATTGACAGCGAAAGTGCCATGCGAAACTTGCTTAATCTAGACAGTGACTATGGAGGCTGTAATCTGGTTAGAAAATCTACAACCAAATGCTATCAATTCCTTGGCAATCGCTTGGCTTCTTGGCAGTGCAAGAAGCAAAACACGATGTAAACCTCAACTACCAAAGCAAAATATGTAGCTGCATCAAGTTGTAGCTCACAGATTAGATGATTGAGAAATCAGAGCCTAAACCAAGCGACAACATTAGAAAAAGTGAAAACATTATGGTCATGCAAAAACATCAAGGTGCGAAAACACGGAGTCTAGTGCGAGAATTGGTAGCTTAGATAAATTGTTGTTTGAAGCTTTGCATTGTAACACTTGTCATAGTTCTTGTATTGTAATGCTATTGAGAAATTAGTAATCAATTAGAGAAAACTCTATTTACTTGATTGTACTTTTGATTTGACTTGTGTGATTATGCTGTCATACCTTTCATCACTCATTCCACATTTGATGAATTGAATATTATCATATTATGAGATTGATAAAGAAATCTTTGATTTTATATTTGTCATCAAGTTCAAATTTATTCATGTCCATCATTCTATAAATGTTTAGGTTTTTTAACCATATCTCCTCTGTCATTCTTGTACATTGGAACATAGGGACCAAACCTAATTGATCTCCACATGCGTTGTTTAATATAAATGACATGATTTACAAATCGATATGCCCGGTCAACATAGTCATCTTCACTGATAAGTCTAGGAGGTTTGTTGTTTTTCTAATCTCAGTATGTAACGCCCGAGAAAAGTCGAAACGAGTCAATTAATAATAATGAGCTTAGTTAGGGGTTGATTAATATAAATAAGAGGAAAAATGGATTATGGACCAAATTAATCTTACGAGTTATGTGTTAGACAAGTTTAAGGTCCCGTGAACACCTGGTATATAAACACAAATCAGCCACATTCATTCTCATTTGCAACTCAAACAACCAACTTTCTAGAGAGAGTGTGTAGAGAGAGAAAATGGAGAAAAATGAAGATTTGAGGCTTTATTGATCAAAGGATTGAAGATCTGCGTTTTTGGGCATCAAACAACAAGAAAAGAGCAAGAATCCAGGTAAGAATCATCACCCAAACGTCTCTTCAGATCATACCCGGATTCTAGGGTTTTGGGGTTTTGAAAAATGGCAAAAATCATACAAAAGTCATGTTTTTATGGATGAAATCATGCAAAAAGCTTAGATACAAGTTTCTGGATGAAAAACGAATGATTTGGATGTAAAAGATTGAAGTTTTGGGGTAAAAATGGGCTGGAACGTCATTTTTATGCGTCCAGCGAAAATGTGAGTTCACCAGCGAAACTAACAGTTTTTCCAGCGAAAGTGTGGATTCTTCTAGCGAAACTATAGTTTCGCTGGTACTTTCGCAGCCATGGAATTCCAACGAAAGTTGGGCGAAACTGCTATACGAAACTGGCAGCGAAACTGTTAGCGAAATTGACAGCGAAAGTGCCATGCGAAACTTGCTTAATCTAGACAGTGACTATGGAGGCTGTAATCTGGTTAGAAAATCTACAACCAAATGCTATCAATTCCTTGGCAATCGCTTGGCTTCTTGGCAGTGCAAGAAGCAAAACACGATGTAAACCTCAACTACCAAAGCAAAATATGTAGCTGCATCAAGTTGTAGCTCACAGATTAGATGATTGAGAAATCAGAGCCTAAACCAAGCGAAAACATTAGAAAAAGTGAAAACATTATGGTCATGCAAAAACATCAAGGTGCGAAAACACGGAGTCTAGTGCGAGAATTGGTAGCTTAGATAAATTGTTGTTTGAAGCTTTGCATTGTAACACTTGTCATAGTTCTTGTATTGTAATGCTATTGAGAAATTAGTAATCAATTAGAGAAAACTCTATTTACTTGATTGTACTTTTGATTTGACTTGTGTGATTATGCTGTCATACCTTTCATCACTCATTCCACATTTGATGAATTGAATATTATCATATTATGAGATTGATAAAGAAATCTTTGATTTTATATTTGTCATCAAGTTCAAATTTATTCATGTCCATCATTCTATAAATGTTTAGGTTTTTTAACCATATCTCCTCTGTCATTCTTGTACATTGGAACATAGGGACCAAACCTAATTGATCTCCACATGCGTTGTTTAATATAAATGACATGATTTACAAATCGATATGCCCGGTCAACATAGTCATCTTCACTGATAAGTCTAGGAGGTTTGTTGTTTTTCTAATCTCAGTATGTAACGCCCGAGAAAAGTCGAAACGAGTCAATTAATAATAATGAGCTTAGTTAAGGGTTGATTAATATAAATAAGAGGAAAAATGGATTATGGACCAAATTAATCTTACGAGTTATGTGTTAGACAAGTTTAAGGTCCCGTGAACACCTGGTATATAAACACAAATCAGCCACATTCATCCTCATTTGCAACTCAAACAACCAACTTTCTAGAGAGAGTGTGTAGAGAGAGAAAGTGGAGAAAAATGAAGATTTGAGGCTTTATTGATCAAAGGATTGAAGATCTGCGTTTTTGGGCATCAAACAACAAGAAAAGAGCAAGAATCCAGGTAAGAATCATCACCCAAACGTCTCTTCAGATCATACCCGGATTCTAGGGTTTTGGGGTTTTGAAAAATGGCAAAAATCATACAAAAGTCATGTTTTTATGGATGAAATCATGTAAAAAGCTTAGATACAAGTTTCTGGATGAAAAACGAATGATTTGGATGTAAAAGATTGAAGTTTTGGGGTAAAAATGGGCTGGAACGTCATTTTTATGTGTCCAGCGAAAATGTGAGTTCACCGGCGAAACTAACAGTTTTTCCAGCGAAAGTGTGGATTCTTCTAGCGAAACTATAGTTTCGCTGGTACTTTCGCAGCCATGGAATTCCAACGAAAGTTGGGCGAAACTGCTATACGAAACTGGCAGCGAAACTGTTAGCGAAATTGACAGCGAAAGTGCCATGCGAAACTGGCAAGCAACGAAACTGCCATGCGAAACTGACCGCGAAACTGTCAGTGAAATTGGCAGAGAAACTGTGTGCGAAACTGTGTAGAAAATGATCTATTTGCATGTCAACTTATATGCAGACTGTGTACCGTGAGCCTACTTTAGGTGAAGTTATTTACGAAGACCGGGTGAGTTCTAGATCCCCTTATTTACACGTTTTCAATGTTTTGGGGCGATATGCATATTAAATATACCATTTTTTATGGCAAAGATTTTAATAGTATAAAACTTCTTTTCTACTTGGTAAGTGTTAATGAGGTATTTTGTTTTCGCTAGGACCAAACTCAAGGAGTTGGTAACTTGGTATAATAGTGATAATGCCAGCCATGCATCACTCCCCACAGCTTTATTGTCATTTTCAACAGCTCATTCTCACCGAATACTTGTTGGATGTACTTTTTTCCTCAAAGTGCTTTACCATATTTTGATTCGTCATGATTATTATGTTTAACTAATAAAAGAATATGAAATTATATATTTTTCAATACTTTTATAATGATAGAAAAATCACATATTTAATAATGTGACATGGGACTCTAAGTCTCTAATGTTACATATTAATTTTTTTCTCAGCATAAATACATGTAATACTTGATTAATACTTACGTATCATTGAAAACCATTCTTTTAAATAAAATTATGGTAATATGTACGTTAGCTTATCTAGTATCTACATGATATTTATCAATCTACTTATCTAGTTCATATTTATTTATGGTTTACTTTGTTTCACGTATTGCTTATGTACAAAGAACTCACTAATTATTGTTATAACGACGTCTCTTATCACTCTCCCCTCACATATAGATTATTGATCAATTATATTGATCTTTTTATTAGACCATACGGGTCCTCAAGACAAATTTGGATCGAGAACAATTAGTTTACGTTGAATATGAAGAACTAATGATACAAACCAACTGAAGAAAACATTATGACACACTAGTACATAATATATTTTTAGGGGTGGTTAAATTGGTTTATTGAAGAAGAGGGTTTACCCCACTAACCCCCCTTCAAAATCCGTTTTCTAATATATCACTCACATTAGCTTAATCTTTGTTCCCTACAACATTAGCTCTTCAATAAAACATCTGAGGCACGTCTAATCAAAATTCACCATTTAGCAACATCAAATGGAACACATTATATTAGTTTATTAGGTTGTATGCTAGAAATCAATCATGATAGGTCACCATTAGCCGATGACAGTGGAGACTGATGAAGAAGCTCCTATCAGTTTGGATTTATGTAATTATTCTGATGAAGACTTCATGAAGATTGAGGTTCATGCCAAAGGTATTGGAATGCTAGCCATGGCACTCTTAACTGAGATCTATCAAGGGCTAATTTATTGGAAAAAAGGAAAACAGTTACAAGATTGTTTAATTGATCAGCTTGAAATAAACCTAAACGTTTTGAAGAATAGAGGAGATATTTACCCAACAATATGATTTGTTCAGGTACAAAAAAATTTTAAAATGCTTACTTAACTATATGAGAGATTCTCACCCCTCATCAGTGAGCTAGCTATATGTGGTTAGTCCTACTTAAATTATCAGATCATGAAGAAGTTTCTAATATCCCTACCTCCTCGATGGGATACTCATGCTTTGGTTATCAAAACTTCTACAATGTTCAAAAGCATGAACGTAACCTAATTTAATTACAAGAGAAATTGTTGACACTTGAGGGAGAGAGAGATATATAAACCCAAAAAATGAGATGTTAAGTGGAGCAAAATATTTGGATGAGTATAATCAAGTGTAACTATCTTGTTTTGTAGTGACTCATCTATAGACAAACATAAAAAAATTAACATAGATATTATAATAGATGTTACATCATAACATCTCTTATTTATCACTATAGATTGGGAACATTTTCTCATGGATAACCTTTAAGTGATGGATATTCTACATAAAATTACAATGCTTAGTCTCAGAACATACAAGTTCTGCAATAGAATTGGCAGAACATTTTGTGGTCTAGGTAGCAAAATTGGATAAGTCAAAGATTAGGTGCTACAATTGTGATAGTTTTAGGCATTTTGCTATAAAATATATAGAAGCAAAGGTGAACTAAGTGCAAGATATCGCTAACCCGACATCTACAACTCAAATTGCACATATTGATCAAGAGGGTCAAAGTGTAACTCGTGGTTCTTGTAAGGCCTGATTCTCAAGAAAACCCATAGTTGGAATTTTACATCAGAATAATAATTCTTAAACTTATAACATTCATTCATTCATTGTAGTGGAATTAAAACCTCACTACATAATCTTTGGCTTTAGACATTATTACATTACATTAATAAAACTATCATGCATTAAACAAAAACTATTAACTAGGATGCTAGGATGCCACTGTTAAGTAGAAACATGTAGCCTTATTCCATGTCCATCTATTTATTCATTCTTTACATGTCAAATTTATATGCATACAAAAGTTAACGTTACTGAGTGAGTTCTAGTTTCAACTTTAATAAAATAATTTAATTAACACGTCAATATTTAACATACTATATCATGTATCATCTAAACACCTAGTCATACTTTAACTCTGCATACTAATTTAGCATTAATTGTTCCTATAGCTTTTACCGTCACTTTAGCTTTATCTATCTTTTTAGTAATACTTTAGTAAGTACTTTTCTTTACCCTTTTTATAGTTTTACTCTATCTTTATCTTTATCTTTGAGCTATGAAACTCCTTAATCTAGTAAGCAAGCAATAAATTTCAAAAATCTTATCAAGTGAGCATACAGAAGGTAAAGCTTCTTTAGTGGGTGAGAATGTACAAGAAATATCTTCTATAGTAGGTGAGTGTACATGAGACACAACTTCTTTAGCGGGTAAAATACACAAGGCATACTTAATTGGATGGTGAAAATGCATCGAATGAATACTTTTTTAACAGTGCTTGCAAGACTTTAAACTTTATTGATCATATTTGAACTTTAGTATTTAGTCCCTCTTTATCTTTATTTACGTTCACTATCATCAACTATGTTATTATTTAATTCTGGTAATGCCTCTACATTTAAGGTTCCCCCTCTATAACTGACCTAACTTATACTTATCAATATACTATCATTATCATTACTTTTGACTTTATGTTCCATATTGTACTTCTCATATTATTACATATCTTAGTTTGGCATATCTAAGATATTTGGCAGTCATGGTTTCTCCCCTAGTCAAACGAAAGTTTTCGAACTTCTGCTTTAAGACATCTCTTTTGTTCTCCTTTATGAATTTCTTGAAGCCATGAATGATGTTATTTGGTATGCTCATTTTGATCAGCCATAAAGCCTTTGAATCCACATCCATCTTCTTTAGATTTTCATTTGAGTACTTTGTGAGGTCTTTGGGAATCATGACTCCACCTTTACCAGCTGCTTGAATCATGGGGACATATGGTCCATTCAAAATAGAAAGCCATAATCTCACATCTTGATTCCTTAGAAAATCTTACATTCGGATTTTCCAAGTATCATAGTCATAGTGTAAACATAAGACGTTTGGTTTGAGTTCTATTCTCCAAGTCATGCTTACTTGAGATGGATATAACAGTCATTTTGAAAGGATAAATGGGTATGAAGGAGTGTGGTGTTTGTTAGTGTGATCAAAAGAAAACAAGTGATTTGTTGAAAGTGAACTTCAAGCAAATCAAGAGCTTAAGCTCTGATACCACTTGTTGGATCGGTGTTATGGATTAACAAGACTTTTCTATTTGATCAGAAGTTAACAAATGCAGAATCTAAGTTAACAACTTACTAACAATCACAAATACTTTAAGTAAAGATAGATGAACAAGCAAGTCTTTCAAAGTATTTACTTGATTTACTCAAAACTGAGTACAAAGAGTAAATCAGAAGATACACAAGTGGCTTGACAAAGGTTGCCTCTACTATACAAGTGTGAGTACTTTATATTATGAAATCTAAACAATAAGAATAAAATATTCTATGTTCGGAATGTACAACAAAACAGACAATTGGCATATTAGAGTTAGGCAGCTTCAGTACTATGTTTTCTTCAAAAGACAGAACACAATAGTCGTCGGTATAGACGGTCTTGTCTTGTATAACAGTTGATCAGCAACTCATGGAGTTTAGTGCTGATAAGCAACAGCCGATCAGCAACTCATCATTTAAGTGTTGATCGGCAGTCGTTCAGCATATGTTGATCGACAGTCATTCAAGATATGTGATTCGGTAGTTGATTCAGCACTTGGAAGAAATCGGCAGTTGGCAGCCAGTGCTGAATTCTAGAGTGTACGGTAATTCCATCATCTTCATAGATCAACACATTCATCCTAAACTGTCATTTGTGGAATCATTAAATTACTTGCGTAGGCATTGTAGTACTCTCTTCATTATTGTGATTGATTGTTTATCATTTATTATCATTTTCTTTCAACATAAGCAAATCTGTGGACTATCAAACTAGGTTTATCTCACTTTATCGTTAATCATGATCAAATATGCAACATATCATCAAAATCCTAGTTACTTTCATTAAATATTGACCTCAAGTTCAGAAAGCATAAACTTTTTTTAGTAGGACTACTCTTTCTAGGTTTATAAATGTGGACTTTTTCTTATTATCGTCAAGTGAGTTTTTGTGTGCTCTTTTTGGTTGTCTATTTTTTAGGGTGGGGGACATGTTAAATATTTTTATACAAAGTATGTTGTGACTAAGTTTTTGCCTATGATATATTTTATGTTATAGAAAATGTACCTCCGTTGTTGATTGAATGAGATTCTTTGGTCATAATCTCTTATCCTTTATTCTACACAACTACTTAACTCACGAGTTTAAGCCGATGAAAAAATATTGAATAGTACTATTTGCGTTGACACCCCATGAATGGTTAGTCGCTCAAACTATTGTCATGGTTCAAATAGTTGAATGAATATTTCCAGCATACTTTAGTTAATGTCATATGATCAGACATTAGCCGAGACATGTCTTATAGGTGGACTTATTTAGATTGCATCATACTTCTGTAACAACATAAAAATAGTATAGTTGTCTTTAACTTTTAACGTGACTGCATCATAAGAACCTTGATTTATGACATAAAACCATTCTGTAAAACTCTATGACATCTATATTTGAATTATGCATTCTGTTATTCTAACATGCTCGTATGAAATCTAAATTCGATACTATGTTATATATGATTCTGATAATTTGCTATATTGTTGTATGTATGTGTGTATGTGCCTCTGTCTGTGTGTGTACATTGGCAGTTGTATTCGTCATCGTATTTATGTTAGCTTATTTATTTTATTAGTATCTCAGAAAATATAAGGTATATGATACCCAGAAAATATGTTATTTCGAATGCAATTTCGTTTTAACAAAACTTATATTAGATGTCTAGAAAAAATATATGCACAACCAGAAATTATTCCTTTAAATAAAAAAGGTAACAAATAAATTTGCTGAGAAAATCAATTCAGTAAAAACGTATATCATATATTAGATTAAATATAAAATTTAGAAATTAAAGGGTAAAGCTGGAAAAATTAGGTAATTATATAATATTACCTATATCATGAATAAAAACTTAAAATTATTTAATACAAATATAATACAGAAGACGTAATTCATTGGGGTTATAGTAATCATTAGGTTGTATCATGACCCCATCTCTCTACTCTTATTCTCCCTCTAAGCTATAAATAGTAGTAGTAACATTGGTTCCTTCATACTCAAATACACCTGACACTCCATTTTTTCTCTCTACCCTTGTCTTGTGAAACGAAATGGGCATCCTCAAAGCTTTTGTGGCTTCACTTTTTGTGTCTCTTTTCCTCTTCCAACTTGCCCAAGCCTTCAATCCCAATCAATTCGTAGTAATATTCTCTTCACCTTTTCGATCTTCTTTATATATTATTCTTTTTAATACTTTATATGTTTGCATTAACCTATTATTTATACTCTAAACAAATATAACTTATATTAGTTTTTATTATCTCATTTGAATTATGAGTTTGCTCTTTCCTTTTTGGTAAGATTCTAAATTTCTTATCCAACTTACACATTTCTTAATCACTAATATTTATAATTTATGTTTCGTGCATATTTTCTGTATCATTGGATGGTACTTTAGATTGTTGATTCGTTTATTTTTTCTATTTTTTTCCAATATTGATGTTTTTTTTTTTGTTAGAGGGCGCTGCAAGTGTTAACGCATATACGGGCACAAAAATTGGTATCACTTCAATTCATTATAAAATCTAAAAACGACTTTTTTTGGTTAAGTACACCAAAATATATATATTCAACTTGATAAAAACTTTAAATACATGTAGCAAAGCAAATCTTTTTTGATGTAAGAAAATTCAAAAAACCCTCCAGCGTATGTATTTGGGGACACACAATAACAACTTTTTGTGTCATTTTGATGCATTTTGTTACAACATTATTATTACTTTTTTTTGGTTCATTGCATAAAAAAGACTTCACAGACTGATATACAGTTGGAACTAAAATGAAGTCGACTAAATTTGAGTGCATTTGTTGATGAAAGTAATTTTTAACCAATAAACATTGGCTTATGTAAAATGGACAGATTGTGGAAAGGCATGTGCAGCAAGGTGCATACTATCAAAACGACCTAACCTTTGCAACAGGGCATGCGGGACGTGTTGTGGAAGGTGCAATTGTGTGCCTCCGGGCACCTCGGGCAACTACGAGTCTTGTGCTTGCTATGCTCAGATGACCACTCAAGGAAACAAAAAGAAGTGCCCATGAAACTTCATTAAAACTGATAACTTCGAAGAGTACTTGATCCTGAATCTCGCATATCAATAAAATCTTATTTCTTTCTTATTTTCCTTTCTTGATTATGTAATTCAATTTTATGTGATTCTTATCGCAATATTGTTAATAAAAGTTGTTGTGTTTATAATTGGACTTGGTTATATGATGAGGTGTGAGATTGGATTCCAAAACAGGTCTCATATATATGAGGGCATTGACTCATTGTCATCCCTATTATAGCAGTGTAAATAAGTTGATTTGTTTGTGAGCTACTTGTTATGAATTTCCTAAAAGTTCAAATCAAACCAAACTTAAACAAACTTGAGTCTATGATGAAGCTATTCATCAAAATAATTTCATGTACCGAACTTGATTAGACTCATGAGCACAGAGATGGCTATTATTTATACGTATGTATGAGTTATGGTTATATATAAAAACAGATAAGTAAATACATAAAAATTACTAAAAACTACTAAGTAATAAATAAGACTTGCTCAAGCCGAGTTTTAGCTTGTAAAATTATTCATGAGCTAAACTCAAGTTTAGACAGAAAACCTAAAATAGCTTAAAGTCCTTCAGATGACAACATTAATGCATTGAATGTTCCAGCTCAAACTCCTCTAAATCAAAAATGTTAGAAGCTCGAAAATCAAAATGTGCCAAGCTCATACACCTTTTAAATTAACCGATTTAAGTTGGGCTCGCTTACACCCATAGTAATTAATGGTGTTTATAACGATAACGTCTAATCCTATAGCATTTTAACTATATTTCGACTTGTAATGTGAGGCCTAATCGTGACCATTTGGTCCTAAATTTTCACTAGTGCCAAGATAAGAACATGGATTTTGGAACAAAACTTATCAAATGACACACACCCAAGCCCAACTTGCCTAAGCTACGGAGAAGTTATCATTTTAACTTTAGGGTTAGGTCAAACCCTGAATATAGAATTAAACACATGGGTAAAATCAATGGCTAAGGCCGAAGCCAATATTGAATTATTGGGGCTAGAAATTTGTTTGGTTTAGTGGTCATTAGGACCAAGACCATTTTAGATTAATTTATTTTGGCCCAACTAATTTGGTGTTGTTCCAGCTAGGGACTTATGGGTGTTTAAAGTAAGATATCCGAAATTTCAAATATCCAAATTTCGGATAGTAGAAATCACTATTCGTATTCGTATCCAAAATTTCGGATATTCGAATTTTGGATATCCGAAATTTCGGATACGGATAGTGATTCGGATATCCGAAATTCATTTTTATTTTTTTTATTTTTTAGTTATTTTACAATAATTAGACATATGCTATTATAAAAATAATATAAAAAATCAACTCATATCATAAAAGTCTCAATATACACTTAAAAACCTCAATTTAAAGTAAAAATATGTCTAAAATTTAAAAAAATAAAAAAAATATTTTTTAGTTTTCGGATTATCGAATATCCGAAACTTTTAAAAATCACTATCCGAATCCGAATTTTCGGATATCCGAAAATTCGGATATTTCGGATTTGGATTTTCGGATCGTATTCTCGGATTCGGATATTTTTTATTACCCCTAGTTCCAGTGTTCCTTTACAAAATGACCAATGATCAAATTCTTTTATCTCTTATGTAATTCTGCAAGTAATAAAAAATATATAGATATTTGCATTATATTCTGTTAAACTAAATAAGTATTCACAAAAATCCGAACAAAGTTTTTGATTGAAAATATTTTCTATTTTACTTGCAGAATATCCACAATTTATCTTACTTATTTAAGCTTTTTTTTTTTTTTGAAAAAAACTTTTATTACATTTTCAAATTTTGTGACTTTTTTTTATAAACGTTACAGGTTTTAAAATTATGTGAACAAAATGAATCATTTGTGAATCATAGTTACTATTAGGTGATTAGTTTTTCTTTAAATTTTACTTAAGTTGAAAATTATATAACGTGATTTTTATATAGTGAACTTCAAAATTAAAAAAATAATAATAATAATTACTCAATAGTAATTAGGTTTCATATATATTTCATTTAGATCACTTCAATTAAAAAATGTAACATTTATAAAAAAAATAAAAAGTCTACAAAATTAGAAAACCTAAAAAAAGTTGAGTGTGTTGGATCATATGAGGCTGGTGCAACCAAAACAACACTTAGAACAATTTTGTGTACAAGTTGAAGAAGTCTTCCTAAGACAAAACTACTCTTCCGCAGCTATGTCAAAGATCTTCCGAAGCATTATGTTTGAAGAGCTTCCGGAGGAAAACTAAGTCTCCTGAGACTAAGTAGTTTTTCTTTCGAAGTATATGAAGAACTTCCGAAGGATAGAACAAAGTCTTCCGAAGACCAAACAGTTCTCCTTCCGGAGTATTCACACTTAGAAGATCCAAGATAACGTCTTCCGAAGAATAAAGTCATAAAGACCTGTAGAAGATTCGAAAGAAGTTGTTTCTTCCAAAGTATAAATGGCCTCGGAAGAACTCATTCTTCCGAAGCCATTTAGCTTCGGAAGTATCAACTATGAACCTGTGGACAAAAGTATGGTCTGTTTGACAGACTCTGATACACTGCATGGTGCTTTTCTTAACCCATGTAGTTGACCATACTTTAATCCACTATTCACCTTTTCAACTTAGTATAAATACCATCCTTAGTTGGTGCCAAAAGGTAAGTCATGGACCCGTCATGACTACCTTATCTAGGATATTATTTTATCTTAGATACTTTACTTCTAGCAATGTAGTATTTGTCTAGAAGTAGATTCCAGTTGGTTTTTCAAGTATAACCGGCTGTAGATAGTAGTATATGCAGTTTCTCATTTTAACTTATGTAGCATGAGCTTAAGAGTCATGTAATACTGAGTTGAGAAGTAATATATACAAGTATCTTGAAAACCATTCTCTTGTTCATTAACTTCGTATATTATTATCAACTCTAGCTTGAGATTTTGTGTTTCATCGATCAAGCGAGACTTAGTGAGTTCTGTGTTTAAAGTCAAAACCGATCCTTGCAATTAGTATCAGAGCTTTAGGCTCTTGATTGTGAGATCTAACCATCCCAAATCACCCTTGTTTCTTCACACTCACACACCCACCTCACTTTAATGGATCTTAACTAGAAATTTTCTGAGTCCGAAATGGGAACCATGACCAAGGCTCCTATCATCACTCCTGATGATTTTGGAACTTGGTGTAAACGTATTGAAGGCTTCATCAAGTACCAAGATAGCCGCATGTGGAAATCTGTCACTCATGGTCCTTACGTACCTAAGGTAGCAGCCCCAGCGGGTAATGGTGCCATGATAGAGAAGGTCATTGAAGACTACTCAGATGAAGACTTAAAGAAAATAGACATTGACTGCAAAGCAATGACTATTTTTCTTACAGCCATATCAAACTCCATAATGGTTGGCTTTCAGCAATACGAGTCAGCCAAAGAACTTTTTGATGCTTTGAAGCTGATGTACTCTGGTTCCACTGAA
Source organism: Flaveria sonorensis (assembly GCA_025506505.1). NCBI lineage: Eukaryota > Viridiplantae > Streptophyta > Magnoliopsida > Asterales > Asteraceae > Flaveria > Flaveria sonorensis. The sequence continues at coordinate 43,432,172 of CM046435.1, forward strand.
TCCAAGGAGTCCAAGAAGGATGTACTGAAGCAGAAGTTTGAAAACTTCACATATATGGTGAGACCTAGAGCCAACAATACTTCAGGTACATGAACTTGATCACCTCTCTTCAGTCTATGGGAGTGGATCTTCAGAAGAGAGACATTGTAAGTAAATTCATGAGTGCACTTCCTCATGAATTGACTTTCTATTGTGTTTCTATCTAGAGAACTAAGAACCTTAAAACTCTTACCATGACTAAATTGTACGGAATCCTTGATGGATACAGTATGGAAATGGAGACTCAGAAAAGCCAACAGATGAACTGACCCTCAAATCCTGCTGCCAGCAATGCTCAACATGTTGCTGAAGGATCAAGACAACCTTAGTTGTACCTGAACTATCCCCAACAGCCATCATCTTCCTCTGGGCCATACATCACTTTCCTTGAGACACCTATGTCTCAACAGGCTCAACACACTCCTTTTCAGGATAATTGTGCCTTTATCTCAGGAAGTGAACACTCTAGAGATTTTCAATTTTGCTTTGATGATCTAGAGTGCTTTAGCCCAGATGATATTGAGTACATGGACATTGTCCAACAGATGGCTCTCCTAACCTACAGAGCAAAGAAGTTCTTCAAAAGAACAGGAAGGCAGTTCCCTTAGAATCCAACCAACAACAAATTTGGATTTGATAAAAGCACAGCCAAGTGTTACAACTGTAACCAGCTTGGTCACTTTGTTAGGGAATGCAAAGCTCCAAGATCCAATCCTGGAGCAACTCAAGCCTCCCAACATCCTACCACCTCAAGGGCTGCACCAAAACCTACTGAGCAGCAAACTGCGGCTGTTGCTAAAGAAGTTGACTGGAGCTCATGGTGCAAGATGTCACTCCTGCTCAAGCACTCATGACTGGAACTGAAGACAGCAAGGTATATGAAAACCTCTGTACTCTAGCTTGTATTGCTAAGGTTAAACTTTATAAGGATTACAATAGGAAAATTAAATCAGATATTGAGTCCTTGAACATCCAAAAATCTGATTTCAAGAAAGCAGAATCTGACTATAAACTCAAAATTGAAGAGTTAGAGAAATTTGTTTCTTCTTTAAAACAAGAACATACAAACTATAGGACTCAAATAAAGGATTTAATTTCTAAGTTGACTGAGGCTCAAGCCCAACTAGTAATAGCTGAGGCTAAAGCAAAGAAGTATGCTATTGAAGAGCATAACTTCAACACCATCATTGTATCATCCTCCCACTCAAAGGTGTGTTATCAAAACAAAAGTGGGTTGGGAACCAATGAAATTGCTCCACCACACTCTTATGTGTCTGTTTGACAGCCAAGATGTGGTACTCATGAGCAAAAGGTTCTAACTACTGACCCACTACCCAATGAGCAAAAGAATGATGCAACTATGGTGACGACCACAGGGAAGGATAAGGTAGAAAACCTCATTCCCACCGCTGAAATCATACCCCTATCCACCAAAGAGAGAAAGAACAAAATCAAGGCAGCAAAGAAAACTGCCAAGAAGGTGACTGAGTCTAGGATGAAGATAGATCCCAGACAAAAGGGTGTATTCATTTCAGCCGGATTCCAAGTGGTTGGAAACTCTGACCCAGGAAAGGAATGTAGTACCAGCATTCCTGTCCAACTGAAGGGTTAGAAGTTAAAAGGGAAAGCTATTGAAGAAAAGGAGTGCAAGAACCAACAGCCATCACGCCCCATCAAGAGTAACATTGAGTGCATAATCTGTGGTCTGCATAACCACATGGCAAAAGATTGTTACTACAATCCTACAAGCACACATTATGCAACCAATGTTAAACGAGAAAGAGTCAAGGAAGGTTTCATATTTGGACCTTATCACATGGCCCAAGTGACAAGGAAAGGAAAGCTTGTTTCCGAAGCTAAGTTGCTTTCGGAAGAAAATCATTCTTCCGAAGGAAAAATAGCTTCGGAAGACAAGCCAAAGAACAAACAAAGGAACAAAAGGAATCCATTGAAATCTTCCGAAAAGAAAGTAGTCTCGGAAGAAGGTCATGCTGCTCAATCCTCTTCAGGATCATCTACACTAGTCAACCATAGGATGGTATGGAAGAACAAAACAGATGCTGCAGCCAGTACCTCTTCCTCACAAACACAAATTGAACCCACTTGCCTATACTTTGGTCAATTAAATCATTTACATTTGAAGAACCCAAGACCAACAAGGCTTGGGTTTCTAATAGTAACTAATCATCTTACTTTATGTGCAGGGACATCCACATGACAAGAATGAAAATATATGGATTGTGGACAGCGGATGCTCCAGGCACATGACAAGGAACAGATCTCTTCTTTAACAATTTGAACATTTTGATGGAGGTCCTATTCAGTTTGGATGTGAAGCCGGATGATACATTTCTGGTAGAGGTAGTGTATCCAATGGTAAGTTAAAAGTTGGCAAAGTAAACTTTGTCAAACAGGTTGAACATAATCTGTTAAGTGTTTCTCAATTCTGTGACCAAAAGCACCAAATCTTTTCACAGAATATGAGTGCATTATCCTCAAACCTGAGATGACAATTCCTTAGGAATTGGTGCTTCTTTGATCTCCCAGGAAAGGGGATATGTACAAGCTGGACATGAACAATGCTTCCCCACTGGGTGAAGTATCATGCTTTCTTTCCAAGGCCAATGGTGATGTGTCAACTCTTTGGCATAAAAGAATGTACCATGTTAATTTTAAAACCATGAACAATTTGGTTAAAAATAATTTGGTACATGGTGTGCCTAAAAAGGAGTTTTTCGATAAAGACGACTGTATTGGTTGCCTAAAAGGAAAACAACGCAAGGTCACTCACAAATCTAAAGAAGTTAACTCTATCACCACTCCATTACACTTATTACACATGGATCTTTTTGGTCCCACAAGTATAATGAGCATTGGAAGGAAATCATACTGCCTTTTGATTGTTGATGATTTTACAAGATTCAATTGGGTATTCTTTTTAAGAACTAAAGATGAAACAGCTGAAACTTTAAAATCTTTTATTCTTAAAATTGAAAATCAGAAGGATCACAAGGTGAGAATCATTAGAAGTGATCAAGGGACTGAGTTTAAGAATCAAGTTCTTGACTTATTCTGTTACTCAAAAGGGATTGCCAGACAATATAGTGCTCCTAAAACTCCTTAACAGAATGGTGTTGCTAAGAGGAGGAACAGGACACTTATTGAGGCTGTAAGAACAATGTTAGCTGATTCAAAGTTGCCTCTAACTTTCTAGGTAGAGGCAGTCAGCACTGCATGTTATGTGCAAAACAGAGTTCTTATTGTTAAGCCTCATGGGAAGACTATGAGCTATGGAACAAAAGGCCATCTGTCATTGGCTTTCTTAGGTCCTTTGGCAGCAGGTGTACCATACTCAACACAAAGGAGAACTTAGAAAATTTTGCTGAAAAGTCAGATGATGCTATCTTTGTTGGATATTCCTCCACCTCTATTGCTTATAGAGTGTATAATATCAAAACTTAACAGTTTGAGGAATCATCCAATATTGTTGTTAATGAGCACACTCCTTGTGTTAGAGGGAATGGACCTGAATACATTTTTGATTTAGAATTGTTTCCAAACTATTCTAAACCATCTTGTGAGAATGTTTCAGCTGGAATAGGAACTCAAAGTGACCCATATGAAGATCAACTATTTAAGCTACCCAGACCTATTTCCAGTTCTCCAAGAAGAAATGAAGAACAAGCTCCTACTACTGAAAGTCCTCAAAGCATTAGTATCTCAGGAAACAAAGGAGCTTCAACAAATTGTCAACTCACTAAGCCTTATAACCCAGAAGTTGACAATTCAAGCACTCAACACCAAGCTGATGAAGACAGTGACATAGAGGAACAGGCAACTGTTGATGCTGCTTCATAGCATAATGACATTGATGATGTCACTCATTCATTCAATCAGTCCTCATTGAATGAATGTGAGACATCAGCTGAAGAAGGTGTTCGAAGTTCTGAGCAAAACTTCTCAAACATTGACCTATCTATGCAATTAGATGTGATTCCTAGACTCAGGATACACAACACTTATCCAGTTGAAAACATCACTGGGGATGTATCAGAAGGTGTGAGAACAAGAAGTTAGACCCACAATGGGAATGTATGCTTGGACTTATGCTTTCTCTCTCAAATGGAACCAAAGAAGGTGGAATAAGCCCTCAAGGACAACAATTGGATTGAAGCTATGCAAGAGGAATTGCTTCAATTCAAGAGGAAAAAGGTATGGAACCTATGTCTTTTGCCACCTGGTCAAGTCCATATTGGCACCAAGTGGGTGTTTAGAAACAAAAGAGATGATAGAGGTTTGATCATCAAGAACAAAGCAAGACTTCTTGTTCAAGGATACACACAGGAAGAAGGCATAGATTACACTGATGTCTTTACACCTGTTGCAAGACTTGAAGTTATGCGAATCTTCCTTGCTTTTGCGGCCTCCAAGAACTTCACAGTCTATCAACTTGATGTCAAATGTGCGTTTTTGTATGGGAATATAGATAGAGAAGTCTATGTGTGTCAGCCACCTGGATTTGAAGACCCACAGCATCCCAACTATGTGTTCAAATCGGAAGAAGCTCTTTAAGGGCTGCATCAAGCACCTAGGCTATGGTATGAGACTTTGTCTCAGTTTCTCCTAAAAAACAGCTACACCAGAGGCACCATAGACAATACATTGTTCATAAAGAAATCTAGGAAGGACATGCTGCTTGTTCAAGTCTATATCGACGACATCATATTTGGTTCCTCAAATGACCAAATGTGCAAAGACTTTGAAAGCATCATGAGAAAGAAATTTGAGATGAGCTCCATGGGAAAGATGGATTTCTTTCTAGGGATTCGAGTGAAGCAGATGGAAGAAGGATTCTTTATCAACCAGTCTAAGTATATCAAGGACATCTTAGAAAGATTCAAGATGAATGATTATAAGACAGCCAAGACACCTATACCCAGAAATCACAATTTATGTCCTGATTCTGAGGGGGAGGATACTGATCAGTATTAGTACAGGGCAATTATTGGATCTTTGATGTATCTCACAGCTAGTAGACCTGATATCATGTTTGCAACTTGCATCTGTGCGAGATATTAGGCTGCTCCCAAGGTGTCTCACCTAATTGCTATCAAAAAGATTCTTAGATACCTCAAAGGAGATCCCAAACTGGGTCTCTGGTATCCTAAGAATAAGGATTTCAATCTCTATGGGTACTCTGACAGTGATTATGATGGCTGTAACATTAACAAGAAATCCACATCAGGAGGATGTCAATTTCTTGGTGGAAGGATTATTTCATGGCAATACAAGAAGCAATCATGTGTCTCTACGTCAACTGCTGAAGCTGAATACATCACTGCTGCGAGCTGCTGTGCTCAACTGTTATGGATTCAAAATCAGATGTTAGACTATGGATTCAACTTCATGAATACTCCTATCCACATAGACAACACCAGTGCTATTTCCATTATAGAAAATCTAGTCAAGCACTCCAAGACAAAGCACATTGACATCAGGTATCATTTCATTCGAGATATTCATGAGAAACACATGATTAAACTAGTAAAAGTTAATTCAAATGAACAATATGCTGACTTTTTCACCAAAGCCTTTGATGAAAAAATATTTAAATACTTAATCATAGCTATTGGGATGATTAACATTGACTAGTTTATTTCTTTTGAAAACCTTTTAAAATGTGTTTTGTTTATGTTGTCTAATTACAATCTAAGCCCTGTTACTAAAGTTTTTTCTTCTAAGTGAAAATTCTTCCGAAAAGAAATTTACTCTCGGAAGAGATCTTTATATCTTTTGAAGGTAAATTCCTTCACTTTAGTACTATCTTCCAAAGAATTTTTACCCTCGGAAGCAAATTTGATCATAGATTAAATTTACTTCCGAAGGCTATTAACTTACTCTCGGAATAAGTCTTTTCTCTCGGAAGCAACTTTTCCTTCGAAAGAAAACTTTTACTGTGTAACGGAAACCTTTGGGCCCCACTGTGTAGAGATTAAGATCTTTTCGGAATATTTTAAATTATCTACCTTACCGCCGTACTCAAGTACACTCCCAAACTGTCTTTTCACCTTATCGGTATGGTCTTTTACCCCCTATTTAAACATTCGAATCTCTTTCTTTACCCTTTTTTACCACCACTGAAACCTAATAATCCTATTATCATCTTCACTCTCTCTCAAATTCCTTTAATCCAACCATACTTTCTTACAATGGCTCTCAATCCTCAACATAACCAAGTCGCCATCCTTGATTCTTCTAAGGATGCTGACTTTGCCCCCATCATCAATTTTCTGTTTCACACCACATACTTTACCGCCCTCACCGTAAACCCCACTATATACTCAAATCACATGACCGAATTTTAGGGAAACAGTCGTTGTGAAACTCTGAACGATGAGAGGGTCATCAGGTCGAGAATCAGCGAACAAGAGATCATTATTTCTGAATCTACCATCAGGGAGCATCTGGAGCTTCATGACGAAGGCGCCCCGACTGAATTCCCCAAATCTAAGCTAGCAAACACATATACTCAGATGGGATATGGTAGTGATGTGCATAAGTCCACTGTCTACAAGTTTAATTTCTCTTACAACTGGAAATTCTTGTTGCACATTGTTCTACACTGCCTATCTAACAAATCAGGGGGTTGGGATCAAATCCCATATGATCTGGGATGCCTAGTTCATGGAATGGTAAAAGGCCTCTGCTTCAACTATTCAAGATTTGTGTTGAACAATTTGTGAGGAAATCTTACCCGGGATTCATTTTTCATGTATCCCCGGTTCATTCAGCATATCATAAACTGTGAGCTGGACCAGAGTAGACTACAAAGTGAAGAAACTCTGATGGTCCAACACATGAGGCCGGACATCTTCAAGACCTTGAAGAAGGTGTCCACCAATTTCACGAGGAGATTCACTGATCTTCTCCCAGGTATGCTTGAGCCAACGGCTCCTGGTGACATCCCTGCAAGCCCAGTAGGTGATGAACCCATGTAACACCCGGAAAATTTTAAAAGACGGGAAAGAAAGAATAAAAGTGAAGAAAAGAAGAAAATGTAATAAAACCCAAATAGAGGGGTTAAAAGTGTGCAAAGTACAAAATATAATATAATTTTGTACAAAAGCAACATGGCCGCCCACGCCAAGTAACTTTTCACCTTTTTGTAGTCGGTTTTTAGAGAGAGAAAGCAGAGAACTCTCGAATTATGAAGAAGGAAGAAGAAGAAACTGAATTCAAGGTAAGAATTCTTGGCTTTAAGTTGTTTTTGGCCGGCCTATGCCTCGGTTGTATGCTTATGTGTTTGTTTGTGTGTTCGGGTTGTGTGATTTGGTGGGTTTTAGGTGTTTGAACTCATTTGCAAACGGGTTTGAAGAAGTCATACTCGAAGGTTGTCAAAGGTGAGTTCTAGAATCCCCTTTTTACATGTTTTATCTGATTTTGGGGCTGGAAAAGCATGTATGTATGTTTTTACGAAAATGAGTTTTGTACCCGTATGAATGTGTATGTGTGAATATGGGTGGGTAATGATTTGGGTGATTTATGATGTTATGATGATGCCATGTTCATATTATGATTCTTTAATGCTAGAACTAAGTTAGAACATGTTGAATTGATGATGTTGGGACTGATTATGATGCTGATAGTGAGAGTTGGTTGCCCATGCACCTGAAATTGGCCCATGCGCCCAACGGTCAAATTGCCTAAGTGTAGTCCCATGCGCCCAAAACCCATGCGCCAGAATAGTATCCATGCGCCTAGAATAGGCTGAATTTGACTAAGTGTTCCAAGCGCCCAAAACTGCCCATGCGCCTAGGCACTCATGCGCATGCATAGTGCCCATGCGCCTAGAAATTTGCCCAGGAGACTAAGTGTTGGGTCATGCGCCCAAATAGTGCCCATGCGCCTGAAAGTTCCCCATGTGCCTAAGTGTTCCCATGCGCCTGAAAGGCCATGCGCCTGCATAGTGTTCATGCGCCTATGCCTTAGAATATTTTCTGAATTTTTGGGGAAAAATGTAAACTGTAGGCTTTGACTTGGGATGTTCCTGGGGTAATGTAAGTTGACTTATGATGTCATATGTGATGTGATGATGATGTTATGTATGGTATGGTCATGTTTATGTTATGTTCCTTATTATGTATGTTTATTTTCCGTGGCTTTACGTGGTATGATTATGAAAAGTAAATGGAAAGTATTATGTAACGTAAAGCGGAAGATAATAAAAAAGGGAACGTAAGGAATGAATGAGTGCATGCATTAATGAATGAAAGTAATGAAAGTCTTGTAAGCAATTTATGGAGGATCACGCCCAATGAAGGGTGTTAGCTCAACTGTGTGCGGGATAGCTACCCCGGAAGTATGCACACTGGGGTCTAATCTTTATGATTGACCATATGTATGGGACCCTTTCCACTTGCCCTAGGTACTGGAGTCAGCTTCGTACACAATGTTTGAGGTCTATGATAGACCTCAGGCCCAGTAACCAGCTTCGTGCGCAATGTTCGGGGTATAGCACATGGCACTGGTCTGGAATGAAAAATGAATGATAATGATGAGTGTACTTGCCCCATGCCCATGAGTCAGCTTCGTGTACAATGTTCGGGGTACAGTACATGTCATCGAAAGTTAATGAATGTACGTATAGTACGGTAAGAAAGATAACGAATGATAAAGATGACGTACGATGATGAATGAACGGAAGTCAACGAATGTCGATGAAAGATAATAATAAATTATTATCTATGTGTACGTATGATGCATGATCACATGTGAAAGTAAAGAAATAATAGTTTTAAACGAAAGAAAAGTATTTTATTTTATAAAACTAGAACTCACTCAGCAATGCTGACTTTTAGGTGTTTCCAGTTGGCAGGTAATGTTGCTGAGGATGGCATGGGGCAGCTACTTGGCATTTTTGGATGGCATCTGTTGTTTAGATTATAATGTTTTTGTGATGTAATGCAAATTATGATATTTTGTAACAGTTAACTACAATGATTTATTTTGCAAAAGCAATTATAATGAAATGGTTTAAAATTATTCCGCTGCAATGTTTTGGAAATTGTAAATGTAAATTATATGTTTTATGTGCTATGATTGTCCAACTGTGAGCGTCCTGGGATCGGGGCCTTACAAGTTGGTATCAGAGCCAAAGTTTAAGTGAATCGGGTTAAAATTTTCAAAAGAAACCTAAACTTAAACTGAAAATGGGATAAAGGGAAGGGGTGCCAGTCTGAGTAGCTACGTGCCATCAGGTATTTTCTTGATGTTAACCGGTATTACGTGCGCATGTTATGTGGTTTATGTGCTTCTTAGTAGATTTAGATACTGATGTGGTCAGGATAGTAAATGCTTGGGGTATGAAGAGTAAAGTAAGTGGCTAATCATAACTGGCCACCGTAATTAGGGACTTACTATACTTGACATAAACTGAGCTATTACCTTGAATGACCATGTTAGTGTTTGAATCTTATAGCGTGTTAGAGGATGGCCGGTGGTAGATCTTCAAAGGCTTCTCGAGGTGGAGGTCGTGGTGGACGGGGTGCGGGACCACGGGTCACCAGAGGAAGGCCTAGGGCTAAAGAGGTGGCTCATAAAGAGCCCGAGACCCCTCATCCAGAGGGCGGTGATGAAAGTGCTAACTTAAGGGCCTCGGTGAAGGAGGTTGTTGTAGAGGAGGTTCATCAGGTCATGCAGACGATCTTACCGTCTGTGGTGACCGAAGTGATAAAGGCTGTGAGAGAAGGAGAAAGGAAAGAGAGGAATAGGTCTTCGGGAGTAAGGGAGCAACTGGGGATTGAGACGGTTGTCTCTACTGATGAGGAAGAAGAAGAAGAGCCTGTGCCGGAGGCAGCATGAGGCTGTAACTATGGGGCATTTCAAAGATGCAAGCCCCTGACTTTTGACGGAAATGGCACTGCTGCTGCTGCTCACCGGTGGGTGAGAGAGATGGAAGCTATACTTGATATCAGCGAGTGCCGGGAGGATCAGAAGGTGAAGTTTGCCACTCATTCATTTGTGGACTCGGCTCCGTGCTGGTGGGACAATATCGTCCAAGCCGAGGGTAGTAGGGCAATTGGAAGAATGTGGTGGCCAGAGTTGAAGAAGCTGCTGATCGAGGAGTTCTGTCCTCATAGGGAGCTCGACAAGGTTGAAAAGGAGTTCCTGCAGCTGGAGGCGGGAACCATGACGCATCAGCAATACACCACCAAGTTTAACGAGATGGCACGACTGGTGCCTGATCAGGTGACACCTTTTTCGCGAAAGATGAAGAGGTATATTCAGGGCTTGCCGGTGGATATTCGCAGGCACATGATCGCCGCCCGGCCGAGTACGTTCAGGTCGGTGGTCGATCTGGCGGGAAGGCTATACGACGAGAGGGAAGTGGTGGTGGCTGAGGTGAGCAAGAAAGGCGGTGGGGACTGAAACTGGAATGGGAAGAGGTTTGGTCGAGGTCGTGCCCCGGCAAACAACAAGAATGCACGGGTGGATGACCGGCGTTTGGTCACATCTGGTGCGGAGTCGAAGAAGTGTGGCAAGTGCGGGAAGGAGCACACCAGGGAGTGTAGGTGGGGATTGAACGTGTGCTTCAAGTGTGGAAAGCCTGGCCACATGGCAAGAGAGTGCAAGGTGGCAAGGTGTTTTAACTGTGGTGGAAAGGGCCACATGAGTCAAGAATGCAAAAAGCCAAGGGCTGAGAGTTCCAGGGCAGGGCAGAAGACCGGGACCGAGGGGTAGAGGGCGAGCGCCAGGGCATTAACGATGACTCAGGAGGAGGCTAGGACGGACCCCGATATCGTGTCAGGTATGTTTCTAGTAAACCAAACTCTTGCTTTTGTGTTATTCGATTCAGGTGCTAGTAAGAGTTTTATTTCTGCTGCTTTCTGTGCTAAGTTGCCTGTTAGTAGTAGAGGTGTTGATGAGCCCTTCGATGTAGAAACTGCCATAGGTAAGTCTACCAGGATTGTTGACCTGATAGAAGGCTGCGATATAGAATTAGAGGTCATAAATTTCCTGCTAGACTATTCGTGATGACCTTAGGCGGATTTAACATAGTCCTAGGAATAGATTGGTTGGCGGACTACGAGGTGAATATCATATGTCGTAAGAAGATGATTCGACTGACAGTGCCCGACGAGAGTTTGGTGACGATCTACGGTGATCGAGTTACGACTATCCCAAAGGTGATTTCGATGGCGGTGGCGGGAAAGTTCATGAGGCATGGATGTAGTGCCTACTTGACCTACGTGAAGGATGTAGATACTTCAACACCACAACTGTCGGATGTACCAGTTGTGTGTGAGTTCCCAGATGTGTTTCCCGAAGATTTACCATGTGTGCCACCGGACCGTGAGATTGAGTTCCAGATTGACTTGATACCCGGTGCTCAACATGTTGCTAAGGCACCGTATCGGTTGGCTCCAACCGAGATGAAGGAATTGATGGAGCAACTGCAGGAGTTGCTTGATAAGGGGTTCATTAGACTGAGTATCTCTCCTTAGGGTGCTCCGGTCTTATTTGTGAAGAAGAAGGACTGTAGTATGAGGATGTGCATAGACTACAGCGAGCTGAACAAGTTGACAGTGAAGAATCGGTATCCATTGTCGAGGATTGATGACCTATTTGATCAGCTCCAAGGTGCCAGTTGGTTCTCGAGGATAGATCTTCGATCTGGCTACCATCAGCTGAAGGTGAAGCAAGATATTCCTAAAACAGCTTTTCGCACGCGTTATGGACACTATGAGTTTCTTGTTATGTCTTTTGGTTTGACCAACGCGCAAGCTGCTTTTATGGACCTGATGAATCGAGTGTGTCGGCTGACATTGTATAAATCAGTGATTGTGTTTATTGATGATATCTTGATTTATTCAAAGAGTGAGGAGGAGAATGCCGGTCATATTCGGGTGGTGATGGAGACATTGAGAAGGGAGAAGTTGTATGCCAAGTTCTCCAAGTGCGCGTTCGGGGTTGCGCGAAGTTCAATTTTTGGGTCATGTGGTGAATCTGGAAGGGATCATGGTGGACCCGGCAAAGGTGGAAGCGGTGATGCAATGGAAGTCTCCAAAGACGCCATCCGAGATTCGTAGTTTCTTAGGGTTGGCGGGATATTATAGGAGATTCATTCAAGACTTCTCTAAGATAGCTTCTCCGTTGACTAAGTTGACCCACAAGGATGTGAAGTTTGTATGGGGTCAAGACCAAGAGAAGGCCTTTGAGGAGTTAAAAGCAAGGTTGATTCAGGCTCCTGTCTTATCATTACCCGAAGAAAGCGAGGACTTAGTGGTCTATTCGGACGCTTCTTACTCGAGGTTGGGTTGCGTGTTGATGCAGCAAGGAAAGGTGATAGCATACGCGTCTCGAAAATTTAAGGTTCATGAGGTGAATTACCCTACTCATGACTTGGATTTAGCAGCTGTGGTCTTTGCACTAATGATTTAGAGGCACTACCTATACGGAACGAAGTGCACAATCTTCACAGACCACAAGAGCTTGAAGTACTTCTTCGAACAAAAGGACCTGAACATGAGGCAGAGGCGATGGTTGGAGCTCATAAAGGGAATGTAAGGAATGAATGAGTGCATACATTAATGAATGAAAGTAATGAAAGTCTTGGAAGCAATGTATGGAGGTTCACGCCCAATGAAGGGTGTTAGCTCAACTGTGTGCGGGATAGTTACCCGGGAAGTATGCACACTGGGGTCTAATCTTTGTGATTGACCATATGTATGGGACCCTTGCCGCTTGCCCTAGGTACTGGAGTCAGCTTCGTGCATAATGTTCAAGGTCTATGATAGACCTTAGGCCCAGTAACCAGCTTCATGCGTAATGTTCAGGGTATAGCACATGGCACTGGTCCGGAATGAAAGATGAATGATAATGATGAGTGTACTTGCCCCAGGCCCATGAGTCAGCTTCGTGCACAATGTTCGGGGTACAGTACATGTCATCGGAAGTTAATGAATGTACGTATAGTACGGTAAGAAAGATAACGAATGATAAAGATGACGTACGATGATGAATGAACGGAAGTCAACGAATGACGATGAAAGATAATAATAAATTATTTCTATGTGTACGTAAGATGCATGATCACATGTGAAAGTAAAGAAAGAATGGTTTTAAACGAAAGAAAAGTATTTTATTTTATAAAACTAGAACTCACGCAGCAATGCTGACTTTTATGTGTTTCCAGTTGGCAGGTAATGTTGCTGAGGATGGCTTGGGGCAGCTAATTGGCATTTTTGGATGGCATCCGTTGTTTAGATTATAATGTTTTTGTGATGTAATGCAAATTATGATATTTTGTAACAGTTAACTACAATGTATTATTTTGCAAAAGCAATTATAATGAAATGGTTTAAAATTATTCTGCTGCAATGTTTTGGAAATTGTAAATGTAAATTATATGTTTTATATGCGATGATTGTCCAACTGTGAGCGTCCCGGGATCGGGGCCTTACAACCCACACCAGACCTCCCCACTCGAATGCCAACTACTTCTTCCCACCCAATTAAATTTACATACACTAGACACCCCAAGCGAACCCTGATCAATCTACTCTGATTGATCAGGTCCCCACTGTTCACAGCAAAAAGGCTCGAGTGGAACTCAGGGCTGCCACTCAGCCAGAGGTCACACCTTCCTCCACCATTGACCTCAATATCAGTGTTGAGTCTCCTCAGTCTCAACCTGATGAGACAAAAACCCAAGCCATTAGCCCTCAGGGTGAGTCCCAACACTCCCCTGAGCAACCAAAAATGGGCAGCCACATCATTGGCATATCTGCTATTACAGCAGAGCCATTAGGTACTGACCAAGGTCCCGGGTCATTAGAATTAACCTCTCTATCCTTCGCTGACCTTTTAATCCAACCTGATGAGGATATTATGTTCCGTCAGGGCCATGTGTTGATCTACAATACCTCTCTCAAGATCAACTGAGCCCCAGGGAACCTCTAATATCTAGCCAACATCAGTTCAGCCAAACTGAGGTGAGTCCAACTGGTGTGGAGGTGACTCATGTAGGCTCAGCCGCCACTACTGAGAGTGTCTCATTTGTGTAACACCCGAAAATTTATTAAGAAAAGAATAAAGATAAAAGGAGAAGTTGCATAAGTGGAGGGGCTAAAGTGTACAAAAGGACAAACATTATTATTTTATGCTTAAAGTGGGCATGGCCGCCCACTACATTGCTTCACCAACTGCTTCGACTGCTAGAAAGAAGAAAAGCAGAAGTTCCAACGGATCTAGAGAGAAGAAGAAGAAGATTCGGCTTGAATGTGAGTTTTAGTGTTTTTTGCTCGGTTTCAGCTGAGTTTTTAGCTTCGGGACCGATTCTTATGGTTTCTTTTGTGTTTGGTTTTGTGTTTTGGTGTGTTTAGTCATTTGAACTCTTTGTGCCCTCGAGTTTGGTGGAGTTTTGCTTGAAGGCTGCAATAGGTGAGTTCTAGATCCCTTCTTTTGAACGTTTTCTACTTATTTGGAGCCGGTATACATATTTAACTGGTGTTTTGGAAACTAGTTATGATTTTTCACGTATGGTGTGGACGACTATGATGATATAGTTATATTATGTGATTCTCTTGATGATCGTTTAAAGTTTATGATATTCTAAGTGTTAAACTGAAAGATCTAAGCTGTGTTCATGTTCGAATGATGATTGGGAACTGGTAATGGCATAAGTTGCATTACAGGTTAGTTATTATGTTCATCCGCATTTAACAGTTAAGTCTTTTGTTCATGCGCATTTGCTAAGTCTTCATGCTCATTTGCTAAGTCTTCATATGCATTTGCTGTGTTCATCCGCGTTTGCCTTTAGTACAGTCAAAGTGTTCATCCGCATTTGTTTTGCCCATGCGCATTTACTAACAGTGTCCATGCGTATTACTTTAGTCATCCGCATTCGGTTCATGCGCACTTCTTGACACTTAGAATATTTCCTGAGAATGTTCATCTGTATTTGTTCATCCGCATTTGTTGTGTTCATCCGCATTTGTCTAAGTTCATCCGCATTTGTCTAAAGACTTGGGATTTTCTGAAATTTGGGGAATAGAATTTAAGTATGGAGAACTCCTAAATAAGGGAAGATCATGCTTGTTTAGGGATTATTATGATTGGTTCTTTCTTATGTGCTGCTTTTACTATGTCACTAATATTTTCATTTTATGTGATTAAGTAATGTGCATCTTAATAAGTATTATCCATAACAAGTGGACACGAAGGAAAAAAAGAAGAACAGTGAAACTTAATGAATGTTACCCCCGGGCCCTTATGATGAATGAAAAGCCTTGCAAGCACAATGAATGGAGGTGCATGACCTTGTTGTTAGCTCAACTGATGTGCAGCTGTATAGCCCATGAGGATGCACATCTGGGGTCTAATCCTGGGGATTGACCAATGAATGAATGGGATCCTAGTTCATGAGCAGGATTCGAGCCTAGCAGTGTGGATCAACTGGCGATGGGTTAGCTACTATGATAAACGTTTACCGATAGGGGTTCGGCATTTGTTGCCAACCAACAATGTAGGTTCTTGCTTTGTGCAATCCGAGTTAATGAAAGAGAGATAATAAAAGAAATAAAGATAATGAATTACTTAATGATCGATTATGTATATTGATGAATGATCACCAAATGAAGTTTACAAAGTGTATTTTTCTATATTATTAAACTGGAACTCACTCAGCAACGCTGACTTTTTATATGCATATCAGTTGGCATGTAAGGATGTTGCTGAGGATGGCACGCGGGTGAGGCTACTTGGTGGGCAAAGACTGGCATCCATTCGTGCACGATGATATTGTTGTTTTGTAATACAACTGAATGATTCTTTTTGTAACTGTTAAAATACAATGATGTATTATTTAGCAACATCAAATATTAATGTATGAATAGTTTTTGATAACTTAATCAGCTGCAATGTTTTTATGAAATGTATTTATTTTATATGAAAAATGCTATGATTGCCAACTGTGAGGTATCCGGGAACGGGGCCTTACAAGTTGGTATCAGAGCCAAAGTTTAAGAAAAATGGGTAAATATTTTCAAAATCTAAACTTAAACTGAGAATAGGACTGAATGGAAGGATGCCAGCCCAAGTAGCTACGTGCCATCAGGTAATTTTTTTTCGTAAGTAATCTGTATTACGTACGTGTACTATTTGATTTATGTGCTTAGTAGATTTGGACACTGATGTAGTCGGGATAAGGAATGCTTGGGGGATGAAGAGTAAAGTAAATGGCTAATCACAACTGGCCACCTCAATTAGGGACTTACTATACTTGACATAATCTGAGCTATTACCTTGAATGACCTTGTTATTGTTTGAATCTTATAGGAGGTAGATCTTATGGTGGGTAGGAAACCTGGGAAGGCAACCCGAGGCGGTGCTCGTGGCGGGCGTACTACTGGGTCACGTGTCACCCGATGCAAAGCTAAGGATCCCGAGACAGTTCATAAGGACACGGATATTCATAGCCACCAAGAGGGTGAAGGATCAGCCACCCTCAAGTCTATGGTAAATGAAGCTATTGCTGACAAAGTCTACAATATCATGCAAAATGTGTTACCTTCAGTGGTGACTGAGGTGTTGAGGGCTGTAAAGGATGGTGAAAAGACCAAAGATACAGGGGCGAAGGAGAAAGCTGATGAAGAGCCATCTAGTCCCAAGGTGGTAATCCATGATGATGATAGCGAGGGGGAGAAGGGGACTGCTAAGGGGTGCACCTATGGGGTGTTTCAGAGATGCAAACCCCCGACCTTTGATGGTAACAACAATGCTACTGTTGCTCATCATTGGGTTCAAGAGATGGAGGCGGTCCTAGACAACAGTGAGTGCCGGGAGGATCAAAAGGTGAAGTTTGCTTCCTATTCTTTCATTAACTCGGCATTATGCTGGTGGGACAACATTGTCCAAGCCAAGGGGAAATGGTATGTTATAAGGATGAGGTGGTCGGATTTGAAGGAGCTGGTACTGGAGGAGTATTGTCCACTTTGGGAGTTGGACAAAATTGAGAAGAAGTTGTTGTATTTGGAGGCTGGAAACATGACTCATCAAGAGTATACCTCCAAGTTCAATGAACTTGCAAGACTTGTGCCGGATCTAGTAACCCCAGACTCCAAGAAAGTTAGAAGATACATGCAGGGTCTGCCCATGGACATTAGGAGGAACATGATAGCTGCTAGACTGAGCACTTTCAGGTCTGCAGTAGATTTGGCCAGAAGGTTGTATGATGAGAGGGATCCGGTGCCAATTCAGAGGAAGGTTGAGAAGAGTTGGAACAAGAACGGTAATGGGAAGAGATTCAGGGGTGACCACTATGGGATCGGGGAAAAAAAGATGAGGATTGACGATCGCCGCCCAGGATCAAGTAAAGGGAGTAACAGGAGGCAATGTAAGAAGTGCGGGAAGGTTCACATGGGTGAGTGTAGAGTGGGGACGAACCGGTGTTTTAAGTGTGGAGGCGAAGGCCACTATGCTAAAGAGTGCGGGGTACCGTAGTGTTATCAATGTGGGGAGGTAGGCCACTCGGGCTGAGATTGCAAGAAGGGTGGAGCAGGAAGTTCAGGGACTCAGACTATAGGTGAGAAAGGGAGGAGTGAGAGCACCAAAGCCAAGGCAAGGGCATTCAACATGACCCGGGAAGAAGCCAGAGTAGACCCTAAAGTAGTTTCAAGTATGTTTTTGGTAAACCAATTGTATGCTTCTGTGCTCTTCGATTCGGGTGCTAGTAGAAGTTTTGTATCTGCTACATTTTTTCGTGAAACGCATGGTAAGAATAAGAAGATAGATGTGCCCTTCTATGTAGAGACAGCGATAGGAAAGTCTACCAAAGTGACTGATGTGATAGACGATTGCCTCGTAGAGTTGGACGATCGTAAGTTTCCTGCTAGATTGTACCTGATAGCCCTAGGAGGTTTTGATATGGTGTTAGAGATGGATTGGTTGGCGGCCTACGAAGCAAACATCATGTGCCGAAAGAAGATGATTTGTCTGATTGCGCCCGATGGCAGTTTGGTTATGGTACATGGAGACAAGCAGTGCATTACACCGCGAGTAATATCGATGATCACGGCAAAGAAGTTTATGAGACGAGGGTGTGGTGCTTACCTGGCCTATGTGAAGGATGTGGATGCTACCATGCCTCAACCATTAGGCATACAAGTAGTATGCAATTTCCCTTATGTGTTTCCTGAAGACCTACCAGGGGTACCACCTGACCACGAGATCGAGTTCCAGATTGATCTGATACCTGGTGCCCAACCTATTGCAAAAGCGTCATATCGTCTCGCTCCCTCCAAGATGAAAGAATTGATGACCCAGTTGCAAGAGTTGTCAGATAAGGGGTTCATCCGACCGAGTATCTCTCCCTGGGGTGCTCCGGTCTTGTTTGTAAAGAAGAAGGACTGTAGCATGAGGATGTGCATCGGCTACCATGAGTTGAACAAGTTGATGGTGAAGAATAGGTACCCACTACCAAGGATTGACGACTTGTTTGATCAGCTCCAAGGCACCAGCTGGTTCTCAAGGATAGATATCCGATCTAGTTATCATCAGCTAAAGGTCAAGGTACAGGATATCCTGAAGACCGCGTTTCGAACTCGATATGGGCGTTACAAATTCCTCATTATGTCTTTCGGTCTAACCAACGCACCAGCTGGTTTCATGGATTTGATGAATCGGGTGTGTAGGCCGATGTTGGATAAATCAGTGATTGTGTTTATTGATGATATCTTGATTTATTCGAAGAGTGAAGAAGAACATGCCGGTCACATTCGTGAGGTATTGGAGGCGCTTAGAAGAGAGAAGCTGTATACTAAGTTCTCTAAATGCATGTTTTGGTTGTGGGAAGTTTAGTTTTTGGGTCATGTGGTTAATTCTGAAGGGATTATGGTGGACCCGACAAAGGTGGAGGCGGTTATGAATTGGAAGACTCCAAAGACGCCATCCGAGATTCGCATTTTCTTGGGTTTGGCAGGCTACTACAGTCGGTTCATCCAAGACTTCCCCAAGATAGCTTCACCATTAACCAAATTGACCCCGTAAGGATGTGAAGTTCATATGGGGTCAAGTGCAGGAGAATGCTTTTGAAGAGTTGAAGACAAGGTTGACTCAAGCTCCTATCTTGACGTTACCTGAAGGGAATAAAGACTTGGTGGTCTATTCCGATGCTTCTTATTCAGGATTGGGTTGTGTGCTGATGCAACGGGGAAGGGTTATAGCCTATGCGTCCGGACAATTGAAAATCCATGAGGCTAACTATCCTACTCATGACCTGGAGTTGGCGGCTGTGGTTTTTGCATTGAAGACTTGGAGGCGCTACCTATACGGGACGAGGTGCACCATCTTCACTGATCACAAAAGTTTGAAGTTCTTCTTCGAGCAGAAGGATCTTAACATGAGACAAAGAAGATGGTTAGAGTTAATCAAGGATTATGACTATGAAATCCACTATCATCCAGGCAAGGTGAATGTGGTAGCCGATGCCCTCAGTCGAAAGGAGAGGCCGGAACCGATTCGGGTGGAGGCTTGCTAGCTGGTTGTGATGCCGGATGTTATGGGTCAAATCAACGAATTCCAAGATAAGGCATTAAAGGATGATAGGATCAACTCTGAACGAATGAAGGGGCAGGCGACAGATTTAGGGGAAAACATCCTTGGCGTTAAAACCCGTTTCGAGCGGATGTGGATTCCTCGTTATGGGGAGCTGAGGGGAAGGATCATGGATGAGGCTCACAAAACATGGTATTCCATCCATTCTGGTGCTACAAAATTGTATCATGATCTGAAGAAGGATTATTGGTGGCCAGGGATGAAGCGTGATGTGGTGGAGTATGTGAGTAAGTGCCTGACCTATTTACAAGTGAAGGCGGAACATCAGAAACCATATGGGAAGATCCAACCATTGGTTATACCCAAATGGAAGTGGGAACACATCACCATGGACTTCATCACAAAGTTGCATCGCACTGCGAGAGCATGTGATACCATTTGGGTGATCGTAGACCGCCTGATGAAGAGTACTCACTTTCTAACGATCCGATAGACATATTCATCTGAAAGATTGGTTGATCTATTCATCAAGGAGATTGTGACCCGTCACGGTGTACCAGTGTCTATTGTGTCTGACCGTGACACTTGGTTTACATCTAAGTTTTGGAAGAGATTCCATTATGCAATGGGTAGGAGGTTACATATCAGTACGGCTTACCATCCTCAGATAGATGGTCAGTCGGAGAGGACTAAACAGACGCTTGAGGATATGCTCCAATCCTACATCATTGATTTTGTAGGAAGCTGGGACGAACACTTACCGTTAGCTGAATTCTCATACAACAACAGTTATCATGTCAGCATTGGCATGCCACCATATAAGATGCTATACGGTAAGAAGTGTAGAACACCCGTATGTTGGGGAGACATCAGACAGAAGGAGTTGGGGAGCGTAGAAGTGATCGAGGCTATGACTGAAAAGCTATAAAAGATTAGGGCTTTTATGAAGGCGGCGAAAGATAGGCAAAAGTCGTATGCGGACAAGAGGCGTAGACCGATTGAATTCCAGGTGGGTGATAAAGTGATGCTGAAGGTTTCACCATGGAAGGGGATCATTCGTTTTAGAAAGAGGGGTAAGCTGAGCCCGAGTTATATAGGACCTTTCCGAATCATTGCACAAGTAGGAGAGGTGGCCTATAGGTTGGAGCTACCCGATGAGTTAAGTGGAATTCATCCAACATTCCATGTATCTCATCTGAGAAAATGCCTAGCTGATGAAGATATGATTGTACCACTTGAAGACATTGAAGTAGATGAACGGCTCAATTATGTAGAGCAACCAGTGGCAATCATTGACCGAAAGGTGAAGAGATTACAGAATAAAGTGGTTCCACTGGTGCGAGTACAGTGGAGGCACAGGAAGGGATCTGAGTCTACGTGGGAGACTAAGGAGGACATGAGACAACATTACCCATGACTGTTCAAAGAGTGACAGGTTTCAGGGATGAAACATCTATAAGGGGGGTGGACTTGTAACACCCGAAAATTTATGAAGAAAAGAATAAAGACAAAAGGAGAAGTTGCATAAGTGGAGTGGCTAAAGTGTATAAAAGGACAAACATTATTATTTTATATTTAAAGTGGGCATGGCCGCCTACTACACTGCTTCACCAACTGCTTCGACTGCTAGAAAGAAGAAAAGCAGAAGTTCCATTGGTTCTAGAGAGAAGAAGAAGAAGATTCGGCTTGAAGGTGAGTTTTTGTGTGTTTTGTTCGGTTTCAGCCGAGTTTTCAGCTTTGGGACCGATTCTTATGTGTTCTTTTGTTTTCGGTTTTGTGTTTTGGTGTGTTTAGGCGTTTGAACTCTTTGTGCCCTCTAGTTTGGTGGAGTTTTGCTTGAAGGCTGCAATAGGTGAGTTCTAGATCCCCTCTTTTAAACGTTTTCTGCTTATTTGGGGCTGATATGCATATTTAACTGGTGTTTTCAAAACTAGTTATGATTTTTCAAGTATGGTGCAGACGATTATGATAATATAGTTATATTATGTGATTCTCTTGATGATCGTTTAAATTTTATGATATTCTATGTGTTAGACTGATGGATCTAAGCTGTGTTCATGTTAGAATGATGATTGGGAACTGGTAATGGCATAAGTTGCATTGCAGGTTAGTTTTTATGTCCATCCGCATTTAACAGTTAAGTCTTTTGTTCATGCGCATTTGCTAAGTCTTCAAGCGCATTTGCTAAGTCTTCATGCGCATTTGCCAAGTCTTCATATGCATTTGTTGTGTTCATCCGCGTTTGCCTTTAGTACAGTCAAAGTGTTCATCCGCATTTGTTTTGCCCATGCGCATTTATTAACAGTATCCATGCATATTGCTTTAGTCATCCGCATGCGGTTCATGCGCACTTCCTGACACTTAGAATATTTCCTGAGAATGTTCATCCGTATTTGTTCATCAGCATTTGTTGTGTTCATCCGCATTTGTCTAAGTTCATCCGCATTTGTCTAAACACTTGGGATTTTCTGAATTTGGGGAATAGAATTTAAGTATGGAGAACTCCTAAATAAGGGAAGATCATGCTTGTTTAGGGATTATTATGATTGGTTCTTTCTTATGTGCTGCTTTTACTATGTCAATAATGATTAAGTAATGTGCATCTTAATAAGTATTATCCATAACAAGTGGACACGAAGGAATAAAAGAAGAATAGTGAAACTTAATAAATGTTACCCCCTGGCCCTTATGATGAATGAAAAGCCTTGCAAGCACAATGAATGAAGGTGCATGACCTTGTTGTCGTTAGCTCAACTGATGTGCGGCTGTATAGCCCATGAGGATGCACATCTGGGATCTAATCCTGGGGATTGAAGAATGAATGAATGGGATTCTAGTTCATGAGCGGGCTTCGTGCCTAGCAGTGTGGATCAACTGTCGATGGGTTAGCTACCATGATAAACGTTTGCAGACAGGGGTTCGGCATCTGTTGCAACCAACAATGTAGGCTTTTGCTTTGTGCAATCCTAGTTAATGAAAGAGAAAGATAATGAAAGAAAGAAAGATAATGAATCACATAATGATCGATTATGTATATTGATGAATGATCACCAAATGAAGTTTACAAAGTGTATTTTTCTTTATTATTAAACTAGAACTCACTCAGCAACGCTGACTTTTTATATGCATATCAGTTGGTAGGTAAGGATGTTGCTGAGGATAGCATGCGGGTGAGGCTACTTGGCGGGCAAATACTGGCATCCATTCATGCATGATGATATTGTTGTTTTGTAATAAAACTGAATGATTCTTTTTGTAACTATTAAAATACAATGATGTATTATTTAGCAACATCAAAATTAATGTATGAATGGTTTTTGATAACTTAATTCGTTGCGATGTTTTTATGAAATGTATTTATATATGAAAAATGCTGTGATTGCCAACTGTGAGGTCTCCGGGAACGGGGCCTACAATTGGCCTCTCAGGAAAGTGGTGACATCAGTGGGACTGAGTCTATGGCAACCTTGCCAATTGATATTTCTAAAAAGGACATCAGTAGGGAAGGGTATCCAGGGCGCCGATAAACCATAACTGGTGGTGATGATGAACATGCCAGGCATGTTATCTCATCTCCCTATGATTCTTCAAAAGAAGATGAGGGTAGACTGCAACTCATTAATAAAGACATGATTTCTAAAGTCTCAAACCTTGAATTAAAGGTTAAGACTTTAGATGACAGGTCTGCCACTCAGCAACTTGAGATTGAATATCTCAAGGCTAAACTAGCTGAGACACAGATTGAGAAGTCTGTCCGGCAGGTACCTATTCAGGTTTCTTTAAGTTCTTCCTCCAGCTCATCTACTTCTCAAGATGATGCTACCAAAAAGGAGGAGAATGTACAGAAACAACATCATGAGGAACCCACTTACCCCATAGCAACAACCTCTCCTGATGCCTTATCTATCTTTTACCCCCAACAGCATCACCCTACAACACTCTTCCCTCAACCAGCTCCTATTACCTTTTTAAGTGGATCAAAGGATGCTCATAGATCTCAATAGGTTTCTAACCAAATTTCTGTTGAGCTCCTCCATTGAATAGCCCTCCCCTAATCTAGCTATTGCCTAGTTTGGAGCTGAAGAGCTTCAAAGGTTGAATACACCACCTACCTCTAAAGAGGAAGTTGGTCAACCTAAGGTCTCTACTAAACCCAAGAATAACTTCGAAGGGGATGTACAGACTGATGGCCCATCAACTGATTTGGATGGGACAGGTGATGCAGTTCCAGTTACTTCCGAGGCAGAAATCCAAGCTGCCAAATGAATAATTGGACTATCTTCATTGTCCAGTGATTTGTTCATTACAGAGGCAATCCTTGAACTAGCCTCTGAGATTAATAGTGAGGACTTCCTTACAACCCCTCTCTTACAAGAACCACCATTTCAAGCACCCTCACTCCAACCTGAATCTTCTGAACCTGAGTTCCCAAAGGCTAAATCTTCCTCTGATCGTAAAGGGAAGAGAAAGCTTAGTGTTAAGGAGCTACTAGTAGCAAAGACAGACCCAAGAAAGTCTCAACAATAAAAGGAGGGTGGAAATCATTGACAGGCTCATCAGCCTGGAAGTAGCTAACGAGGAAACTCTTCTACTCCCAACCGATGAGCTTGTGAAACTAGAAAAGGTGACCATGCTGAATAAGCAGCAAGGTTGGCCAAAGTGGAGGAAAGAAGGAAGAAGAAGGAAGAAGCCATGGAAAGGGAGAGGATGGAGAGAATAGCCTTTCTCTGTAATAGAGGCTATTCTCAAGAGAAGCTAGCACCTCACCAAAATGACATGATCTTGTTTCTTTTTCACAAAGAACAAGATCTAATCAACAAGGAGAGGAAGAAGGCTGCTAGGGAGAAGCTAAGTGAAAAGAGAAAGAAAGAGGAACAGGGAAAACTTGCGGCTGCCAAAAAGAAGGGAGAGAAGGATTTGATGAAATCCTATCTCCAAGCTCACGGGCTTCTCCGGCAGGCAAGTGGTTCCCATGTCGATCAAGACCCTACAGCGAATGTCAGCGACATCAAAGCTAACATTCGCTTAGGAAGAAGGCAGGAGGTTGCTCAAAATCCTAGTGTTCGGAGGATGGCACCCAAACCAACACCCAAACCACTACCCAAAATACAACCTACACCGTCTCCCTTCCCCTTCAAAACAGAACCTTTCGCCCCTGAACCTTCTCCATCAACCTTACCTATACCATCACCCACTGCTTCCCACCAACCACCACCACCACCTATCCTACAACCCAAAACACAACCTAAAACCCACTCAAAAACCAAACCATCCTCTGATCCATCAAAACCCTAACCTTCAAAGAATTCAAGGAGATAAAGTAGAAGCTCACAAATTGCACAACACTCAGCGACATCTCTTGTGAGGAAGAGTCCATCCAGCTAACTTTCATTGATGGCTCTTTTAGTTCCCTCACAAGAGATGTATTCCTTGATCTTACTAGAGGAACATTGGACCAAGCTCTTCAACTTCTTGCAAACAAATTCAGATACTCTCAATGAAGTAGAGAAGAACTTAAGAAGAATTCTGGTGACTCTGCTGGACACTAGGAAAGGGGACAAACTACCAACAAAACCCGTCTATCCTAGAAAGAAAATTTTCCAGTGGAGGTTCGATGAAGATTCTGATAGCTTTGCTATAGAAAGGGAGAATGGTGAAGTTACCAGGGCTGACACTTCATCTCTGCTACATTCTAGCAAATTTGATATTGCTGAGTTAGCAAAGAAGCCCTTCTCCAATCCCTCCAACTCTGAGATAGCTGCTCACATCAGAAATCATTTAAGCAGCCTTCATCTAGCCGAGCTCACATAGAAGGCCAAGAATGAAGAAGAGTTGAAAAAAAGAGCACAAGATGCTGATGAAGACATAACCACAAAAGGGAAGACCTTTCTACAGATGGTTGAGGGCTCCACTTCAGATCCTATAGTTAGATGGGAATATGACTACCTTTCCCATCACTAACTCTCTTCAGAGAGATGCAACAAAGAATACATGTCATTCAGAGCAATCGAC
Organism: Flaveria sonorensis; assembly: GCA_025506505.1. Lineage (NCBI taxonomy): Eukaryota > Viridiplantae > Streptophyta > Magnoliopsida > Asterales > Asteraceae > Flaveria > Flaveria sonorensis. The sequence continues at coordinate 43,457,777 of CM046435.1, forward strand.
TGGATTTATTATCCACAAATGACCTGTACAAACTTCTCACCACCACATCAGGGAAAAACAAAGAGACAGATAGATATCTGCTTTTCTTGGTGTTGAAGGCCTTGAAGAGAAGGAGGGAGTGAAATTTTGGTAGCATCAGCCTAGGGGGAGTTTGTTGGATCATATGAGGCTGCTGCAAACAAAACAACACTTAGAACAATTTTGTGTACAAGTTGAAGAAGTCTTCCAAAGACAAAACTACTCTTTCGCAGTTATTTCAAAGATCTTTCGAAGCATTATGTCTGAAGAGCTTCCGGAGGAAAACTAAGTCTTCTGAGACTAAGTAGTTTTCCTTTTGAAGTATAAGAAGAACTTCCGAAGGATAGAACAAAGACTTTCGAAGACCAAGCAGTTATCCTTCCGAAGTATTCACACTTAGATGATCCAAGATAAAGTCTTCCGAAGAATAAAGTCATAAAGACCTGTAGAAGATTCGGAAGAAGTTGTTTCTTCTGAAGTATAAATGGCCTCGGAAGAACTTATTCTTCCGAAGCCATTTAGCTTCGGAAGAATCAACTATGAACCTGTGGACAAAAGTATGGTCTGTTTGATAGACTCTGATACACTGCATGGTGCTTTTCTTAACCCATGTAATTGACCATACTTTAATCCACTGTTCACCTTTTCAACTTAGTATAAATACCATCCTTAGTTGGTGCCAAAAGGTAAGTCATGGACCCGTCATGACTACCTTATCTAGGATATTATTTTATCTTAGATACTTTACTTCTAGCAATGTAGTATTTGTCTAGAAGTAGATTCTAGTTGGTTTTTCAAGTATAACCGGCTGTAGATAGTAGTATATATAGTTTCTCATTGTAACTTATGTAGCATGAGCTTAAGAGTCTTGTAATACTGATTTGAGAAGTAATATATACAAATATCTTGAAAACCATTCTCTTGTTAATTAACTTCGTATATTATTATCAACTCTAGTTTGAGATTCTGTGTTTCATCGATCAAGTGAGACTTAGTGAGTTCTGTGTTTAGAGTCAAAACCGATCCTTGCAGAGTGATTGTAAAAGAACAAATAACTTAAATGACTTTAGTAGAACATTTGAAAAACTTAATTACTATCGAGTAAAGTTACCTAACATATTTTTCAAAAATTGCTAATCACCGATGGAATAACCCGTTGGTGATCTATCATAGTAGTCGCCAACATGTTGGTATCGTGGTTGGGGATCTGTCGATGAAGAATCTGTTGGTAAAACCTAGTGACATGTGTGGCGTTGTAGACCATATGTGGGAGACTAAACCTAGGATCACAAGGTATTACTAGAGGGCGTAAACATGACAGTGTTTAGAAACAAAGTGCTGTTGGAAGAACCTACTAACATGTGCGGCGATGTAGACCAGATGTGGGAGACTATGGCCAAAAACATTACTCATGTAGCACAAAGACTCTCGGGATTACAACAGGAAAGACTGGTGGGCTAAGGAGTCTTGGTAGTGGAACGAGGATGTCCAAGGCAAGGTCAAGATCAAACAAGAGCGCTTTAGGAAGCTTTTGTGATGCAGTGATGAAAGGGAGAAAGAGAGAATAAAAGGGATGTATAAAGACGCCAAGCAGGTGTCAAAGAAGGTGGTGCTGATAGCATAGAACATTGGGGATCCCGACTTGTTCTAGATTGCTAAAGCCAAGGAGCGAAAAAGACAAAACTTAAGAGTTGTGAAGTTCATAAAAATTATGACAAAGATGTTTTAGTAAAGGAGAATGACTTCAAAGGAAGATGGCAAACCTATTTCCATGATCTCTTTAAAGACGATAGGAACAACATCCAATGAAGTCAAATGAATAAATGTTGTCAAAAAATCACTACAAAAAAGTTAGGGGGCTTTTTAAAAGATAGGAACAGCGCAAGCGATAACCATACAACATTCCCATCAAAGCTTGGA